>JAKRGK010000014.1:600000-1036327 GCA_022392925.1 Ophiostoma tasmaniense | reverse complement strand
AGCATTCTGGTAGATAGAAGAGGAATCCAGACATCATTAAACCCTGGAATCACTGCACAGATCAGTGATTAGTCAGGCATTAGTGACGGTCTCCCTACGAGTATCCCGACAGAAGAAGTAATACTTATCTATCTTTTGAAGCATCCAAGCGAAAGAAAATAAAAGTAATTAATGTAGTTTGAAAATAAAACAAAAACCAAAAAAATCAAAATACTTGGAATGAATTTGCAAGCAACTTGAATAAAGAGAGAAACACACACAAAAATGACATGGCTAAGATTAATATTCAAGAGAGCCTTCTAGCTAAAAAACAGCAAAAAGAAATGGTCCCGGAGAGGCTCGAACTCTCGACTTTCGCATATGTTTCTTGGTAGAAATATTAGTACGATGCGCTAACCAACTGCACCACGGAACCAGATGCTTGATTGCTTGCTGATGTAATCAGGACGCATAATAATAGTCTATCTGGGCAGATTTCTGGCATGTCGATTTCGATTGCTTGGACTGGAAGAAAAATAATACTTTACATAGTATGTTGACTAACCAACGAAGACAGACAAAAGATTTGATTGCTGGAGCTCGTCACGGATACCCGGTAAAGGTCCTGTACCCGTGCCTGATCCAATGTTTTGTCATTTGTTTTGCGTACGTCTTCATATATTGGAATTAGAGTACTGACATCGTATGGCCAATATTGAAAATTGAAGACCACACGACAACAAAGTGGCCGTGCCGCCCCTTGGCCTGACCCTACTTCCAGCGGCGCAGACGGCCTACAGTCTGACCACATCCCATCCGACCCCGCAAGACCTCGCTAAAGTCTAAATGAACACGGCAAGGAGTCCTGATGAGAAACCCCGAAACGACAAATTAAGAATATAGACTTATATCGTGACACGTCCCTAATTTATGTAGGAGCTACTATCTAGCCGTTCCCTTATTTAGAGCAGCCAAGAGTCTAGATTCTCTGAATCGTTTATTGTGTTCACGTTGGGGGAGCGCTCGTCATCGTCAACTGACTTCTCCAAATTATAACATCTTGGCGTTATATGCGAGCTTGTTGATGGTCTTCATCAAAGTAGTGACAGTTGTGATGACGACGCGGCAGGATCTTTCAGGGCGGTGTATCAGTCTCGCAGCTGTTCAATCATTGCCAAGATAGAGACTGGAAAGTGTATATAAAGACATATGCTCTGCCCTTCAGATCTGCAGGTCGTTCATCTCCATCTCCATCTCCATCGTCCTCATTGCCTTGTTCAGCATCATTATCACCAGCACCTTGCAAACAAAAGTGGACAACACATCTTCCTTAAAATGCTCGCCATTTCTCTTCTTTCCCTCTTCACTGTGCTGGCTACAGCCTCGCCTCTGATTGTCCTCGGCGAGGGTACCTCTACCCTCAGCCCCGATGCCATCAACACGGGGAATGGGAACCCGGGCACCAACGACAATAACTCGGGTTATGCCGATTCTCCCAGCCCTGACCAGATCCAGATCGCCAGTGTCGCCTTCTCTGGCAATGGCTGTCCCCAGGGCTCGGTGTCAACCACAATTTCACCGGACCGCACGGTGGTGACTTTCGGTTTCGACCAGTTTCAGACTTACATCGGCCCCGGATACGATCTGGGTGATAAGTCCAAAAACTGCCAACTGCACCTCAACCTCAAGTACCCTGGTGGCTTCCAGTTTGCCGTACTAGATAGCACCTACCACGGGTTCGCGCAACTTGACACTGGTGTCACCGGCACGTTCTACTCGTCGTATTATTTTTCGCAGGATGCGTCTGCTACGACGACAACGCGCACTTCGATTACCGGCGGCGGTGCCTGGGCTGAGGGCCAGGTATACACCAAGAACGACCAAATCCCGACTGCTAGTGTCATCTATGCGCCGTGTGGTGCCTCGGGTATCCTGAATGTGAACAACCGGATTGTCTTGGCTAGCACTAGCAAGACGGCTACTGGTCAAGTCACAGATGACGATGCGACAGTGGCATTCACGCACCAGATGCACCTTGCCTGGCGAGCGTGCAAGTGATACGGCCACAGTTCGACTATTGAAGGCTGGCTTGACCGAACAATGATCACTTTGTGAGAGTTGAATAGACGAGTAAATTAACAAATAAATATACGGACACAACGCTCATAAATCAAGAGAAAATAAGTGTGAAAATCAAAATGAAAACCAGATCAGGCCCCAAACACAATACACTGACATAAACAATGGAAAAAAAGTAGTGGTTAAATATCCGAGTAAAGAAGAAATGAAAAGTGTCAATGTACACATAAAGAGTGAAAGCTCAAGTCCAGCATGAGTTAGGCCCAGACGTGCTCATCCATGCACGGGACTCATCACCGCCAGTGATTGTTGTCGAAACCGCTGCCGTGGTTGCCCCCCGGTGCATTATTGTATGAGCTGTTCTGACCGTTGTTAATGTTGCTATAGCCGTTGTAGCTGGGGGAGTTGTTGCCGTTGTTTCCGTAGCTAGGTGAGTTGTTGCCATACTGGTTTCCGTTCATGTTGTTGCCACCATTGCCACCGTATCCCGGGGGAGGGCTAGCATAGCCGCTCGGTGCAGGCGATGCAGAGTTCATCTGTCTCAGCGACTGACCAGTGAAGCTGCGCTGGGGTGTCGGGGCTACAAATGCTGGACTCTGTGTCTGCGAACGAGGGCTGCCCATATTGCTCATATTGTTCTGGTAGGGGAAGGCGGGAGAGACAGGCGATGCGTGGCCAGAATGGGGAGACATTGGAGACATGGGGCCAGGCGAGGCGCCACGCTGCTGCTGCAGATGCGGGCTGTTAAGTGGGCTGTTCAGGGGAACATTGTTGTAGCCGTTGTTATTGCGCTGCTGCTGAGCACCGGCGACAGCAAGAGCGCCAGCACCGAGAGCACCAGCAGCGACACCCGTGCCTGCGGCGGCGGCCCAAGCACGCTCTTTCTCATCAGCAATGCTGTCGGGGGTGCCAGGCGGGATATTGTACGCGTTACCGCTGGTCATGCCATCCTTATTCATCTCGCGGGCATTGTACTCAGAGCCAGACGCCGCCAGGCTGTCGGGGTTAATGCCATCCTTCTGCAGCTGGTTGAGCTCCATGCGCTCCTGCGCCATGCGCTCCTCATATAGACGGTTCTCCTCAGCACCCAAGCGGCGCTGGCGGATGCAGTAGTACAAGCCAACAGCGGCAATCAGAGCACCAACACCAGCGCCCGATGCATAGACGGCGATCTTGGCAGTTGATGACAGGTTGTTCCATTTTTGCGCGAGCGTCTCCGTCTCCTTGGTCGTTGCATACAGTGCAGTTTTGGCTGTCGAGTTACCCTCGGCAATAACAATAGACTCCCACGAGCCGCTAAAGTCGCCGTACGAGTACTCTTTGCCGCTGCTGTAGTCGGTAATCTGGCAGCTCTTCATGTACATATTGAAGGGGCCCTGGGTGTAGTCGGTATCACCACCAGCCCACTCGCGCGTGCCCTCGGCCAGTGTCGGGTCACCACCGGCCCAGATACCAACACTGACGCGCATGGGTGTTTGAGGGTAGTTGTGAGTGCTATTGGCATCGGCCGGAAGCAGCGTCCGGACCTTGGAGCCATCGACGTAGTAGTCAAGCGCGTCGCTGGTCCAAACAGTGGTGTAGTTGTGGTAGTCATCGAGAATGCCGCCGTCAACCGGGTAGTAGATGGCATTCAGATAGTCCTGACGGCCCTTGCCAAAGTAGTTGGTCTCAACGTGAGTCGAGTTGCCACCCATGAACTCCCAGTCGATCTCGTCAAGGTCGTCACTGAGAAACATAACAGACGAAATGATGCCAGTGCCGGAAGCGGCCTTGATCATCATCTCGGTGCGGCCGAAGAAGATGTAGAAGTTGGTGCGGATAGTTGGCGAATCACCCTGCTCGTTGATGGTGAACTGGGCACCAGAGTCGTTCGAGTACAGGACCGTGCCGGCTGTGGTCTCCCAGAAGTCGGTCGAGGGAGTTACATTAAAGTTGAAGAAATGGTCGGCGCCGAAGGCCGGGTCCGCAGGACAGCCGGTGGTGTTAAGAGGTTGGCAGGATGTGCTAACTTGTGCATTCACCAAGCTAGCAAAGCTTGCTAGTAGGGCTGCGCCCGTAAGCGAGCGGAACGAAGAGATCATGGCGATTTGCTGTTGTCGTAGTATGGCAAGCAATGGACGGCGTGTAGTCAGTTGGAATTATGTATTGATGGCGTTGAGCCGCGAGTGAGGGTATAAGAGTTGCAACAAAATAACAAGAATACACAAACAACAATGAACTATGCTGCCGATCCAGAGAAAAGAATGTCGTGACAGAGCAAGGGCGCGGTAACGGTGACCGGAATGTTAATAGATTATCAGATGGAAATGAATTATTGAACGAGCTTCGAGAACAAGTGTGACAGGACAGAATGAGAGGACGCCGGCGAGAGGCACAGCAAAGGTAAGTGAGGCTCTTGCGGAGAGTTAGGACGGAAGATGAGGAGGAAGAGAAAACTGTAAGGTAGAAAAGTAGAAGGAAAACCGAGAGGAAGATGGCGAGTCTTGCACCTGCATCAGGTACATAGAGGTACATTGGCAGATTACAAGCAGAGGGACGACTCAGATAGATGGAGACAAATTACAAGGAGAACGGAGTTTTTAGGGGTCAAATGGGGTTGATGGGTCGAAGGGGGTTGTCTCCAGCGAGACGGCTATTGGGGTCTCATTGAATCTGCTCGTACCAAAATGTACTTATTGCTATCACACCGTTGTTTCCACTAATGTGAATGTGACTCTGGGAGGTTAGAAATAGCTAGATAGAGAGCGAGAAGGGGAAGGGAGAGAGGAGAAAAGGGTGTTAGGCAAGTAGAATAACAGACAGAAGTAGGCAAGCGGCAGCCAGGACCGAAAAATGCATAATAATACAGTTAATACTCTATCTCTTGGCCAGTCCATATCTGGAGTAGACTATGGAAGTTCTTTGGACTTGCACGCTCGGTAGTTGACTTGACGGACAAGAGTTCAGACGTGATGTAGTGACTTGATTCGATACTCGGAGACGTAATTCTCGACGTAGTTACCAAATTCACGCTTGTAAAAGGCCTGGCGACTTTGTAAAGTTAACAATATTCTTTCATGAGCAGACATCAAGCATGATGCACGCATGATGATTTTTTACCAACAATGTACTCTGTTTAAGCAGTCAACCGCTCATGCAGCTAATCTGAGCCTAGTCAGGGACGCTCAGGGGTAACTTGGTAGTAAGATCAAGTCTGAGAAAGAATTGGCAAAATAGTGGGAGGAAATGGGAAAGGGTGGGTCAGCGGCAGGAATGATCCACTGGCATATCAATCATATGGCGAATGGCAAATAGAATCTGTCGAGAGCTGGTTCTGCGACAGCCTAGCCGCCCCTGGCTTGTGCTGGAAGTTTCTTGTCTGCTGGCCAGTCTCCGGTCTCTCAGTGTACTACGGAGTAGATATCCCTCAATACAGAACACACGGCCCCTGTCTCCCTGCATGACTGGCAATTCCCTTCCCTACTATGTACCTCCCATCTTATTTCACTCTTTACATCATCCCGGCTCTTGATTACCCCGTTACATTGCTTCTGATAAATGTTTCGTTTCTGCGTTTGAATGTTATCAGCCGCTTGGATCACAATCTGAACAAAGAACCCGAGAGCATCTGACGGCAGGTTATTATCTCCCAAATTCTTGATTTGCATTTGCATTTCCCGGGTTCTGTTATTTGTGATAAACCTTCCCAGAACCAATACTCGTAGACAGTGCCTTGGAAGACGCAAGACGTGCCAAGATGGCCCCATTGATCGCCATTATTTAGTTGAAGGGTGTAAAACGCAGAAAAGATGAGCACGGAGGTCACGCTTCCGCACTTATACTTTTGCACTACTACTGAGTATCTCCCATCTAAATCGCAAATAAAAAAGAGTTCACCTCCGAACTCCTTCTAAGCTGCCCAGTACGATGTACTACGTATAACGACCGGGGCTCGCTTGCCGAACGAGAGTCTTAGAGCTCTAGTCGATGGTGCTACTAGGGATAACGGTTAATACCCCATGATATTAGACGCGTGCTCTGCCAGTCACAGAACCCGGCCGTAGTGCGGAGTCGTTCGGGGCTGAGCTTGAACACAAACTTGGGAGAGAGACTGGCAATACAGTGTAAGTAAATGAATCGGTATCGTGATCGGGCTATACTGACTATTTACACTGTAGCATTGAAAAGCGTTAGCGTAAAAAAGTGTTGCGAGTTGTAAGATACTTTCACTGGACTATATTCATCACCCAAACTCTGGGCCAACTCGACATCGATGTGACCCGGGTGCATTGACATGATTGCGAGGCACGGTGACGGCGAGGTATCGTTGATTCAACATCGCAGGTCGTATTGCTGGGGCACGGTGTGCCTGCTGTTGCCTAGGCATTAACATCGCCAAATTTTACGCAATTGGTAAGCTATTTTGTTATAAAATACTTCAACTCGCATTATACCTAAACACAAGACCGTCATGCCAGCATACTACTACTGGTAAGCATGAAGCTCCATCTCCAAGCAAGAAAGCAGTGTGCTATCTGCGAATATTTATTTGTGGCCGATGACCTCATACTTGCATGTGAGTTCCAGCAAATCTCAAGTCTTCCACCTACAAGTTCAAACAGTACTGACCACATAGTCTATGGGGATCAATATTCCTTTCGGTATTCTGGCCAGACGGCTGTATTTCCATTTCGCCCCAGAAATAACGATGGCAGCCTTGGGTCGTCTGATCACATACGTTACTGCAGCATGCTGGACATCTGTGAGACGTGCACCGACTTTGACACCCCAGAGTATGTTTTAGCTCATGAGGATTGCTTTGCAATTTTCTTTGACAGATACAAAGACATCGAGAAAGACCTTCACATTCGGCGCGCTTTGAATAGGCTTTGGCTTCTGACCGCATGGCGCTTCCCATTCCGTGCTGCATTTGAGATACATCTCAAAGATGACACAGTCACAGCAATTGACATTGCAGCGTCAACCGCCGTTGCCGATCGATGCAGTGGTAACAGTGGTCAGATATACAAGCGCATGCTGAAGCTCCCATCAGAGCTTATCTATGCGATCCACAGCCTCTCCCATCCGAGTTCATTTTGGAGACTTGGCAGAGCAGCAGCACTAGCGGACAAAGCTTACGGCATGGAAGACTCTCCCATGAAATTTGAGCGGCTGGACTCGGTCGTGTCGTGGTTGCGTGGTGATGCACTCCCAAGACTTGAAAAGAACGATTCCAATAAGACCGACCGTAAAGTCTTTTGGTTGCGGGTTACAACCGAGAGAGACGGCATCATCAAAATCGAACGACTTTTGCACATGCCTCAATATCAGGCACCAATCAACAAATCATCACGATACGCCGTATTTGCATGCAACCAAGACGAAAATCGTGACGAGTATGTCATGCTCAAAGATGGGTATATCCGGCTTTTCATGAACAAAGAACGCCCTCGTGTCACGTTTTGGAACACACCAGGACCCCCAAACTCGAAAGGATCGAGGATAATATCGTACGCCCTCACTAGATGGACCGGGAGCAATGTTGTTGAGCTTGATCGTAGCGTCCGGGGTGTCACATTTTTCTTTTACACCCGGTACGGCCTATGTGACTTTCATGTACACCGCCGCGAGTCCCCCAATGCATATTCAACGTACAGCAAGCTACCACTGGATGCCCGCGAGGATATATACTGGATTTATTTCCCCGTATCGCCAGAAGACGAGGTTACTGGCTACGGATCAATGTGGATATCCGGGTCTTTTGCGTCAGTCATTCGAACTCGGCTGACTGGCGATAACTTCACGATGTCAGGGTTACTGAGTGATGATGGCATTTTGAGTGTTGACTGGATGGACTTCGACGCCCCAACAACGCTCGTCTACTCAGATCCTCAATTCGGGGATCTCATCGATATCTTGAACCTTTATAACCCAGACGTGGAGAGGATTCCGCAACGGCAGGTTAAGTCGGTACCGCCCCCTGTACAAGCATGCGTGGAGCCAAACATTGAGTTTTTCTCAGCATCACCGCTGGACAACGTGGTGTCGGCGACTATCTACTTTATCGACGATACAGAGTTCTGCAGAGGCATTGTGTTTTGCTATGCCAATGGCGGACAGCGCGCAATTGGAGAGTGCCGTCTAGGCATGGATAGAAGTCAAACAACTCAGAATCCAAAGCAAATCTGCTTCAAACAGGGTTTGTCTGTCCGCCTGCCAGATTTGACTCGGCTATCCCTTTCAGATTCTGTGTCTGAACCCGAAACACAGGGTGCTAGCATTTCCCGGACACGCGTTGTGTTTACTACTGACGGTGCTGCAGCGCTCCAGGAGGAGCAGTGGCAATGCTATCCTATGAGAGGCGTTGTGAGGTTGTGGTTTGATCACATATCTCACTACATGAAGGTTGGTGACGAGTAGACTTAGGTCGTGGGTTTGGGGGTGTGTTACTGCTTTCCTTCTTATACTAGCCATTCATGCAATGCGTATCACACAATCGGGCCCCAACATAGTGTGAGATTGTATAACGAGATGTGAGACGGTGAGGATGAAGATATAAGAAAACAGTTATATATCTATAATTCATCAGCAAGACCGCCCGGCAGTTGACCAGAACAAATTTCAAAGGATCAAATTTGTCCAACTACACCGTAGCCAGTCAATTATTTCACGAGTTGGGAATGCTCACCGAGCGCTGTGACACAGCACGAGCTATTTATATTGATTTAAAATACTGCCAGTAAAAGGTGCATAGATGTCATGCTCCTATTTATGGCCTTCATTCACTCAGCGGTCACAACGGCTGACTCCCATTACCATGCCAAATTGCGAAACTCTTATGATAGCAACTATTTCTGTAGATGCTGACATGAACTTTGCAACTCGGAAGATGCCGTCGGAATATGAATATAGTAAACCAACATAACGATCGTATCAACTATAAAGACTGCCATCTTTCCGTCTCAAAAAGGACTCCTAGTTTTACTTCAAGCCATCAAACCATCAAGCAATCAAAAACTCTTAAAATACAAAACAAAACAGCTAACATATACTATCAGAGTCTAGAACCAACTTAAACACATTCAACAAAGACATTTAAAAATGCAGTTCAAACCCCTCGCGCTTTCCGCCATTCTATTGGCTATTGGTGCCATCGCGGCTCCGGCACCCGTGAGTGGCGCCGAAACTCTCGATGTAGAGTACGGCAAGGGCGGCCATGGCTCAGGCTCTGAGGGCTATCATCACCACTCGGGCGGTGGTCACAATGGCTACAAGCGTGACATCGATTATGGAAAGGGTGGCGAGGGTCACGGCCATGGCTCGGGTTCAGGCAGCTATGGCTCTGGATACCACCACCACCATGACTCAGGCAGCTACAAGCGCGATGTTGAATACGGCAAGGGCGGTGAAGGCAACTACGGCTCTGGCTCCGGCTCCGACTATGGCCACTATCACCATCACCACAACGAGGGTAGCTACAAACGTGACGTCGACTACGGGAAAGGTGGTGACGGCAGCTCCGGCTCCAGTTATGATCACCACCATCATCACCACCACGACGGAGGCAGCCACAGTGACAGCGAGTCCAAGTCCTTTTAAGTCTTGATCGTGTCCGGGAACACAACTCCCTGTATCTTGCAGCCGAGGCCAGTTTTTTATGAAGGATGTTACTGTTTCTTCTTTTTCTGGTGCACAAAACTGGTATTTACTTTGACGAACTGACAGTTAAATCTGCAACACAAAAATCTCCAATTCATGTGGTGACATACCGCCATGGTACAAATTGTGACGTGTAAATAATTAAGTCCAAAATTCCGGGGCACCCCAAGTAATATCAGTCTACCGAATGTTGCCAATGGTTTAGGGTCCCCACAACCCCATGTTTTGTGCCAGCCGGAATGTATTTCCGAGTTCGTATCGGGTATGGGCTGTCCTTGTATTCTGTGATCAAGGTGCAATAAAGACAGTTGTAGAAGACCATGGGAAAAGCATTCGAATAAGTCAGATATGTTTTTTTTTTTGAGTTTTCTGAATATTGAAAAACTAAATGAATACAGTACTTGTGCAGCTCTGCGGCACTGATTCCCTTTAAGTATTACAACTATCTGCTGGCGAAGTCCAACTTCATAAAGATGGGGGGCCAACAATCCGACGACTAAATATAGCCGGGTTTAGAAATGGGGATTTTAGTCGTAAGACATGTAATGGATAGGGTAGAGGCCGGTGAGGATGTTGTCTCATTATCTCTGGTTATTCATGCCAGCAGAATTTGGATGATTGGCTGCTTTGGGCTGCAAAATGCGCTCTCGTCATCATAAGAAAGTTCAAATCGGTGCTCCAGCAATGCTTTCTCTTTTAGTGGCGGCTAAAGACAATATGGCGTATAACGATATGAGGTACAAAAGATCAAACACCTTCGACACAAAGGGAATAGAGAGTTTCCCGAAAGGTCAGCTACAACGTGTACGACCAACCCCAATTGGCCCTGCAATAAACACATGATAACATGGTCATGACAGATTTACTGGAGAATGTTTCATATAGTTGTTCAGTCAATATGACGTTTACCCACGACAGTGAATATGATGTTGTGCTCGATTACAATCCCGGGGATTGCACGGGGAGACGGCGGAGGATGCGGGGACAGGACTTAATTCATAACAATTTCTAAAACAGATCAAGAAAGGCTGAGACCAAACGGGGCTAACGAGCACTGCCGAACTACATTATTCACTCACCAAGGTCTGGGGTATTTGCAGTTTGAGAAATGGGCTTAAGATATCGGAACTCAAAGCCGATAGCGTAGCATCGACTCCTATGGATCAATGAGGTATGCATGGTTTGTATTCTATACTCATTCTCCCGGCAGCTCGCGTCTTGTCGTCGTGGCTAAGATGAGACTACTTCGGAGGAAATTTTGCACGGGCAAGGGAGTCACCCTTCGCCGTGTACCTGCCCAGGTGCTGTTCTATATTTATTTTACATATGAATCAATAATATGACTATCGTAATCTTTACAAGTATAAGTAGCCAATTCCTTCCTCATTTTATTATAGTTGGCTTCTCCATTTTAATGAGATCATCTCCCCCGGTTCGCATCTTAAATACCTAAGAAAAACTACCATGGCTACCTCCCGGAACCTCAAGGAGACTGGGGCAGCCTCGTCGGAGCACGAAGACGTCGCGGTCGATGTTTTTACCGAAGATGTTGCATATGGCCCCAATGGCCTCCACGGCTTGTTAGGCAGTTCCTACGTTTTCGGTGCCGCTTTTCTGGCGTCCCTTGGTGGTTTTTCATTTGGTTACGACCAGGGTGTCATATCCGTCATCAATGTAATGGATCAGTTCCACAGTGCATTCCCACGCACAGAGACAGCCTTCGGCACAAGTGTCATGACAGCTATGCTGCTCCTCGGGGCATTCATCGGATGTTTTTTTATGCCCTACCTGGCCGACAAAATCTCGCGCAAGTGGGCACTGACTGTTGTCGTCGTCATTTTCAATGTCGGCGCAATTATGCAGACAGCTGCTAACAGCTATGGTGTCCTGGTCGCGGGTCGTGCGATTGGTGGTATTGGCGTTGGCACTCTTGCAATGGGGCTCACCTCTTTACATCAGCGAGATCTCACCACCCAATCTTCGCGGCACCCTCCTTGTGCTAGAGTCTATTTCTATTGTTTCGGGTGTGGTTATTTCTTTCTGGATCACATACGGTACTCGCCATATGGACGGCGAGATCTCGTTCCGCCTACCCCTGGGTCTACAGATGTTATGTGCCACAGTTCTTGGAGCATGCATTCATCTTTTTCCTTACTCGCCGCGCTGGCTTGCCTTAGTCGGTCGCAACGACGACTGTATGGCTTCCCTGTGCAAGCTTCGAGGTCTGTCAGCCGAAGACGCCCGTGTGCAGAAGGAATACAAAGGAATCATTGCCGAGGTGGAGTATGGCCGAATCATGCAGGAGAGGGAACATCCCGGTGTCACTGGAATTAAACTCGAAGTGCTTTCTTGGCTCGATATGTTCCAGCCCAAGATGCGGCACCGCACTGCTGTGGGCTGCGGTGCTTGCTTCTTCCATCAATTTTCTGGCATCAATGCCTTTATTTACTATGCGCCCACTCTGTTTCGCTTGATTGGTCAATCAGACGAGATGTCACTTACTCTTTCAGGCGTATTTAACTGCCTACAACTCATCGCTGTGGCCATCTGTTTCATTGTCATCGACAAGCTTGGCCGTCGTCCACTTGCCATATATGGTGCCTTGGGCTCATGCATATGCTACTCTATCATTGCATCGCTTGATGGTGTTTATAACGGCCAGTGGGCTATCAATACCGTTGCGGGTTGGGCTGCTGTCGCCATGTCGTTTTGTTTTATCATGACTTTCGGTGTCTCATACTCACCGCTCGGCTGGTTGTTGCCAGCAGAGGTATACCCCAACTCAAAGCGTGCCAAGGGTGTCGCTCTAGCGATCTGTGTCAACTGGCTGTGCAACTTCATCGTCGGCATTGTCACCCCCCCAATGATTGAGAAGGCTGGCTTCAAGACATACATTTTCTTTTCCATCATGTGCGGTTTAGCTGTCGTATGGGCCTACTTTCTGGTGCCTGAGACCAAGGGTAAAACTTTGGAAGAGCTTGATCTTATGTTTGGCGACAGCAACAGCCAAGCTGAGGCTGAAGTTATGCACACAGCTGCCATCTACTCTGAGCGTATTCTAAGTGAGCAAGAGGCTCGTACTAGAGTCTGAACGATCACTGTCAACATTTTTTTGTATCAACTTTACCTTCGCATTCGACTAGGTACTAATATAGCATAACAAATAAAAGTTTTATTGATTACTTTGCTATGTCTTCTCCGATCTGAACTCATGTATGCCATGATCGCGTAGTGATGGGTCTTGAGGCACGCGTTCAAAGCACGGATTTGAAGCTCGGATTATAATTCCGATTTGGACGAAGTTGTACACGCTGGCAAAAATACCCACAAGTTTTCACTTGGAAACATTCACTTATCCAAGGCAAGATATATAAAAACTGTCGGAACACTCCTTTCTGGTTCAGCTGATAAATGTGTTGAATTGCTAGCTAATGGACTATAACATAGCACACGTGTAGAAATGTGTGTTCTGTCGTTAGTCTAGTAAGCTGTCTATATATTAAGTATAAAAAAAAAGCAAAAAGAAAAGGACTAAAAGTAGTGATAAATATATAAACGCCCGTAGCAGGGATTAAGCAGTAGTCCCCGTCACGTAGTCTAAGTAAATGCAAAATAGGTTTGCACCTCTCACCGCTTTACTTACTCATCGTTTAACCGACACTAGGCTTTTTTTTTGAAAGTCGAAAAGCCTTAGTCTTTTTAGAAAAACAGTAAAGTCTAACACTAAAACATATAAAAAGCTTAAGTAATTACTTATTTTAAATAAAAACGTCGTTATTTTTCTTCGTCCTTTAATTTTTTCTTTCGACTTATTTTAACGCTTTAATATTTACTTTATTCGTATCGATAAACCGTTTTAAAGTATTATATATTTTCCGCTTTGTTATAGCATTAGCCGGATTATTTTTTCTCGGTATTTAATAGACTTTAACGATTTCTTTACGTTCGTACGACTAACGAAATATCGTTATATCGATTATAAGACGTTTTTCTACTATAGTTTTTAACTTCGTTATAACGTTATATACGTTCTTCGAGTCCGTATAAATCTTTAAAAAGACTAGTCGATTATAAATACTATCGACTATCGCTTTAAAGCAGCTTATAATATTAAAGTTATATACGAACGCGTATAATTCGGCTACTAACACCGACTTAGTAATTTTTCTAGCTTTAGTCGAACTTTAATAAATAATGTTACAATTACCCGTATTATCGTATATCGTAATTACGTAGCCTAACTAAAACGATAGGTTTTTGTTAGAAGCGAAGCTCGTATTTACGAAAACGACTACTTTTACCGTTTTTTTATTTAGTTTTATAAATCTTAGTTTTTTATCGGGGTATTTAATCTACTATTATAGTCGGAAGTTTAATACGGAAACTTTTTTTTTACCCGGGTCGACGTATTATACGGCTACCGAAAGATCGAACGCGGCTTCGAGTTAATATACGGAAACGACGTAAACGTTATATACGCGTTACGTTATATATTATTACCGTATACCGAGTAACTTACTTACTTTACCTCGTATGTTTTTATTAACTGTCGGCGTTTTCGTTACGGGTATAATATTAACTACCTAGTTTTTTTATATAAAAGTTATATTACCGTCGTTTATTAAAATAAATATACCGTTATTAAATTTTAAAAGCTTATTAGTCGATAGTATATTACGAGGTTTCGTTAAGAAGCCCGCTTTATCGAAGGCGCGTTATTTTAGATCGGTAAACTTTTTATCGGCGAGTATAAAGGTATCGTCCGTTTATAATCTTACTAATTTAAATATATTTTTTTTACGTACTATAAAGTATATATCGTATATCGACGGCGTTATTTTTAAATCGTCGGTATAATACTTCGTATATATAGTAAACTAGTAGTTGTTTATTTCCGGGACGCCGTAAAATAGTTTAAGAATATATAAGATGTCGTCGTCGTTTATAGCTAAGATATCTCGAATATTACGGCTCGAGTTTACGTAAATGTCTCGTTTAAACGAGGTAGATACTTATACGTAAGCTTACGAGATATCGCGTAATAGTAGTTTTATACTTCTTTTATCTATTTTATATATAGTTATAGAAATTAATAGTCGTTAGCTTATACGTTAAATTATAAACGATTAAGTAAAGATTACCGTTTTACCGTAGTTATTAAAAGTTTATACTACAAATTTATTTTTCTCGATTACTTATATAGTGCCCGTATATTTAATCTCGTCGATAAATCGTCCGTTAAAAAGACGTACGTTATTAAGTAACTCCGTACGTGATACCGTTATAAAGACTTTTTTTTTTAATAGTTTTAGGATTTCTACGCGTCGCGAGACGTCGTAATTAGGTAGAAAAAAAAATGTTATAAGCTATATCGTAGCCGCGGTACCGTAAATTACAACAAATACTACCTTAAAAAAAAGCTCGTATACTATTATAGTATTAATAGTCGTAGTAAATATTTTTTCCGGAGGGTCGTTTAATACCGTAGTAATATTTCCGGACTTCGTAAGTCGTTTTCGTCGGCGTTTAACTTATTCCGTAGCCGCGGTAGTTATTTCGGCGTCGGAGAAGTTCGTCTTAACGATCCGGACCGAAGTCGACCGGAATATATTTTCTACGCCGTTGCTTATATCTAAGGTAATATTTTTATCTTCTATAGTACGTATTTTATACGGGCTTTTCTATCTTTTAGTCGTAGCCGTTTTACCGGAGCCGAAAACGGGCCGTTATACTTTTACTTAGCCGTTTACCTTCGGCTTTTTTACTACCGGTCCGTTCCGTTATATTAATATTTCCGTAACCCGGCGTTCGGAGTTATATTTTTTTAAGTCTTTAATAGCAGCTTTAATTACAGCTATACGGCGCGAAATATTCGGGGACGGTATAGTCGTTTTTATTAGTCGAAGGTAAGTACCGAAAATAAGTAGTATAAGTACGATACCGGAAAGTCCCGCCGTGTCGTTGATTGTTTTAATAGTTATTTAAAACGACGTATTTACCGTTATACCCGGGGCTTTTTTACGGATGATTTTATACGCGCGTTTTAGTATTTTATAGTATCGTTTTATTTTACCGACGTTATAGTAAGCTTTAGTCGGGACGGGCTTAATATACGACTTTAGTAAAGCCGTATTCGACTAAAACTTATAGCTCGTAAAGTATATACTTTAATTATATACGATAAAGTTAAAAAGACTTACGTACGTATCGATCTATGTTTCTTTTAGTTTATCCTATACGTATTATACGTTTAAGTTATTTAGTTACTTTACCGTTATAAATCCCGTGCTTTAATTTACGATATAAATATAAACTATACCGTCGATATATACTACGTCGATTAGTATAGTCTTATTAAATACTACGTCATTTTTATCGCGTAGGTTAAATTTAAAACGTCTAAAAAGGCCTTCGTTTATCTAGTACTAATAATAGTATTTACGGATATATTACAGTATTTTCCGGTTAACTTTATCTATACCCGCTTTAGTAAAAAAGTTATATAGCTTTTTAATAGAAAAATAGTTAAAACGGCGGTATATACGTTTAAACTTCGTTATCGTATAAAAGCTTTAAGCCGTACGGGCTAAAGTTATTTCTTTAATAGTAAAAAAAGTATGTCCGAACCGACGGACTACCGGTATTTTACTACGTAGCGATATTATAACGTTACGTATATTATCGAAATAGCTACGTAAACGGTTAATATTTTTCAAGGATATTAGAAAAAATGTCTTTATTAGGAGTACGTAAAAAACGATAATACCGATAAGTATATTAATCGTCACCGATCCTACCGAAAACGTCTTTTTATTATCACCGAATCTTACACCGATACGTTTACCGGTCTATATATTTATCCGAATATCTAGGCGTAACCTACGGAAAGCAACTAGCTATAGGTTGCCGTATATAAAGTATATAACCGTACCGGTATCGATAATAAAGCTTATAAATATCTCGTCGTTATACCGAAATGTTATCGGTATAGTTTATATAATACTCGTAGGTAACTTTAGTATAAGAAAAAATACTATCGTAGAAAAAAGTATCGCGGAAAAAGTTGTCGAAGTAAAAAAAAGTATAAGGAGTATCGTAAAAAAAAAAGATATCGTAAAAAACGTAAATATCGGGGATATCGTAAACGTTTTAAATATATCATCGTCGAATATAGTTTTAGCCTCTTCCTCCGTCATAAGTATAGAAGTTATATAGACGTCAACTTAATCGTCTTCTTTTTCTTTTTCTTCCTACTTTTTAATTAGACTATCGTTAACTTCTTTTATACACATCTACTTTTTTCCCTTAATTACGAAGAAGTATTACGCCGTCGACTTAGAGAACTTACTATACTACGACTTTTTATAAGCGTTTTTTTCCGTTTGTGTGTAGTTGTTTTATCGATAGTTTTCCTTAGTATAGATAAAGTATTTACGTAGGCTTTACTTTTTTCTATTACTTCGGCCGTTGCTACGGCTATTACCGTAGCCGAAACCTCTACGCCGGGGTCCGGCGCCGCCGCGGTTCTATTAGTAGGTACGGTCGGTATAAAAGTTATCCGGGGCAGCCGTAGTCGTAGTAGTAACGTTGCGGGGCTTCCTCGCCGCCTTAAACCGTTTATTTACCGCTACTTTTTTTTATACTATAGTGACTATTTGGTCGACGTTAATGTCGAGGTTAAAGATAGTACTTACTAACTGGCTTATAACGGGGTTTTATTTAAAAGCAGTCATAAGACGATTAATTAGTACTCCTTAGGTCTTAAGGCTTTCGGTAAGGCACCGTTATTGGCGCGACGTCTTATCGTAGAACTTCCTTACGACTTTAAATATAAGTTTATTAGGGTACTCTTAAGTAACCTACTTAACCGTTATATTATACTATTTGTTATCCCGATAACGTTAGAATATAAGGGTCTTAAAGCGCTCGTATATTGCCGTTATTACTTTATTTTAGTTTTTCGGGTTATTTAGCTAAACACGTAGGTCTTAATAGAAATTATACGGCTTTTTTTCCGTTATTATTATTAGTAGTATTTTATAATAGTAGTTAATATATAGGCTATAGTCCGTATACTTTTAGCAAAAAGCCGAAAAACGGTAGCTTAAACTTATTTCGTCTATAGTACTTTTATACTTTTAGCTTTTGCTATAAGTTTTTTTTATATTTTCTAGCTTTTTTAATTGTTTTTTCTTATTAAGCGGCCTTTTATTATTATTATTAGGTTTATACCGTCTTATATCTTCCGGCTAGTTACGTTTCTTCCTTCCACTAGGTACTTAAAGTACCTAGCTTTTATTAGTTAACGGAATAATTCGTACGTTAATATATACGAAAAGTTATCGAATACTACTTTTATAAGTCCGCTATTATTATTAATATTATTATTATTGTTACTATTATTATTCCGGTACCGGGGGAAAAAAGTAGCGAAGGTTAAAGAATTAAAAGTTAGTATATTAATTATTAAAACGTTATATAAAAAAACGAGTCAGTAGTATCCTATAATCCGGGGATACCGCCGGTATATCTTTAAATCGTAAACGTAGTATAAAGAATTCCGGGATAATATTATCTTAGAAGTATAGATAATTACCTTAGTTAAAAAAAGACGAAGAAGACTTCTTTACTTTTTAAATAGTAGTAAGGCTTTACGCTTTAATTACCGTCGGTAAAAATATTACTAATAGTAGACGGTCGTTAGCTTATAACGCTACGATTTTTTAAAACTACCGGTCGATATATTATAAAAATAGCTTTTCACGAAGCTTATCGTTAAAAGACTATAAAAATCGTCGCTTAAAGATTTAGTCCCGACTAGTTTTCGGCTACGGGATTATTTTTTTTTTAACGATCGTTTCTATTATTCTTTCGGCTTAGTTAAAGCTTCTATTAATTATACCTTTAATATATATACCTCGTTATATTATTAAATCACGTAATTCGAAAGCATATTTTAATCTTACATTTATAAAGTCTTTAGTCTTTTATTCCGTAAACTAACTCCGTAAAATATCGAGTAAATCTTTATCGTATACGGTAGTAGCTATAATACGTTGCTTAAATACGTTGATATACTTACGCTTACTCACACTATCTATTACCTCCATCAAATTTAACGAAGCTAGCGCCAAAAGTAGATCCCCGTCGTTTTCTATAGTATTTGAGATTTTTTTGTCTTACGTCTCAAAAGCTTAAAAATAGTTAGTTCTTAAGTCTTTAGTTCCTAACTTACAAGTATCGGAATACTCCTTTCTAGTTTAGCTAATAAATATGTTAAATTGCTAGCTAATAGACTATAACATAACACACGTATAGAAATATATGTTCTGTCGTTAGTCTAATAAGCTGTCTATATGTTAAGTACAAAAAGGAAGCAAAAAAAGAAGGACCAAAAGTAGTGATAAATATGTAAGCGCCCGTGGCAGGGATTAGGCAGTAGTCCCCGTCACGTGGTCTGAGTGAATGCAAAGTGGGTCTGCACCTCTCACCGCCTTGCTTACTCATCGTTCAACCGACACCATTATCAACTCGACGTCAGTACAAAATATAATGAGGTTACAAAAAACATAAATAAAAAAATCAACGGAAACTTGAAAATCTTACTTTTGCATTTTGTTTTATTCGTTAAAACACGCAGGCAACTAAACACAAACGTAATACTCATGAAAAATATGCGAACGAGATAAAGTCAAACGGACCCAAGTCTGCCAGGTCTGCCAGGTTTGCAAAACAGTTCGCATGCAGCCATCTTGATGTTATGTGGCTGTGCTTCTTCACGCCTGTTCGGACGTACGTATGCTGATTTGTCGTGCCATTAGTAGCGCTACATCAAGAGCCTCATTTTGCAAAAAAAGGCGGAGGATTTCCTTGCACTGCCTGGCAAGGTGCGATAATTACTCTGTCGCCTACGACGCTTGACCTCTTTAGGATATGATAATGCTAGGCGGCCCATTTAGCAATCATGACTGCTGCAATTATCGAATAGCCCGCAGTAGGCGTTCTGATAAATGCGACTTGGCTTTTGATATCGGCAACATCAGGGTACGTAAAAGAAAACAAAAAAAATTGAAATAGTCATGTCTTGACTACATAAAGAAGCGATAACCAGATTTCATCAGATCTCTCCAAAGCCACATATAAAGACGCTCTTGCTTGAAAAACATCTTGAGCGAAGAAACCAATCTTCCCACATCCTTATTTGTCTACTTTCAGCCTCATTGTACCCCTCTTCTCCGCTTTATCCCACCTCTGAAGGGGTTTCTTAACAATTTATACTGCTCACGACTCTCGGTGAGAACTGCGCAGAAAACAATATATCGACAGGGTATACACGTGAATTATACTGGTTTCTGATCAAGTACACCCTGGCACACACGCGACAGCTTCAAATATGGCTGTGAGAGACATACTCAGCGCCGCTACCGACGGAGGCCATGAAAATGTTGACGTCGACAATGGGGCATCGATGAAAGATGATCAGCAGTTTCTGATTTCATCCCGTGTACTGATCCACCTCATTCCTGGGGTAGTCGAAGCTGCAAAATGCACGACAGAAACTGCCCAACCGGTTTCGAGATGGGCGGCTTCATTCGGCACCTCTCCGAACAACACGTCACTTACCCCCAACGACTGGATAGCTTCGGTAGATGCCCACTTTGCCGGCGCGACAGGGACTGGCAATAGCTCGCGGCATCTTGCGAATCTGGTCGTCGCCATCGCTTTTCTGCGCGGAAAGTCTCGAAATGAGACGACTATGGCTCAGGCTGACTTAGACTTCGTCTGGAGTATTATTCATGATGCTCTGACTGCCATGTCTCTCGTCCAGCCATTGTGCGCTGCCATGCGTAGCTCGCAAGGATTTTTGACTGTTCCGCTTTGCAGCATTCTAAAAGACGGCAATATCGACGAGCTGTTCCGCTTACACGTTTGGCTTCCCGGTCAGTCGCGCGGCAGCACGGAGTTTAATATCCACTCTCACCAACCATTTGCACAGAGTTGGATTCTTGCTGGCGAGGGTACAGATCACCCTTATATTGTGGAGCCGGTGGACGACGTTGAAAATGCTACCCATGCCAGATACGAACTATTTTGGTCAGGAGCCATCGAGAAGAAGGACACCGACAACAATACCGACGATATTGACGACACTGACCGCACGTACAAGACACACACCGTAAAATCTACTATACGCAATACACAAAAGTACGTTCGAGCTAGGGCGCTCCCAACTGAGACACACAGTCGCGGCAGCACCTACTCTATGCCTGCAGCAACATATCACACGACTGAGGTCAAGCCCGATGCATTTCACGCCACTCTTTTCTTCTTTGATGCCCACCGTGGTTTTGTTCAAAAGGCCGATGTACTCGGACCTAAGAATGGCACTTTATCCTCGGCTTATCGCGATCCCGCTGGCGTGACTCCGTCGCACTTGGTGGAAGTGGTCGATAATGTGCGAGCTTGGGAGGGTTTGATGAGTGAAGGCAAAACATATGCCCGGCGAGCGGAATGGGAGCAGGCACTCAAGTCGTTTGACAAAGCACTGACGCTGTGTTCTCTTGGCTCTGTTGGTACCAATAGCCCTCTAGGAAACTTCCCAAACGCTCCGCATTATCGCCATATTGTACATGGCGAACTTGGGGCCACCAACCGGCGATTTGGGCGCTACAGCCAAGCAAGAGATATCCTAGAGAGTGCTGTCGCAGAGATGAGCACTGACAAAAGTAGCGCCCATTGGCGTGTGGAACTGTGTGGGGAGCTCGGAGTTGTTTATAGACATATGGACTGTCTCGAAGAGGCGAAGGGAGCCCTACAGATGCAATACGATACTGCACAGGAGTTCGATTTCCCAATGGCCGCCTGCCGGGCGCTTGGCAACCTGGGCATGGTCAATTATCAGCTCTCGCAGCAGCCCGGTCGTCCTATACTCGAGGCTACGGAGCTGCTCAACACTGCCAAGCGCCAGCTCAAGGATCGGGTAGCAAGGGCTCGTTTTCTCAAACTGGAATACGAGAAAACCCCATTTAACAAGGACAGCATACCTCTTCTCACTCTTTGGGAGCATATTGGGCTTCAGAGACTGTCGCTTTGCTATGCCGCATCACGGGATTTCCAGGCTGGACTAGACGCGTCAATGGCAGCTTTTGAGCTTACGAAGGACACTCCCGATGCGACAGTGGCAGCATTCTCGTGCCTATTTCTGGGCCGTGCTTTTATACGCAACGGGCAGCGTGAGGAGGGGCTTTCCCATCTTTTTGGCGCCAAACTTCCCGCCGGGAGATGTACGCCTATCATCGCACTCTGCAAGGAGCCATCTGCAGAGCATAGGTCCTACCTCACTGAAATCATCAGCGAGATAACCTCTTTTGAGTCCCTAAGAGAGAGAGGTGAAAGTATGAGACTTCCTGGACAAGTCTCTTTGGATACCTCCTTGGATGCCACTGACGAGAACGGATACACGGCGCTCGATTACTGTGTCTTCAACGGCGACAAGGAGACAGAATCTCTTATTTTGGACGCACTACGGCATCAGATGTATGAACGGGCAGAGCGAGAGCTTTCTGCAAAGCTGAATGAAGCACGTCTCCGTAAAGGTTATCGTGAATTGTTCCAGGAGAAGCTGCGACCCGTTTTACTCCAAGGCGACAAAAGAAAAGGAGAGAATGACCGACGAAACAGCACTCTGTCTCAGCTACGGCGCGTCTATGCCGATTCAGTCACACACGAGTCTTCTCTCCGGGTTTTGTCTGCGGAAGTCAACAAAAAGCATCGACTGCCAAACGGGTATAGCAATGCTTTCGACGACCTCAAATTCATACCGTACTGTGAATTTGAACGTCTCGGTCACTTGCCTAGCTCGCAGGAGGGGGTTGCTCGACGCTACTTCTCCTCAGACTCAGATACAGCGGGTGCCAGCGGAGTCGACTTCATCATCTTCATCTCTTACAGGTGGTGCAACTCGGTAAAGGGTGTCACGTCGCCTGATGATGAAAAGAATACCCAATACACGCGGATGATTGTTGCAGTCGAGGATTTTCTAAAACTTCATCCTGAAGTGAGCAAAGAACGCCTTGGTCTATGGGTGGTAAGTCTCGACAAAATGCCTTCCCATAAATTTTAGTACCACTGTACGACACACTAACACTAATCTAGGACTACACGTGCGTAGACCAGTCAAATCCTATGCCCGGCATCTCGGCCCTGCCTATGATCGTGGCCCAATGCAATGCCGTCATAAGCCTGATTGATGACGTCTACTATGACCGCGCCTGGTGCACAGTGGAGGTTATGATGGTTCAGACTCTGCAGCGGGCCTATGGTCTGCACTACTGGTATGAGCATATCGTCCCCGTACCATATGATGATGGTTCTGGTGTCGCGGAGATTTCAGAAGGCGATCTAAAGGCAGAGTCTTTTTTGCGCCAGGGTCCAATGGATCTTGAAATCATCATGTCGAAAAAGGATCTCTCATATGAGGTAGATCGGCCAAAGGTGCTCTTTCTTGAAAGACAGACCAAATTACTAGGTTAAACAGGCTTTCATATGTAACACTTTTCTTTTGTCAATTTTAGGTTTTTTTTTGTTTTTAAAGATAGCAGTACCTTGATTCATACCATCCCATACGACGACTGTAGTTGTTATATAACAGCATCCGTGTCTTCAATCAGGCTCGAATTGCCTCCAAGATCCTTTAGTTTCCATTTTGACGTAGTTATTTGGCTGACTTCTTTAACAGAGGCATTGGTACTTAATACGTCACTCACGAAACCCGTGCTCGCCTTTCAAGATTATTAGAAGCTCAGTCAGTGAAGTCAGAGACGACTCTGCTTTAATTTTAACGAATAGAAAGTTTAAATTCCCGGAGAGGATTGTTTAATCTCTATTTATTCAAGCCAGGCTGTCATCATAAGTAGATACGGCCGTTGTTGAGTTTAATTCTTACAAGCCAGCATCCTGATTGCCAATGGTGATGCTCTTGATGTTCTGGTACTCAGCCAGGCCATAGAGACTGCCCTCCTTGCCGTAGCCACTCTCCTTGACGCCTCCAAACGGCGCCTCAGCCGCACTGATTTTGCCTGTGTTCACACCTACCATTCCCACTTGCAGCGCCTGCGCCACCCGCATTGACCGTGCGATGTCCTGCGAGAAGAAGTATCCTGCAAGGCCAAACTCAGTATCATTGGCCAGTGCGATGACATCGGCTTCAGTCTCGAACTCAAATACGGGCGCCAGAGGGCCGAATGTTTCGTCTTTACTGACCACCATTTCAGGCGTCACTCCAGAAAGAACAGTAGGGTCATAGAAGAAACCGTTGGTGATAGATACCTTCCCGCCTATCTCAATCTTAGCGCCCTTAGCGATGGCGTCCTCAACATGCTCCTGTACCTTTGCAACAGCAGCCTTGTTGACTAGCGGGCCCTGAGTCGTCTTGGGGTCCAAGCCAGGGCCCATCCTGAGTCCCTGGACAGCCTTGACGAGCTTGGCTGTAAATTCCTTCACAACGCCCTTTTGCACGTAGAGTCTGTTTGCGCACACACATGTCTGACCGGTGCAGCGGAACTTGCAGAACATGGCACCTTCGACAGCAAGATCCAGGTTTGCGTCGTCAAAAACAATAAAGGGTGCGTTTCCACCAAGCTCCAGGCTAACCTTCTTGAGGGTACCAGTAGCAAGACCGGCCAGCATTTTACCAACGCCAGTAGATCCAGTGAAGCTCGGCTTCTTTACAAGCGGGTTGGTTGCAATTTCGGTCGCCGCTTGACGGTCTTTCGTCGGACACACCTGGATCAGATTACCGGGGAGACCAGCTTTAACGGCAAGTTTAGTGAGGGCAATGCAACTGTAGGGCGTCTCGCTCGGGGGCTTGATGACGACAGAGCATCCAGCAGCCAGAGCTGGGCCCACCTTGCGTGCAATCATAGCGGCAGGAAAGTTCCAAGGCGTAATTATTCCGCAAACGCCGACAGGCTCGCGGATAGTCATTAGGATAGTGTTGGGCACAGAGGATGGAATTGTGGCACCGTATGACCGCGTTGCTTCTTCAGCAAACCAAGAAATGAAGCTCGCAGAATAAGCCACTTCACCGCGTGCTTCAGCCAAAGTCTTGCCGTTCTCCAGAGACATAATGGTGGCCACTTCTGAATTAGTATTGTACTAATCGTAAAAGAGTACAGACTTCCAAAGTGTACCCACAATCATCAATGTTCTCCAAAATGAGGTCGTTCCATTTTCTCAGTAGTGTGCCTCCAGAGGTACCTGTGGTCGATGCAAAGAAACCCTTCTGGGCCTTGTCGGCGCTGGCAATGGCAACCTTGAAGTCTTCGAGTGTGCAGTTTGAAACCTGACCAAGAACCGTATTTGTTGACGGCTCTTTTTTGTTAAAATAACTTCACCGACGAGGAAAATGTCAAACATACCATAGACATCAAACTTCTTGTCTTTCGTGACCCATTCGCCGTTGATAAAAGCCTCGCCGGAAAACAGGCTGGCGTCTTTAAGCTTCGGTAATTAGTATGCTATAGCACAATAGACTTTGTATATTGAACTTACAGTGCTGATTTGCTGGGCGTGATATGACATTTTGGCGGGGATGATGCTAACAGTGGTGATGTTCTATATAACGTGAGACGATATCAACCTGACAATGGATGAGACGAGATCAACTTGACAATGAGCTAATAATATAGTTTCCATGAATGGAAGAGTTCTGTTTTTTTTAGAATTGATTTAATGGGAAGAGGCTCGACTTCTTACGTGGTGTGCGTCGAGGTACACTACATGTGACGCTGGCTCCGCGTCCCCGGACTTGATCTCCGTCATTAGCCCGATTCTACGCGGGCGGTAGAATCCGCCTGGACCCACTTAGTCAGAATTCGTGTAAGTCGGAACTCGGAATCCGACCAACATCACCTGGTGCACGCGTGAACCACTGCCGGCTATTTTTTCTAGTAAACCGGCTTTCACACCAATTAAATCATTGTACTGAAAACGCAGGTTGCTCAGAATATTTAGTCTCATGACTTAGCTGTCGGACTACCGACTAATGCGGTGGGCTACGCTGTTTGAAGGCGCTGAATTATCTCAAGTAGTCATACACTAAAACAAAGGCTATGAATGTTGGCGGCCATGGACGGGTCGCGGACCAGAAGCCGACCGACACCGCTGAGTGCTCGGCATTAGCTATGTGAGCCTTAAAATATCATTATTGTTCATGTCTACATTTAACCTCACCTCAGAAGTCAATATCTACTAACTTTCCGCGATGTCAGCGATCGTTATGAGGGCAAGATTCATGCCACAAATACACCTCTTAACGGCATAACTGTTTTCGAGGACAATTAATTTACCTCCCACAGCCGCAAGATTTTCCAATCTTGAGTGAGTAGTTTTTAGAACTTGAGTATCTAGAACTACACAGTAACGGCCAACGCATTTGACACTTTGGCAAACACTGTGATGGTGGCGCATTTATCCTAGAAGCAACTCAAGAATGCAGGCCTAGCTGGGTTTTTTTCGTGTAATTTTACGGTTGAATGAAGTGCATCTAATACTGAACCAATAACATTAATGAATGTTCGCAAGGAGACTCTCAATAAAATTCACACCTAGAATAGCCGCGTCAGGTTTGGCGTACTTCAGCGCCGCTGCTATTGAAAGCAGGGCAAGGGCAGTCTTTGCCAGCGACCCTGTAGTGTAAATAAACCGGCGCGCTGTGTACAAGGGCCACAAAACCGAGCCTCCCTCCATGTTGAAAGCCGACCAATCAGGTAAAAAGGTACTCATCCAGTACGTGCGAGCCAGACCAGGCCACGATGCAGCATTGCGGCCAAACTTTCCAATGTACCAGTTAGAGCAGTCAGCCGAGAATACTGTGGCCTTGAGCTCCTTGTGGATGGCATTGGTGGTGTAATCCTCGACGGTCTGCTTGACCTCGATGACAGAAGCACGCCGATCAATCAGAGGCTGGAAAGGTGACTTCAGGGCATAGTCGGCCTGTGTCTCACAAGCAAACAACGCAGAGTTGTTCGCCGGGAAGGTGTTGGGTCCAAACAGGATAGCAAAGTTTGGATAGTTGTGGACATGTGTGCCTAGATAGGCCTGGGCACCACGGCACTCCTTTCACTGCTGGTGCAGCGGCTTGCCGTCGACACCGATGATATTCATGGGCGTCAGAAACTCAGACACCTAAAAGCCGGTAGCCAACACAATGATATCATAATCGTCACGGGTACCAGAAGTGCTCACAATACCCGTCTCGGTGATCTCCTTGATTCCCTCGGGCAGCAGAGCAACGTTAGGTGCATTGAGCGAGTCAAGGTAGCCGGGGTCGAAAATGCGGCGCTTGCAGCCTAGGGGAAACGTTGGGATGATAGCGTTCCAGTACTTCTCGGGGGCCTTGGACTTGATGTACGCCTTGGACTCGTTTTCTTTCTTGGTCCTCTCGCGCACGCCTTTGGGTGTAGGAAAATATGTCGTTGTCTCCTCATCGGCATCAAGGAAAATGCGTAGTCGAAGAAGGCGCTGCTTGAGAGGAACATATCGAAACAGAAACTTTTCGACCGACGTAAAGTTGCGATTTGGGCGTTCGTGGAACCACTGTCCGCTGCGCGCATATTGCTTGACAAATGCCGCCTTCTTGGCCACAGCGGGGACAACCTGGGCGGCACTGCAGCCGTTGCCAATGACTGCGATACGCTTGTTGGCGTATGATACAGAATGGTCCCACCGGGCGGTATGGAACATGTTGCCCTTAAATTTTTCCATGCCAGGAAACTTGACGTCGCGGGGAAACGAGATGGCGCCAACGGCGGACACAAAGACAGAGGCAAACCGGGAGTACTCGAGCCCTGACTGGATGTCCTTCAGAAAGGCCTCCCACTTTGAAATATTGGTGTGCCACTTTGCACCAGTACACTCGATAGAGGTGTGTACATGCTTGCGAATGTCAAACTTATCGACCGTGTCCTCCATGTCTGTCGCCTGTCGGTTATCTTATTTTATTTTAAACTTTTAAACGCCACTCAAATTGAAGAATCTCGGGCTGCTCGCACAGCTGCTTAGACCAATTGGGGTTCTGGTTGAAGCTGAAGGAGTAAAGATGAGACTGTAAGTCTCATCCGCTAACTCATTAGTTTCACATATTATTCACCAAGTCCGAAAATTTTAGCTTACCATCCCGGGTAAGTGTTGGCCTTCCAGGTGCCGCCGACACCGTCCAACTTTTCGTACATGATAAAGTCGTGAAAGTTGAGTTCGTGCTTCAGACGGTAGGCCATGGCAATGCCTGCCGGGCCTGCACCAATGATGATGGCATCAAGGCCACCCGAGTAAGGGAGAGGAAGCATCGCGATAGCTGTGTGTCGATTTGTGTTTCTGAGAATCTGTTAAGTCGACGTGACAAGAAGAAGAGTCACTGCTGAAGTGCTTCTTTCAAGTATGGGTGATTCAAAGATTAAGACTTTGAAATTCCTGACGCATGTGTTTGGAAGCCAACAATTCACCTAAAGTCTTATGCGGTGACCCGGAAACTTCTCGGAATATCACTCCCAAGCTCTAAGCCCGCGACGGGCCTCATCAATCCTCATTGAGTGACCCGCAGTTTACTGTATGATGTATTAATTTCCAAAGCTGGGGACAGCTGTCCCTTAACCACCAGGACGGGAATCCGGGGATGCTTGTCCTCATGCTGAGTCTCTCGGGGTGGCTATCCGGGAGTCAATTTCCGGCGCTTGATCAATTGACGAATAAAGATTTTGTGTACATTTTCTCCTTTCATGCCATACGTTTAAATTTGATCACAAATATAGATGCGGACAATACTTCCGGGCGCAAGCAGAGGTGGAATGCGAAAGAAGAAAACGCGTGGTAGTGCTAGGTACAAGTTAAGCGTCCGGCATCGCGGCGGGCGCGGAGATGTGGGGCATTACAAACTCCGTTGTGAGACGCTGCAGAACGACAAGAGAAAAGTCAAAATGACTCTACTACAAGGTGTGGGTGTGTTGTACAAATAAATGAAAATAGCAGGCTGTCTTCTGTTTTATTCTTATTTTATTTAATGCTTTGTTTCATTGAATTAATTATCTTATTATTTTAATTTCCATCTTGAACCTAATTTTCTCCTTAAATTCCAACTTAACTCTAGTTATTTGATTTTTTTGTCTTACCCAAAACATTTTGTATGCACCCCGTACACCAACATCAACAAAAATATGTTAGCAACAAAGACAGTAAGTCGCGGCCAGTACTTGCAAGAGCCAAAGTCTCTTGAACTTGAAGCTCGCCCTCTCAATATTTTGGCCGCCGACAGTGTCCGCATCGCCATCCGCTCAACAACAATCTGTGGCTCAGACGTGCACTACTACACCCACTTTGCCAACGGTAGTATTAAGGTCAAAGAAGCACTGTGTCTGGGCCATGAGTCAGCTGGCGAGGTCGTGGCAATTGGCTCTAATGTTGTCGGAATCAAAGAAGGGGACTTCGTGGCTCTGGAGTGCGGTGTACCTTGCAGCAAGGCCGAATGCGCCCATTGCTTGAGTGGCCGCTACAATATCTGCCCAGCCCTTCGCTTCCGCAGTTCTGGCTCCAAGTTTCCGCACTACCAAGGCACGCTTCAAGAATTTGTTGACCACCCGGCAGCCTGGGTGCACCACCTTCCGTCGGCACTGGACTTTGGTGCCGGTGCTCTTCTGGAGCCTTTGGCAGTTGCTGTCCACGCAGTGAAGCGCGCCGAGCCTGTAACTATCAAGGCCCCCAATGGCAAGTCTACAGTTCTCATCTTTGGAGCGGGTGCTGTCGGCTTACTGTGCGCAGTTGCAGCTCGTGCTCAAGGTGGTAAGGATGTTGACGTTGTCATGGCCGATATCGACGATGGCCGCTTGCAGTTTGCAAAACACCATGGCTTTGCAGATGTGATATACGCAGTTGGGACAAGACGTGGTGAGACTCTACAAGAAAAGTTGGCGATTGCCTCTGAGACAGCAGCCGAGATCAGTGCGTTGACATGGGCCGATGGTACGCCAGTGGGCAAGATGCAGCGGACATTTGAGTGCACAGGTGCCGAGCCTTGCCTGCAATCAAGCATATATGCCACCGCTTCTGGCGGCAGTGTGATTCTCGTCGGCATGGGCATCCCAAACCACACGCTCCCAATCTCGGAGCTGACAGCACGCGAGATCAATCTGGTATCTACGTGGCGCTACTCTAGTGACTACGAAAAGGCTATTGAGATTGCAGAAGCGGCCATCACTGGATTGCAGTTGGACGGAAACACGCTTCCTAACATTTTGTTGATGATTACTCACCGCTTCAAAGGATTGGAATCTGTTAAAGACGCACTCGAGATGGCTCGCAGGACAAGAGATGACAATGGGATGCTAGTTGTCAAGACGATAGTTGACTTTTAGATGACATTTAGCACCATGCCGCATTGGCTGTGAATGAACTCCTTTTTCAAGAAATTTGATGATATCGAGTGATTTGTTATTAAGTCAATTAATATTGTAGGATTCGCCATGGCCACATCTAGGTTCAATATTTAACCTTTCAAAAGGAACCTGCAGCGACATTACTGTTCTAAACAAACTACTTGTAAAACTTGTTTTGAGGCGTATTCTTATATATAGAACTAGATTGCACGCCAGCCGGCACGTCTGGCATCGGAACCATTGAGGTCTGCAAGGTACGCCTTGACACGCTTCTCGATACCCTTGGCGTCGAGCCTGAAACGACCATAATTGCTTGCGTTTGAAGCCGAGTAGCCATAAGTAGTCATGCCAATGCTAGCTGTAACATAGCGGGCCCATGTTGTTGCAACATATTCTTCAACACTGATGATAGGTGTTCCATCGAGAGGGAAAACAGATGAGCGATAGGCAGCGTCCTGAGCGTCAAAGTGCTCGAAGCTAGGAGCACTGACGACACGAGTTGGAATACCACCCGCAGAAAGACATTTGGCTGCAGCGACAGCATAGTGCAAGTTCGTACCACAGCTAGCCAGTGTGATATTTGCCGCAGTCGCCGGCTCTACAATGACATAGGCACCCAGGGCCACCTTGCTACGGTCTGTGTTGGGAATGAGCCCGACCGGGTCACGGCCTAGTGATAGCAGAGAAGGCCCAGTAGTCTTGCCGACAGCCAGAGTCCAGGCGCCAATCACCTCTTCGGCGTTGCATGGGCGGATGTAGGTGAGGTTGGGCATGGCGCGGTACAGCGAGTCAAGCTCGACAGGCTGGTGCGTGGGGCCATTCTGACCCTCGGCAAAGGAGTCATGCGTAGCAAAGTGGATGACAGGGAGGTGGCTCAAAGCGCCCAAGCGGACTCCAGGTGCTGCGTACAGGTAGAACATGAAGAATGTGGCAGTGAATGGAAGGAACGTTCCCGGATTGTAAGCAGCGACACCATTAGACACGGCTGCCATGGCATGCTCGCGAATACCATAGCGAATATAGCGACCCGAAAAGCCGACAGATGGATGGAAGACATCAGGCGCATCGTAGGGAATCTTGTTTGAGTTGACAAGGTCAGCGCCGCCACCGAAGAAGGCAGGGTGTGCTTTCCACATTCTCTCGATAATAGCACCATTGACCTCGCGTGTTGCCATGCCCTTGAATGAATTTACATCTAGGCCTTCGAGGTAAGCCTTCCAGGCGTCTCCGTTTTGGCCCTTGCAGCGGGCGAGAAAATCAGCCGCAAGTTCTGGGTAGGCAGCCTGATAACGCTCGAGAAGAGCATTCCACTCAGAGTGTAGCTTCTGACCGCGCTCCTGAGCGCCACGGAAGTAGGCCAACGAGTCGGAGGGAATCTCGTGTGTCGATTTAGGATCCTGCCCAGCAAGAGTCTTGGATGCAGCCACACTATCAGCGTCAAAAGCGCCATGGTGGGCCTTGGCTGTGCCAGCAGCAGCTGTACCGAGGCCAATAACCGTGCGCACGTTGATGAAGACGGGCTTACTAGTGATAGTACGGGCGTACTCGAGTGCAGCCACGATAGCCTGTACATCATAACAGCCATCGGCCACATCCAGCACCTCCCAGCCACTTGCGCGCATCTTAGTGTTCACATCCTCCTCATTGATCCAGTCAAGCGGGCCGTCGCAGGTGATTTGGTTGTTGTCGTAAATGAGAACGAGATTGTCTAGCTTCAGGCTTCCGGCAAGTGAGATAGCCTCCAATGCAACGCCTTCCATAAGGCATCCATCGCCTGTGGTGCAATAGATGCGCGACTTGACAACCTCCATTTGGGGGCGGTTGTAGCAGGCGGCCAAGTTTTTGCTTGCAATGGCGAGGCCGACAGCGTTGGCAATACCCTGTCCGAGGGGACCTGTCGTGACCTCGACGGCTGGGTCTTCAATTTCGGGATGAGCATGACAAAGTGTCTCGTAGCCATTCGTCTTTGCGCTGCCATAGCCCTTGATCTGGTCCATTGTCCAGGCATCGTAGCCGACGAGGTGGTGCAGGGCATAGAGAAACATGGCCGTGTGGCCGTTGGACAACACGAACCGGTCACGGTCAAACCACTCAGGATCTGCCGGATTGTAGCGCATGGTGTACTTGTAGAGAGCAACACCGAGGGCTGCCATGCCAATAGCTGATCCGCCATGGCCACCACCGTTCTGGTTGCAGATGTCAAAGATCAGGTTTCTTAAAGCCAAAACGGCACGGTCGTCATCGTCTAGCTGAGGGCGCCAGCCCTGAAGCTTCTCCACGGGCTTTTTAACTTCGACTGTCATTTTGGATATGAGTTGGTGAAGGTGGAAATGATTGTAGGAATTGTTCAAGGACAGTAATGTGTGCGCAAATGACGACGAGAACAGCATGGCATCGCGATAAGTAGTCTGATGGTTTCTGTATGTGGGCTTTAACCGACATTCTGTGTTTTGACGCAACATCCGCTCTCGGTCGGCCTCGGCTCATTGGCCCCCGACAACTGTCCTCGTGCTTCCACCGGGGCGTGATGGATGACGACGAGTTTCTGTTCCGCACGGCATCAGAAAAAGGGGACCCACTTTCACTTACACCATCGGTCCACTTAAAACCCCCCGGAATTTGAAGCCCGGACCTAATATCGCGACAGGCGCCTAGACCATGGTGAAGCAAGCCGGCTAAATGGTCATCGTTTTTGTGAGCGCAGCTGACGAGGTACGGAAGACACATTCAAGCATAAATTCGGTGATGTAAACTATAATCGGGAAATACAGACCGTCTGATGAGCACCTAACTGGTTTCCCTTACCCCGCGCCGGAATGCCGTCCGATGAGGTAGCTAAAAGCATCGTGGAGGCTGAGCTCTAGCTCGACTTAGCTACGACAGTATCAGCATCACGGCTAGTACCACAGTCTTTGTCTTTGTTCAGAGACGGTACTACCCATCACAAGCACTCACAACAACATGGCAACGCCTACTCCCAAAGCTGCGCTCGACCGCAACCCTGACAAGTTTCTGACCCGGACTGTCCATGATTTGCTCTCACTCAAGGGCCGGACTATCGTTATCACTGGTGGCGGCCGTGGCCTAGGTTTGGCTTTTGCCTTTGCCGTAGCAGAGGTGGGCGGCAACGTTGCCATCATCGATCTGCTCGACAAGCCGCACGACCATTTCATCAAGCTGCAGGCTAAGTTCAATGTCAAGGTCAAGCTCTATAAGAGCGATGTGACGAACTATGCAACCCTTGAAAAGACTTTTGGGGAGATTGTATCAGATTTTGGCCACATCGATGGACTGTGCGTACTTCATCGAAACATGAATAATAATATTTGCTAACATCATCCAGTGTGACTGCTACTAGTATCTATCCCGACGAGCCCTTCCTTCAGCGTGGCGCCGAGTCTGTTGCCCGCACCATGAATATCAATGTCCTCGGCACTTACTACGCTGCCCAGCTGGCCGCTGCCCAGATGGCCAAGCAAGAACCTACCGACTTTAACCCTCGAGGTGGCTCAATTGTCTTTATCGCGTCGATTGCTGCTCACGTTGCCAGTAAGGGCCAGACGACGAGCGACTACTGTGCAAGTAAGGGCGCTGTTTTGTCTCTGGCCAAGGCCCTGGGTGTTGAGCTGGCGGCGATTGGCGTACGCGTTAACTCCATTTCGCCTGGCTACATGCTGACAGATATGACAATTGACCTGTGCGACAAGTACCCTTGGCTGGCAGATATCATGACCAACGAGCCTCCGATGAGGCGGATTGGTGACCGCACTGATCTCAAAGTGCCTGTTGTCTATCTGCTGTCAGATGCAAGCGCATACCACACATCAGACGATATCCTTATTACTGGCGGCATCCACGCTGGCCGTCTTCTGTAGATTTAGACCAAGAGTTTACGATAAAGATAATGAATGAAATGATATGGACAAAAGCTTCTTGATGTTTGTGCGAGACAAGAATTACACGATATACGTTCTCTAATTGCATAGTCAAATATTAGAGAAACAAGTACACGGAGCTGAAGAGGTAACAAAATTCTCGGTCCAAGTTCTACGTCTAACAAAAGGGGCCTGTCGTAGCGCCAATTTCAGATTGATGGAGCTCAATTACTGGTAAAGATAATATTCTAGAGTACTGGGGATTGAAGCGTCCAGGTGTGTACATCCAACCATACACATGATTAGTTAATGCATGTTTTCGACAGCGCAAATGTGTCGAAAACTGTGCATGGCGTCTAGTTCAAGATACTCTTGGCGACTGCACCGAGAAAACATTCCCCCAATTTCCAGTCATACCTTCCATACTGGTTGACAGCATAAGGTCGAAGTCTAGGTCGGCACCAAAGTCCACAGCTGTGCCGTTGCTGCTGCTGGCCCAGTATTCGCCCTGCAAAGCCGAAGCAGTCTCGGCACGCAATTGCACAGCCGGACTGCCATCGTCAGCGCTAGCATGCATCGACGTGCGCTGCCGTTTGCGCGCGACCGAGGTATTTGCAAGATCAGAGTGCATAGAGCCATTGATGGAACCAACCACAGACCCGTTTGTGGACCCATTAAGCGATCCCGTCTCATCTCTCGTAGAGGAGAACGCCAGCGATGCTCGGGCTTGCCGCTCCCAGTGCCGCTGCAACCGGATCAGAAAATCGCGAGCACGCTTAGCTGTGTCCCACGAGGGTGCTAGTTCGTCCAGAGCGCGGAAACATGCACTGAGATCAGCTAGTATCTCATCTTCACGCACAGCCTGGTAGTGTGAGACGGCAGCAAATACTAGTAAAAGTGCTGCCGAGAAGGTGATTGCGACGGCCTGTATGTTTATCCTCCGCAGAGTGTAGCGCTCCTCGTAGAGTCGCAGCAGCTGGGCAATGGCTCTTGCAGCATCCATACAAATTATACGTGCTTGGTCGGCGCCAGGACCTCGCACAGGAATTTGTGGTGGCGAGAAGCTTTTAGACATCCATGGGCGATGGGCATAGATTACGCTCTGGTAATATTGCATACTAGAAACTTAGTGTTTGCGGGTCACCATATTAGGTAGAAATAATGGAAGCTTACTGCAGAAGAATGACATGGGGAACGTAGGCAGTCTGTCTGTTTGCAAGGTCGACACGCAGCTCGGCTGGCAGGCTTTCTTTCCACTGGGCCAATTTCTCGAAGATCTGGTAGTTGGTGTCTTGGAGCATGGTCTTTGCTGTCCCATCAGATCCGCATCTATTTTGTCAATTTTTGATGGACATTAAAGAATTCAATTCGACGTACAGCGTGTCACTCAGTGGTGCCATCAACTCAAATAGAAGCACCTGAAACCGACAAACATCTTCGGTGTGCTCTGTCATCTGTGAATATGTGGGTGTCAAGCCCTTATCAAGGTTGTTGTCTAGTGTGAATTGAGTGCGTGTGGTTCCAGTACGAGTATTGCCACTGGGTTTCTCGAGACTGACTCCTTCCATAGACATGCGGAACGGCTGTCCCAGATAAAAACTCCAAACACTATCCAGTTAGTCGATCGATAGGAAATTAATGTACCAATAATATACTAAAACATACTGGTCAACAATATAGGCTGCCCAAAAGACAGTACGACGGACCTCGGCCTCAGCTGCAGTGACAACACCTTTGGCGATGTACGGCTTGAGGTCGTGGTGAAGAGCGAGATTAAACGACAGACGCATAGCCATGCCACTGAAGAGCCATCCACGTGCATCGCGGCCACATCCGATATCATGCGAGCTCAGCAAAACCAGTGTCTGGATGGTGGCCACACATGGCGAATCCAGCTCAATTTCTAGCAGTGCCTTGGCACGATCGGCGAAAAAGTCGGCTAGCGACCGCGGGAAGGTGACAAAAGCTGGGTGGTGCCGCGCATCAAAAGCAGCACCAAGTGCACAAATGGCGTTGCGCAGGGCTTCTGAGTAGTAGGATGTGTCCTCCATGCGCTCGCGCCAGGCGACCTTGGCCTCCTCATACACCTTGCGGTCAACAACATGGAACGACGGATCTTGCCACGAAAAGTAGAGCTCGACCAAATGGTCCTCAACTTGAGCTGGCACTTTCTTGTTCAGGCCCAGTCTGTCCAAATGTTCAGGCCCGTCGTTACGGACTGTGCGGTGGACATTCATGGCCACGTCAGACGCCGGGGACTCGAGCAGATTAAAGTTAGATGTCGAGCCGTAAAAACGGATATGGCCACCTGGGCGTATATGCAAGGTGCCGACGCGGTCAGAGAGTTGATCAACAAGCTCGTTGACGCTTTTTGTCGTGCTTGGATTTTCCTCCACTTCCATTGATGTGCAACTAGGGACGCCCATTGAAATAGAGTTGCGATGTTGGTGTTGATGCTGGTTTTGAAGAGGTTGCTGGTATGAGTTCTGTTGCGGCATGGGTGGTGTATTTGCGGACATGGGTATGTTTGTATGGAAAGGGGGTGGTTGCATCATGACATCAGGCTGTTCTGAGTCAGGCTGCAAGTTCCACTCCCACCCGGAACTGTGCATGCCACCCATATTGCCGGCAACATTGGCCAGTTCTAGCAATCCGCCAGTGGGCGTGGAATTGACACTGGGCATAGGCTCAGCGGCGGTCCCGCCAACTATTGTCGCACTCGAGGTCAATGCATCTTTTGGATTTTGGGTGCTTGAACATGAATTGGTGTTTGCATTCGATTCTGCGATGCTTGGCCGCGTCGCCCGTCGGGGAGACCGTTCGCGAGCAGTCTCTCCGCCGCCGTTGCTTGGAGCTCGGTTGGGGGTCATTTCTGTTGGGAACGGGGCACGTGGTAGCTGCAGAGCGTGAAATATCCCAGAGAGAGTCTTATCATCCTCTAGCGGCATCGATGGAAACTGAAGACCATGTTCTTGGATGACCAGAGACAACTGCTGCACACGATTATTCAATAGCTCGACAGCGATGCGGAGTGAGAGCTTGCGGCGGTCTTCACGAGCCTCGTAGCGGCACTCTTTTCCTTTGTTGAGGCAGCTGGAGCATGTCGGCGCGGCGCCGTTGCACTTGACTTTGCTCTCGCGGCACGCGACACAGGCGGTGGTGACATGCTTTCGCTTGGTCTCGGGTTTGGGTGTTGGCGACCCCATTGTGAATATAGTCGACATGTAAAACAGTCCTCAGGTTTGGGGCAGTAGCGTCTCCGACAAGCACCGGTGTCAGAACTCCGGCAAGATAACTCGGTATCGGGTGGCAGTCTGTAGGTGACATACAATATGATGTCAATGAGATGTTGCCGGGATATTCTGGGATGATTGTGGCCACCGTGGGATCGGTGTTAGGCAATTACTGTTATTTCCTGGCCTGCCAGTCAGACAAAAAAGACGCGTGATCATGCACCGAGGACGTCGTGATGGTGACGCCTGGGTCGCTGTCTGCCGTCTGCCAGCCTCGTTTGACCCCGTGGGGTCCCCTGCTTTACAAGCGGGGAAATTCTCCGCATCCGCCTACGCATGATTACATCAGTCCTGAAATCGAAGATGATAACATCTCGGAAATATGATTCCGTTGGGAACGCAGTTGCGAGTAATTCGACTCATACTTCTGACCATTGTGAGCACTTTAAAGCATTGTTTAACGCTGCATTGTGATTTCGTATAAGTTGACTGAATGTTTGGTGCAGTGGACGAGCTGTAAGCCTGTCGTCAGTTATAGTATCGTCGAGGAAGACACGATCTATGTAAATGACACGAGTTTTCAGAAAAGGCTTTGTTTTCTTCTATTTTAAAAAACTACTGAAATCCATAATAACAGAATAGTCGTTTTTCAGTCAAAACAACAGTCATCTTTCTAATGCTGATTGGTTTATATTCGTGCAGATCAACTCATCACAAAAATACAAACGCTTTACCTAGAAAATTTGCTGTTTTGTGAACAGTTCAATTTCGCCCTAGACTTATCTTCAATCCAACTACCTCTACTACAACCCAACCTTGTTCTATTACATCTCACTGACTGTAAACCGGCGAGACTCACCAGACACGTGTAAGAACTGAAAACCCAATGGCGATCATTGAACATCACATCAATGATATGACACCAGAAGGCCGTGGTATAGTAGCCCGATTAGAACCTGTGGCTTTTCGTATCAGCAAAATATACGAAATAATTGGACGACTAAATCAATATCCGATATGTGGCATCAACTATTGATTGTGGCTGATCGTGCTGACATGTTATTCTTCTCTACTTAACCCTAATACCATTATATAAACAACGCAAAGCCAAGACACAGGAGCATCCAAGCACAACCCAAGGACAAGGTTTTAAAATGTCATTATATCAATACCACTCCCTTAACAAGGCCACAAAGCAGGTTCGACTGCTGTACTTTGAGAAAACATTACACATTACCGATAAGGACATTATCCGCTGTCGCGTCAAGCATGTAACTCTTTCCGAGTTGCAAAATACGGCCTACATTGCCGTGTCTTACAGTTGGGGCGGAGACGGGGCGACTGTTGACATTGAGGTCGACGGCAACATTGTCCGCTTCTCGCGTCCCGCAGAGAAAGCTCTCCGTGGTACATTTTCACGCACTCTTGCGGCCCCTAATTTTGACATCAACACACCAGTCTGGATCGACCAAATATGCATCAATCAAGGTGACGATGGGGAGAGGTCGTGGCAGGTACCTTTGATGTTTGAGATCTACTCTTCTACACAACGAGTGCATGTTTGGCTCGGAGCGGCGGATGATAACACCGAGACAGCAGTAGCAATCCATTCCATTCATTTAATGTACGAAGAGTGCCACCGGCTCACAAACGGGTTCAATAATCCCATCCGCCTCTCTCAGGCCATTCCCAACGACGGGAGCGGGATCCCAGCCGAGTTCCCGAGACTGGTCAATCTTGCGGCTCTTGTGCGGTTTTACACAGCGGAGTGGTTCACGCGGATCTGGCCGGTGCAGGAAGTGTTGATGGCGAGAGAAGCCATCATGATCCAGGGTGACCATGTTATTCCGTGGTAGACAGTGGTAGTTGTCGGTCGGTAGATGACGGGGCGTCTATCGGTTCTAGCCCATCAGATCAATCGAGACGAAACCCTACGGCACCTCATCAAAGACCAGGGCGCAGGCCAAAGTTTGCGCAATGCAGGCTCAACTTGGGACTTGAAAGTTGAAACCAGCAACAAAAGCCGCAGCCCTCGCCATGTGTTTGCAAACACATGTTATCTCAACGCAACAGACCCGCGCGACAAAATATGGGCAGTGCATGCTCCTTGCGGCACTACGGCCTTCCTGACCGGCTGCTAGTCATCATCAGCCCCGACTATGCCAATAAGCTAACCATGAGCGAAGTCTATGCGGCCGCAACATATGTCGTCTTTCTCTTTGAGCAAAGTTTGTCTTTTCTGGAAATGGCCAGGCCAGGGCAAGCCCTAACGCCGCCGCCTCCGTCAGTATCAGCCAAGGGAGTTACAGTCGGACAGTCGCCGTCTTGGAGCTACAAGTTCGAGAAGGTGCAGCTGCAATTGCAAACCGCATCAGGAGTGAACCCTCAATCGTCGTCGCTCGAGTTCTTTAGCAACCTAGTGCAAGGCGTATTTTACGGTGTCAGGATGCAGGCCGGCTTCAGTGCGAAGCTCAACCAATCACCACACACTCTAACTGTCAAAAGTCTTGCATTTGGTACAGTGACCTCTGTTGGTTCTGCCATGGACCAAAGCCTCATAACACGGGCCATGGTTGGACTTTCCAGCCATAGCCAGAAAACTTATGACAACGTGGCGACCACCCGGGTTGGATGCCTCTCTCGTGTGGCCTACGGACACACTGCAGCAGTTCGGAACTGCAGCAGTTAATGGTCTTGCTGGTCTTCCCAGCAATGCGCGGCACGCCGGGTCAGATCCCAAGTTCGTCAGTCACTTTGCCGCCTTTTTGCTCAATGGGCTAGCATCGCCCGGGCTTCCTGTCCATTCCGCCTTGATAGCGCAGCTCCAATCGTGGAATGCGTCAGCCGGGAGTCCCCGCGATTATATGTTGTGGATGGCGTATTTTGGTGCTGGCAAGGCGCTTTACACGACAAGTACTGGCTTTCTTGGTGCTGGGCCGCCATCGACTCAGCCGGGCGATAAAGTCTGTTTTGTGTATGGCTGCAAGGTGCCGCTGGTTTTACGCAAGACGGGCGACTATTGGCAGATCGTTGGGCAGTCGTACCTCTGCAAAGTCATGAATGTAAGTCTGCTTTGCTTTGTTTATGTCTCTAACATCTGATATTCGTCGTATTGCAAACTAACCAGGCAGGGTGAGGTGACGCGCAAGATTGCTCGGGCTGGCAAGCTTCAGGCTGTCATGCAGGATTTCAATATATTGTAGTATGATAGTCTCCGGAATTCACCTCCTGTATAATTGATGATCGCAACCAGCTAAGACCGAAGCCGTGCGTGATAGTATATCTTATGCTGACATCGTTGCGACGCCACAACCCCGCCCCGACGCTGTTGCCTTGTTGACAATAGTGCCATTAGGACTAGGCCACTTATTTGCACTGACCCTCACAGTTACACAACCAGTCATCATCATATATACTGTATTCTGCTTATATTGTCCGGAATTTCTCACATCTACACTTTCTAATCTCGTCAAGTGTCACGCTATCAACCACAATGGTGCTGTACTTTGCCTTCGGCAGCAATCTGTGGCTAGATCAAATGGCCCGTCGGTGCCCTGGCAGCGACTACATTGGACGCGCTATTCTCACTGACTACAAATGGCAGATCAACCAACGCGGCTACGCAAATGTCGTTCCTTACGCCGGCAGTTGCGTTCACGGGCTGGTCTACCGCATTAACTCCAGAGATGAGGCCCAGCTCGACCGCAATGAAGGCGTCAGCTCTGGCGCCTACGAGAAGGTGTATCTTGATGTCATGCTCTACACTGCACCGCAAGCCCTACGCAAGTCTACCGCAAACGTCAAATCCAGCGTGGAGTCGAAGCCTGCTCATCTGTCGTTCAACTTTGTCAAGAACCAAGTGCCACTGGTAGAAGAAGACGTGCTTGTCTATCTCAGCACCGTACACACAACACCCGGAACACCAAGACCCGAGTACATTAAGCGCATCAACAGCGGGATCGACGATTCTGTCCAGCTTGGTGTACCAGCCAGATACTTTGACCATGTTGTGCGTGCAGACATTCCCCCTCCTCCTCCGCCAGAGTCCCCGCGGGCGTCAACCCCGGCGGCAGCAGAAGCAGAAGCAGCACCGGCTCCACCAGTGACTCGAAATAGGTCGACACGGTCAACTCGAGGACCTCGTTCGAACCTACCAGCAGAGCCACCACGCACATCAGAGCCTGTGGCAGATCACCCGTCACGCGTTTCGCGGCCACATGCAGCTGCACGGACAGCACCAGCACCGGCCCATCAGAGTGGTAGCGGGGAGAGCGGCGGAAATGTCAGGGCTTTCCTTTTCAAGGCCATCGGTATCAGCTCAAACTCACAGTCTAGACGGCCAGCAGAGCCCATGGTTGTGGACGGTGACCGGCCTAGACGGCAGAACACTGTGCGTTCCAAGAGAATCAGCAGGACCGACCACGACCGGGGTCGACGAGCCAGTGTGTACGAAGTGTATGATGACGATCGACAACAGTGAGATAGAGGCCGGAGTTTTATCACTATCACAAAATCCACTGCAAACGAATATCCGCGCGGGAGGATAGAAGTCATAAATATTAAGGCCGAGGCGGTCGTAACGAGTAGGACGGAGTAGGTATGGACATTAGAGCTTCGCGGACATCGCACGGTCCGGGCCGGCTCTATGACGTCTTGGGTGCACGCAGCTTGTAGAATGGCGTGATGGCAGCCACGGGCAGATTATTTTCGGATAAAAATGCCGACTGTTGGCCCGTTTTCCCTGTTTCTTCTGCAGTTTGCCGTTCTGTATGAGTCAAGGCCACAATAGATCTTAGCGCGCACCAATGATGAGTGAGATTCTATAAGATTAGCGACAGGGCATCGAGGGATGCGGGATAATATCTTTTCCACCTTGTTACAATTTTACAAACATGTCTAAAGAACGTCTACTCCAAGCACTCGACAAAACCGGCGACGACCATGTCCGTCTACTGCAGTCATTCGTTCAAGCCCCGTCGCCGAACCCTCCAGGCGATACACTAGCGGCGGCTGCCGTCATCACGGGCTATCTCGAGTCGAAACACATCCCGTACGAAATTGTAACTGATGTGGACTATGACCACGCGCCCAACATAATCAGCGAATTTTCCGGCGGGCTGGGTCCCGGTCCTCGCGTCATCATGAATGGCCATCTTGACGTATTTCCCGTGATTGATGACAAGGACTGGAAGTACGGGCCGTGGTCGGGCCATATCGAGGGTGACCGACTTTATGGACGCGGTGTTGTTGACATGAAATCGGGTACGACCTCGCTCGTCGCGGCCTACGCCGCACTCTACGAGAACAGACACCTGCTCAAAGGCAGCGTCATGTATTGTGCTGTTTCGGACGAAGAAGTCGGCGGCAGGCATGGTACGTCATTTCTCTTAAAAAAAGACCCAAGCCGATACAAAGGCGATGTCATGCTGAGCACTGAGCCCAGCGGCTGTGGTAGCGTGCGCTTTTCCGAAAAGGGGACGCTGCGCATGCGGTGCGTTGTGCACACAAAAGGGGCGCACGGAGCGTACACAAACTTGAGCCTGGGTGCGGTGCGTACGGCAGCCGCCCTAGTCACAGACGTCGTGTCTGCGGTGGAAGCGATTGATGTGAAGCTGCCTCCCGAGATGGCCAAGCACATGCAGGACAAAAAGGTTCTGGAGCGAATCGACGAGGTCATGGGTGCCGGCACAAGTGCTATCATCGCCAAGCCGACAGTCAATGTTGGCACGATCCGGGGTGGCGGCGAGGCGTTGAACGTGATTCCAGACCACTGTGACTTTTCTCTAGACATTCGAATGCCCGTCGGACTCACGCGGGACAAGGTGCTGCCTCTGATCCGGTCTCAGGCAGACAAGTACACAGACGCAACAGTCGAATTGAATGTGGTTGAGGCTGCGAGCAATCCGGCGAGTTATTCAAATGTCGAGCACCCCATGATTGGTCTGCTAGCAGACAATGCCGGTGTTCTGCTGGAACCACAGGGTCTTCCTAAGCCGTTGGCTATTCCGTCAATGGGTGCAACCGACTGCAAGCACTACCGCTATGCGGGCGTGTCGGCATACGTCTATGGCTGCAGCCCATTCTCAAGTAAGCTTTTGCCATTCTGTGGATTGGCTTTGTGTTTGTTAATAGAAGACGCGTTAACAAATTAGTGGCCCAAGTAAACGAGTCAGCATCGATCAAAGAGTTTCTGCATGTCACCAAAGTGCATGCCGCGGCAGTTTGGGATTTCCTAACAGCTTGAGCCGAGGTTTAGGTAGTCGTGGCAATGTGAAAACAGTAGTATATAACGATCTATATATAGGCAGGGTTGGGAAAAATAATTAATATTAATTAATTATTTGAGTGGCCTGATAAAATTAATTAATTTTAATTAATTATTGCTTGGCATTAATTAATTTTAATTAATTTTTTTGGTTGAGCATATTAATTAATTAATTAATCTGGGTGGCTTGTTAAAATTAATTAATTTTAATTAATTTTTTTGGTCGAGCATAATAATTAATTAATTAATTTGGGTGGCCTGCTAAAATTAATTAATTTTAATTAATTTTTTTGGTTGAGAATATTAATTAATTAATTAATTAAGAATATAACAATTGTTTTTATCAATATATATATTAAATACGACACCAAATTTAATTACTTAATTAATATTAATTAGTATTAATGTCGGGATAAACGTAGGGAGACCGTCACTAATGCCTGACTAATTATTGATCTATGCAGTAATTCTAGGGTTTAATGATGTCTAGATTCTTCTTCTATCTACTAGAATACTAAATAGCAAAAGCCCTACTATATACCACCTAAAAGACCCTCCTATCCTTCCTTCCCTACAAATAGTATATCTAAAGCCAACTATAAAAATAAATTACTACAATTACTACTTAATATAGTTACCTCTTCCTGATGTAGTCGTTTCCTACAGGTGGATCACGTGGATTATGCTAACGAATACCGACACTAGCTTTCTTTTAAAAAATAGTGAAAGTCCGTCGGAAGCGGTATTCGTTATATAGAAATTGCGTAGTCTTTTTGTATAGTAATTAGGTGTGTTTTTTACTTTTTTAGTTTTTTAATTTGTTATAGTTTTTCCGTGAATTTTTTAATCGTTTGTTTTTATTAAAATATCGTTATATTGTTAGAATCTTTAGTTAAATCTTTCAACCTAAACTTCGTCTTTAATAACGATATAATTAGTATCGATAAAACGGGAGAAGGCGTCGTATATTTTCGATTTTATTATTATATCGGCTAGGTTTACGTCTCCCGAGATTTAACGTATATAATAAATTTCTTTTTTTTCGTAAGACTAACGTAGTATAAAGACGTCGATTATAAGTCTTTTTTTATTTATTATATTTAATTTAATAATAAGATTAAAAACCGATTTCGAGTTTATATATACTACGAGAAGTACGTTTTTACCGTAAATGTTATTAATCGTTGTTTTTATATACGATATAATATCGAATTTATAAACGAAAGTATATAGCTTAGCTATTAATATAGATTTAGTAACGCGTCGATACTTAGTAAACGACTAATAGATAATGTTAGTACTTTTTTTTTTATTTTTTATAGTAACGATGTAGCTAATTTGAAAGGTTAAGTCTTTATTACTTATAAAAGAAGTATTAATAAAAACTACTACTTATATAGTATTTTCATCTAGCTTAACGTAATAAAAGCTTCGGCTAAAGTGTTCGATTTACTATTATAGTCGACTATTGAGTGCTTTTATTTTTTGATTTATTAGATCTATATACTATACGGCTATAAATAGATTAAAAAAAGCCTTAAGTTAATAGATAAAAGTAACGTATATACCTCGTATACGTTAGGTAATATACTATTACTTTATATTAAGAAGTATAGTTATTTTTCTTTTAGTTTTTTTATTAACTTACGGAATATAAGAAACGATAGTAATGTTTTTTACTTATATCTTTTACGTAATAGAAATATCACTATTTTAACTTATCGCGATATTCGTACTATTAAACTTTATCGGTATTAATATTATAAACGTTTTACGGGGCTTCGTTATAAATCCTATAGCTTTAAGTATTTTTTCTTCTAGCTATATAAACTTTTTATTGTTTAAGATTAATATATTATCCGTTTATAGTCTTACGATACCGAAGGTATCGTTTATACGCGTTATAAAGCAGTAGTCGAATACGGACGGGGTTATGCCTAGCTTTTTTTTATGATGTTTAATATACGTAGAAAACTAATAGTTACCGGCTTTTGTAATACCGTATAAAAGCTTTACGACACGTAGTACTGAAATAGGCAGGACATCTTAGACAAGGAACACGCAGCAGAACACACACACACAACCCAAAACCAGGTAGTATAGCGTTCGCGCGAAGAACCGATCAGAAAGCCTAAGCTTTTATTCTTTTGTTTTTTTAATTAGGTAAGATCTCGTCTATCGGGCGCGAGGCGCGCGTATTCGTAGGCGTTATACTTTTAGACTTTTGTTCGTATCTTCGTAGTATATATATATCGGACTCGGCTTCTTCGTTTAATAAAATATATATAAATTCGTATAAAAGAAAACTAAAACTATAATAGTACTGTCGAAATAAAACTTTTTTTTATACGTCTTTTATAAAACACCCGATCTAGTATCCGTACGTCGCGTTTTTACTACTAGTTTTTTTAACGCCTCGTACGCGTCTTACGTTAATAATCTTTAATTTTTTTAGGGCTTAGGTATTTTACTTTAACTTATTCTACCTTTTAAAAATTAGTAGTGTCTTTTTCGCTTTTAACCGAGTTTCTAATCGTAAGCTCGGTTACTTAGCCGCGTTACTCCGGGTTATAAGAAGGTTCGAAGTAAGTATCGGGCGAATCGGCCCGGTTAAAGAAAAAGCGACTAAAACGCGGGCTTTTATTCGTACGTTTAGTTTTTTACTTTTTAGTAGTAAGGTTAGTCGGGGTTTTTTTACTAAATACTTTGTTTTTACTGCCGGGGATTTTCTACTTTTTATTCTAACGTTACCGTTTTTTTTTAGCGGACTTTTAAGCGGGAGTTTTAACGTTAGCTTTAGCTTTACGTTTCGGGCTTTATATCTAAAGCTTTAATTTTTTCGTAATAAAGCGTAAGCTTAGGCGAAAGCTAATATTTATAAACGCCGGTTTTATCGTTTTTTACGGTAGTAGAAATAAAAGAAGCGTTATAGGCGGCTTTACGATTTTTTCCCCGATAATTATAGTTTTGTTAGTACTATTTATTTTATTTAACTTAACGGTTACTTTTTCGATAGTCGATGTTAGCTTACGAAGGCTTTTACGCGGGAGTTCGAAAGTAACGGGGTTTTTAGTTTTCTCCGTACTAGTAGCTTTTTCGGCTATAAAAAAATAAGTAAGATTATTAATTTTATCTTCGATAGTAAATACGTTATTTACGCTTAAGCCTTCGTTTTTAAAGTTCTTCTATAAAAAATTAAAACATTTAAAAAAGTCGGCGACTTTTAATTTATCGGCTCCGTTTAAAAACTCCTCGGGCTTAAAGTTTTAATCGGGGACTAGTCGGATAACGTTTTTAAATTACGGCGGAGCTTCAATTAAGCCGCGGCGAAATTTATAGTAAAGGTACTTTTTTATACGTAACGTTAGTACGTTATTAAAAAAAAACCCGAGTTTACCGCCGACTTATATATTAAACTTTACGGCTACTACGTTGTTACTAATCTTACTTCCGGCTTTTTAATCGTAATATTAGTCGGATAGTATATCGTCTTTATACGTCTCGGCAGTAGTATAAGCTTTTTTTCGTTTTCGTAGAAGTTTTTGTCTAAACAGTTAAAAAAACGAAACCCGTTTACGGATAACCGATCGGTAAACGTTTTCTAGCTTTTAACGGGTATAAACGGGTACTTTAAGGTACTATAACTTAATACCCGAGTTCGAGGCGTACTTAACCGACTTAGTATATTATAATCTACTAAAGTTTATCCTTACGTTTAGTTAGTAGACTAATAATCGGGAGCTCGTTTTAGTACTAGATAAATCGCGTTTAGTCGTATACGCCCGTATAGTTTTTAATCGAAGGCTCGCGGAAAAATATACGCGTTTACTCGATAATTAGTAGTTTATACTTTTAACTCGAAGGTTAGTTAAGGCAGTTAACCGCTTTAATTATAACGCTTACCGTTATAAGTTTACGGTTTATAAAGTAGTCGGTAAAAACGTCTCGTTCGGAAGTCTAGGTTTATTTTTAAAGTATATTAAACTAGTAGATAGTATTAGTTTATTTATTAACGATTATTAATATTTAATAGTTAACTATATTTCTTACGTTAAGTATAAAAATAACGAAAAAGCGCCGTCCGACGGTCGCTTCTTTTTACTAAAGGCTTAAATTATACGAGATCCCGATCTCGAATTTAGTACTCGTAGGTATTTACGTTAGCTTCGGGATGTTTTATAAGACTAATAGTAGGCCGGCGACGATTTAATCGTAAGTTAATATTTTAGCCGTAGTAATAACGCTTTTTAAATCGTATAAGTAGTACGCGTACTCGGCGGTAGTCTATTTAAAGAATATATCGTTAAACCCGAAAGCGGTACGGGGTTTAAAGTTAAGGAAATATTACTAGACTAACGAGGTTACGTTTTAAGCTTTTATAGCTTTTAAATAAGTAAAGCGTCGAAAAATAATATCGGCCTCGTAGACGGGTAAGAAAGTACGTTTAAAAGTAAAGCGCCCGGTCGCGATTATTTTAAGACGTATGTTTTTAAACTAGGCTACGTTATAAAATCTTAAACGAAATCTCGTACTAGATACGATTGTCGTAGGCGCGCGAAAGGGCATAGTTGTTACGAGGTATAGTAGTAGATAATAAAAATAGTATAAAAGGAAGGATTATAGTAAATAGGATTAGAAGTATATAATGTACTTATCGTAAAAAATATTATTGTAATAAAAAAAAGATATATAAAAAAAAAAAAAAAAAAAAGGCTAAATTTATAGATAAAAATCTAGCGATATTACTCCCGAGTTAACGCCGTAGTAATTTCTTTTTGACGTAAAAGTAAATACGTCGTTTATCCGTTTTAAAATAACACTTCGTAAACTAATAAACAATTAAAGCGACTTTTTTATAGCTAAATACAACATTAAATAAAGGTTTTTTTTATTTTGTTAGGTTAATAAAAAAAATTTATTTATCCGGGGTTTTAATCGGGTGCCCGGCTTTAATAAGCTAAAATATAATAGTATAGTGTTAGTTTAATCTATAGCTATTTTTAAAATAAAACTATAATAAATAAGTAGTTGTATAAAAAATAGTCTAATCTTTAGTCTTTCCCGTTTACTTTTTGTTTAATTCTCGTTTACTTTCTACTTTTTATCTTTTATATAACTTATATATAAGATAGTTTTTATTTGCCTTTTAATAGGCTTTTATCTTTAGCTTATAACTTTAATTTATAAATCTAATAAATTTAAGACTTACTTTTTTTTTTTTTTTTTTTTTTTTTTTCTTTTTTACATTTTAATATAATAATATCAATACTTTTAACTATAACTAACGCTTCCGTTTAGTAACCCGAGTTTTTAAATATTCTTTTAGCTACCGTTAATCCGCTACCCGCTACCGATAAAACTATAGCTTTTTTTACTTTTACCGATAAAACGTAAGCTACCGTTTAAAGCTTTAATCTATTAAGTATATCGTCGGCTAAAAAGATAACAATTATAGAACGCCGTAAAAAAGTTATTAACGCCGTTAGTAGTCGGTTTAAAGATACTTTTTAAACTTTCGATTAAAAAGTCGTTTAGGTCGACGACGCTGCTTATAATATTTAGCCCGTCGTTGTAAAACTTAATGCGTATATATTTAAGCTAAAAGACTTATCCGACTAGAAGTCTCGTAGTATTTTTTCCGGCGGCGCGCCTCGTGTTTTTCGCGTCGAGTAGGCGACTTTCTAACGTTACTTGTCTTATTATCGGATCGGGAATTTTAACGACTTATACGTAGTATAGTTCTTTCGTAGTACTGCCGATTAAAGTAAAATATGGGAAGGACTATATTTTCTTTCTAACTTTCTTTTATTCTTCCGTTAATACCGCGACGAACTAATAGCCCGGGCGTAGTTAATATACGTAGAACGTTTGAACGAGACTTTATTAAGCTTTTATACCGGGACTTTTATAACGAGTGTCCGGTTTTTGCCCGTTTTTTTTATTTAACTATATAGTTTTTATAACTTAATGCCTTGCCGTTTATACGAGTTTTTATACCGGAAATACGTTCGGTTATTTAAAAGCGGCGAATACGTCGCGTATATTATAGTATTATTTTTCGACTACGTATTTTTTTTTTTTTTTAGTAATAATTATTACGGTAACTACGTATATCGTATCGAAGTTATTAAGTGTTTTTTTTATACTAGTAAACGTAAGGCTAATAGCTAATTCGTCGAAGCTTTAATCGTATCTTTAAATACGGAAGCGAAACTCGGGCTTCGGAAGTTAAGCCCGACTATTACTTTTATTATCGGCTTAAAGTTAAATACGCCGGAGGTATTAAAATATACCGCCGTCGTTAAAAACCGTAGCTAAACGGCCGCTTCCGAATTTTTTAGCTTTACCCGTTTTTAAAAAGGTATTTTTACTTTTAACGAGTATCTTTCGACTTTTTTTCCGAAGTCCGTTAAGAAGCTTAAGAAATCTTTTTTATCTAAAGTAACTTTCGCCGTTTAGACTTTTATAAAGCTATTTTAAGCTTAAGCTAGTATTTTACCCGTTACTTCCGATTAAAGGTCTAAAAGAACGACGGCTAACTTATAGTCGGGGTTTAGTAGTATTAATACTTAGTTTTAGTTAAAAAATAACGTTTAGCTAGCTAAAGTACTTAGTAGTAAGTAACTAATATAAAAAGTAAAAGCTAAACGGGCTTCCGATCGGCTAATTACTATACTACGACTTTATTAAGCTCTCGCGAGGTAAAGTTAATAAAGGTATAAAATAAACGGCTATTTCTTTAAGCTATATATAAATAAAAAAGACATAATAAAAACAAGGGATAAGATCTAAAGTATAGGAAAAGTAAAATAAAAGAAGATAAAAACCTTATAATAAGAAAATTAAAAAAAGTAACAAAAATAATAAAATAGTAATTTCGTTTAACCCGACGTAAAATAAAACAAAAAAAATTATAGTAAAAATAAAATAAGTGATAGTAATAAAAACAAAATTTACTAGTAACGGTAGATATAAAAATAAAATAATAAAAGAAATAGTAAGTCGCGAAACTATAAAAGCGAGAACTTTATTAAACTTTTAATTAAGAATTTTAGCCGTCCTACCGAAGGATTAGTCTATATTTTTAAAGGATTCGATTAAAAATCGTAACTTCTATAAATAGTTTTAGTAATATCGTTTTATCGTCGTTAGTTACTACGACTTTTTCTTTAGTAAGAGGTAGGCTTTCGTTTTTTTCTTCGTCGTTTCGGCTAGGTTTTAACTTGTCGGGGTCGTTCTACTAAAATTAATAAACGTTTTACTAAACGCCGTACTCGTTTTGGGCTATTTTTTTAAGTAGATTTCCGTTAAAACGTCGCGTAAATATAACGTTATTAGGTTACTCGAAAGTAAAAGACCTATTGTCGTAGATAGTATATACTATAAAAGGCTTTTACTACCGGTAACTAAGTTTAACCGCGTAAAATATGTTTTTACTTCGTCTCGAATCTTAATATAACATAAGGTTATTTACTCCGACTTGCTTTTTTTTAGTCTTCTACTTAAAACGGGCTACGTAGTTACGATTAAAAGCCTTACGTTCTTTAAACCTTAAAACAGCCCGTCTCGCGGCATCTAAATTTTTATTTCGTCGTTTTAATATCTTAAGCCTCGTTTTATACTACTCTTTATTGCTTATCTTCTTTCTTTAATTTAATAATCTTTAGGTAAGGTACTTGGCTTTTATAGGTATGATCGGATCGTAGCCGTAGACGAAGTAAAAAAAAGTTTTTTTATACGATGTTTTGATAGTCGTTTTATTTGTAAATATAGTAAGTTAAAAGAAGTAGTACTAGTTTTTTACGGTCCCGTTCGTAAGTCTAGTAAATACTTGTACGAATAGGTAATAGCTAGCTTTAATAATACCGTTAGCTTTAAGGTTATAGGCTAAAATAGTAGCTATATAGATATTCAGTAAAGTCGCGAACCTTATAAACGTAGACTTAAATTTAAGACTTTTATTAATAACTAGCTTACCGGGGACGCCGTAACGGTAGATGATATAGTCTTTTAAAAACCTTATAATAGAAATAAAGTCTGTTTTTTTTATTACTACGGCTTTTACGAATCTAGTAAAAACGTACCTAGCTTCGATTAAAAACTTGCCGTAACCGAAAACTTTTAGTATGTTTTATACGTCTAAATATAACTTTTAGAATAGTATAAATAGCGGCGTTTAATAATAAGACTTCTAAACGTATTTCTCCGTAAATACGCGTTTATATTACTCGTAAGTACTAATAATACTTCTTACTATTTTATTTATACTAAGCTAAGTATAGCTTTTTCGTAAATAGCTTATAGTTATTTCCTTACCTCGGTAACTAGTTTTAATATACGCGGTTTTAATTAGTTTTTTTTTTATTTCGTTATTATTAATAAGCTTTACTAAAGTAATACCTATATTTTTTCTTTTTAACTAAAGGCGCTAGTTATCGTAGGAATATTTATTAGCTTTTAGCTTAAATCCGATCCGATTTTTCCGGCGGAGCTTTAAAAGTTCGATGCTTTTAACTAAGTACTTAACGATACGTTAACTAGATTTAGTCTAAGACTTTATAAGTATGAGTAAGTCGTCTAGTAATTTTTTTACCGCTTAAGTAAAGATCTAAACGTCGATGTAATTTTTTAGTAGTAGTTTTAACTCGAACTTCGGATCGGGTAGTTTATCGTTAAAGCGTCGAGATAATATATTAGCTACTACGTTTTTCTAGCTAGGAATATAACGGACTTTAAAGTTAAAAGATTTAATCTACGTAACCTACCGTAGTAATATTAAGCCGGGGGTATTATTTAAAGTACTATTTAGCTAGTAGACTAGTATTTACGTATTAGTCTCGAGGACGAACCTTACTTTATAAAGATACGATCGTAACTTTTATAAAGTATATTTTATTTTTTTCGTTTTTTTTTTTGTCGCGTTATATCTTTACTCCGTCGACGACTAAATGTTACTTTTAAACTTTACGGGCTTCCGTTTACTACTTTAGTGTTAAGATAATATAGTACCTTAGCTTTTTAAGCTCGCGTTTATAGATAGTATTATTTCTTTAGAATCGTTATTATAGCTAATACTAACTAAAAACCCGGGCTTAAGTAAAGATTTTTTTAAGCTAGTAAACGCGGCTTTTTAATCGAAGCTTTATTCGAACTTAGTATTTTTTTTCGTAAAGGAGAATAAAGGTTTAGCTTTAAGAGTAAAGCGCGGGACTTATACTTTATAAAAAACTACGAATTCTATAAACTTTTTTACTTCCTTTAGGTTAATATATACTAGCTAATGTTTAATTTTATCTAGCTTTTTTTATATTATAACCCGTTTTTTTTTTAAGATTAGGAATTTTACTAAGTCTACCGTTTTTTAATACTATTAAGATTTTTCGGTAGTTACCGTCGCCCCCGTTAGTTTAAAGTTTACGAAAACTTAATCGATGTTTTAGATGTATTCTACTACGTACTTCCTAATGCTAAAGAGGACCTTTTTATCCTTATAAGACGTTTTCGGGCTTCTAATCGTTAAGTCGTCTATATACGGCCTATATACGTAAGGCACGAGGCCGCTTAAAATATTTAATACGCCTCGGTAAAACTAAGCGATAAAGTTAGTCTTTTTTTGTAGTAGAGTCGTACTTCGAAGTAGTCTTTTTATTATCTTAAAAGTAGTTAAATCTCTACTTAAAAGGTATAAAAATATTTAATCGTATCTCGAGAAAAAGTCGGCTACTATAGTTAACATTTGCCCGGTAAAGTTATCTATAAACTTATTAAAGATAGAGGCAGCGAAAATATTTTTAATCGTAACCGCGTTAATTTTAGTAGTATTATAGATAAGCTTAAACTTATTATTTTTTTTTTTTACTAAAAACTACGAGTTTTTATAAATACTATAACTTTACTTAAGTAGCCTACTATCGATTTTTTTTTATAAGATTTCGTTAACTTATTTCCGTAAAACTTTTAGTATAGGTATAACTTTTACTTACTAAGCCGTATAAAGTACCGTTCGGATCGTTTAAGGTAGAATAACGTTTAGGTTAATACGTCTAATTTTACTAAAGTTTTACGAAAGTACCGTTTTTTTATTGATTATTACTTTAGTAAATAGTTTAACTTTTTTTTCGGTTAGCGACTTTAGTAGTTTTTTTTAAAGTACGGTGATTCGATCTAGGGTTAGTCGGAATCTTACTAGCCTTTAGTTAAATCTAAGCGTTACTAAAGCCGTAATTAAGTCGTTTTCTTTAGGTTGTAAGGAGTTTTAAATAGCTTTCTATTTCTTTTTTTTTTATACCTAGTCTCCGTTAAAAATAATGTTATCCGACCCGGTAGTGTCTATTAGTTTAACTTTATCCGTTACTTTTTTGTGTAATATAAAATATTATACGATATTTATTCGGGGGCTTAACGATATATATAACGTTTTCGGCTTTTTTTTTTATAGTATATACGTGTTTTTATTATTTTTTTTTAGTAAGATAGTAAAGTATAACGTACGTAGTCCCGTTTTAAAGCCTTCGTTTAAACTTACTTCTTTTTTCTTTTTATCGATCCGCCGCTGCCTAGCGGTTTTTTTCTCTGCTTTTTTTTTTTTTTTTTTTTGCTTTTCTAAGTATATAATAGTAGCGGCGTAAACTTCGGTTACTACGCCGTTTTTTAGTTTATCGCCGATTCGATTAGATCTACGTACTAGCTCGTAGATTTTATAACGTTTAGCGAATATATAACGCGAGTTTTATTTACTACTAAAGATCCGAACATACTTTCGTTAGTATATACGAAACTTATTTTTATATCTTTAATAAATAGTATTTTTAGTAACGGCTTATCGTTACCGGGTAACGGGTGCTGCGTTACGAAAGCTTTAAGGCGGAAAAGCTAGCTTCCGATTTAAGCTTTTTCGTCGATTCGTTTTTTAAACTTTTGAATCGTACTATAAATAGATTTAGACGAAGCGTCCGTAGAATAAATTATAAACCCGTTTATTTGCGTAATTCGTATGTTAATTAAGTTATAGGCCGATTTTAAGTTTAGTAGTACTTTATACTTTTTTCTTTTAGTAGCCGAATCTTTTAGAATAATTAGTACTTTTTTTAGTACCGTTATAAAAAAAACAACGCCGGCGGAAATACCTACTAATATTATAACTAAAACTAACGTTAATAAGTTACCGATTAAAAGTCTTCTTTAATTTACTAAGACTACTTTTTTAAACATCGAAGCTACCGTTTTTTTACTAACTTTACGACTATATTTATTAATAAGTATAATAGACTTTATTTATTCCGTTATATTAACGAAAACTATAGCTAACTTACCGGCTACTTGTTTATTTAAGGCGGCGAGGTTTTAAACGGAAAGCTTAACTTTACCTTTTAAGACTACTACGGTAATATTATCGACTAGCTTCGTTATTATAGTAGTAGCCGTAGCTGACTTTTTGTTTTAACTTTTATTTTTGTTAGCCGTAAGTAGCCGTATTAAGGTTTTTATCCCCGGATTCCGATTAAATATACGCGTAGGTATTTCTCCGAGCTCGTTAAGGTTTTTTTCGTTAGTGACATCTTATATACGTACTTTTTTTACGCCGTGTTACGTAGTAAGTAAGTTTTTATTCGGAACTAACTTAAATATATTGTTTTAAATAATAACTTTTTCGTCGTAGTTATTAAATACTACTTTTATATAACTAATAAGGATTTAATTAGAAGCTTGTTTTTAATTTATCGTTATACGAGGTACGTTTTTAACTTAGCTTTAGTTATTGTTTATATAGTCTAGTAGGTACCGACGTTTTACGTTTACTTTAATACCGGACTTAGTTTCGTAAGCTTTTATCGTAGCCGTATTTTGTTAATTAGTATTTTGCTTTAAGAATAACTATATTATACTTTTGATTTTTCCGTTACGCCGATAGAAGTTAAATACCGAAGTATCGATCGGCTTTCTTATGTTTTCTTTACTTTTAAACTAGACTCGCCTTTAATAGTCTTTGTATACGATTCCTTTTTTTTTATTTTTACTAAGGTAGAGATAGTTATTTATGCGGTAAGCTAGATTATTATAATAAAAGTATATTATATTAGTATTCTAGCTAAGAAAGGTTTTAAATACGCTTTTACCGCGAGAATTATAACTGTTTTTATTTTGCCCCGAGCCGTGATTAACTTTTTAACGGTACGCCGGGTAGATGTTTTATTCGTAACTTCTTTTAAAACTAGTTTTTAGACCGATATAATTGACGGGGATCGGATCGTATTACTTACCGGCTATCGACGTTTTAAGTAGCGACTAATTTTAGATAAAAAGCGCCTTAAACTTTTTAAATAGGTCGTCGAGTATAGTAGTTTATACGTTTTAAACTTTAGGTATAAAAAGTCCCGAAGTGTCGTCTTTAGTAAAATCTTCGGATTTAGCTTTTTTTACGGCTTTCCGATTAGTAGTTTTTTTAAGCTTAATAGAGGTAAGCTTAGTGTCGAGATTATTTTTTTTTTTATCGTCGTTATTTATATTTTATTTTTTTATATACTTAGTAAGGTAATTTATAATTGTAGTAGAAGAAACTATCTTTAGCTTTACGCCCGTAACGCTTAAACGCGTAGCGAAGTTCGATTTAATGTTTTTATTAATGTTTTAGATAACCTTTTTAAAGTAAATAGTACTATCGGTTAAGATTTTAGCTTTTTCGAATAAAACATTTAGTTGTTTACGTTAAGCTATATATTTAGCTAGTATTCGGTTAAACTTATTATAGTTAAACTAAATATCGATTTTACGCTTTCGATTATAACTTTACTTAAGGTTTTTAAGCTAGTACTTTTTTTTAACTAAAGCTACGAATTTAGCTTAGCCCGTTTTTTTTTTTTTAACCGATCTAATTAAAAGCTTAACTTAAGTCCGTTCGTCTTCGTTAAAGTAAAACGGGATTTCTTTTAGCTTCTAGGCTTTAGTAATACTATATTAATTAACGAAGAAATCGAATTTTTTAAAGTAGTTAGTAACTTTTTCCCCGTTAAAAAACGGGAGTTACGCGGTATTAAGCTAAAGTATACGCCTAGTCTTATACGGGACTCCGGTAAATTAACCTTTAGGCAGTTAGCTAAGTAGCCTTTAAAAAACTACCTCGTTAAAAACGTATACGCGGCTTCCGTTAAGCTTATAATCGAGGACTCGGTCTCCGACTAAAGCTACCGAAAAATCGCGCGAAGTCGCGGGAGTCTTTATATTAAGAAAGCTAAAGCCGCCGGTATAGCTAAACGAGTCGTTAAAGTTATTACTTATTATAATAGGTATATTAAGTGTCGATAGTCGGAGAAAGATAAGACTTCCGTTCGGGACTATTACGAATCGAGTAGTACTAAAAAAGTTTCGGCGGTGTTAACGCGGGATAAGTACGTTACGGATTTCGTCGTACGTATTAGTAGTGTTTTTAATAAGTGACGAGTTTTAGCTTATGTTTTTATATATTTTTTTCTTCTTTAGTTTTTACTGTTTTTCTTACTTTTAATAGACTTATCGTCGTTTTTTTTTTATTGATACTATTACTATTTTTCTTCCTAAGCTTTTGTTTTTAAGTTTTTTTATACTAGCTAAAGATTTAATTAAAAGTTCTATTCTTCTTTTATCTTTTAACCTACTAGGTCCTTTTATTTTTCGGAAGCTAGTATTTTACCTTTTTATTTTTTCGTGTTTTTTTAGTTTTCTAAAAATATTACGCTTTAACTACTTGGTTTATATCTTAAGCTACGGCTTTTTTACCGATTTTTCGTTCGGGACTTTAAAACTTTTTAGAAATCCCGATCGAATTTTTCGTTACTTTAACGGCTATAACGAGCAATTGTTTTTACAGCTATAACTAGCTACCGTTTTAGCGGCTATAGTAGTCTTTTAGATGTTTTTTCTTACTATTTTATCGGTTGTAGTAAGTAGTTACTTTTACGGCTATAACTAGCTATTACTTTAGCGGCTATAGTAGTTTTTTAATCGGTTTCTTCGTTACTTTATCGGTTATAGCGAGTAGTTACTTTTATAGCTGTAACTAACTACCGCCTTAACGGCTATAGTAGACTTATAATTAGTTTTTTTTTTCTTTAAAAAAGCTAACTATATCGTAGTTTTTATACTTTATTATTATATAAAAAATTTTATACTTACCTTTTAAATTTCTTTTTTTTACCCGTTGTTTTTATCGCAAACGATAAAGTTACGATTAAGTTTTTAAAAAAACGTAGATAGTTAAAGTTTTAAGTATATACTTTTTTTACTCGTTATTATATTTTTAATCGTAATATTTTTTTTTTTCTACTTTTTTTCATTTAGTCTTCGAAATTTCCCACTTATTTTTATCTATCGAAATTATATAAAGTCTATATAGTAATAAATCCTTTACTACTCTACTAATAAAATAAGTAGGACATCCTAGACAAAAAACACGTAGCAAAACACACACACACAACCTAAAACCAGGTAATATAACGTTCGCGTAAAGAACCGATTAAAAAGCTTAAGCTCCTATTCTTTTATTCTTTCAATTAAGTAAGATCTCGTTTATCGGGCGCGAGGCGCGCGTATTCGTAGGCGTTATACTTCTAGACTCCTATTCGTATCTTCGTAGTGTATATATATCGGACTCGGCTTTTTCGTTTAGTAAAATATATATAAATTCGTATAAAAGAAAACTAAAACTATGATGGTACTGTCGAAATAAAACTCTTTTTTATACGTCTTTTATAGGACACCCGATCTGGTGTCCGTACGTCGCGTTTCTACTACTAGTCTTTTTAGCGCTTCGTACGCGTCTTGCGCTAGTAATCTTTAATCTTTCTAGGGCTTAGGCATCTTGCCTTGACTTAGTACGTAGTCGTTTTAAAACGTAAAAATTTCTTTAACAGTAGGTATTAGATTAATAAAGACGTTTTTTATAAGTCGAGTTGTTATTTATACGTAGGCTTAAGAAATGTTTTTAATAGCGAGCTTTATAATACTAGTAGTGTTAAAAACGGCGAAAACGAAGATTATACGTACGTTTATTCTTTAAATTGTCGGCGACGTAGTAAATACCGTAAAGCGATTCTTATTTTTAAATTTTTATACTATAAATCTGCTTTTTTCGATAGCTTAGGTAGTTTTTACGTGTTTAACTTTATCGACAAATCGTATACTAAAGATCCGAGTCTTAGGTAAGATAGATTTACGCGTAATAGTCTTAAAAACTTTTTTTTCGAGTAATCTAAAAATCTTTATCCGCCGAAATATACTAAAATCGGGTATAAGTATAAGCGTTATAAGCTATATAGTTATCTTAATACCGTAAATAATTGTAAAAGTAGACTTAAGGTAAAGGTTTTCGAAAAACGAGTATATAGTAGTAATTAAAGCTATAATAACCGGAGCGGGAGCGGGAACGGGAACGGGAACGGCGGGTAGTTAGTTATCGGCGCCGGCCGGTCTACTCCGTACGGGTTTTCCGCGGCTTTTACGTATCGTTACCGTTGTTTTTTTCGCGATCTTTTCGTTTGTCTTATCGGTAATATAAAGCCGGATAAATATAATCTTAAAAGTAACTAATTCGCCGTTACCGAAGTCGAAAGTAACGTTTTTATTTATAACTACCCGTATTTTATATAGTTTTTTCTATCCGTCGGTAGTAGTTACTACGTTATTACCGCGTATAGGACGTTATACTTATACTTAATTATTAAGCTTAAACTTAAACGGGACAAGTTTGTTACGCTGCTTTAGTATTTCCGTAAGACGTCGGCGTACTACGTGTTTTTTTAGTTTTTTTATTACAACTTTAATTACGGCGGCTCGGCGTATTACGGAAAGAAACGAGGTTACGGCGGTAAATAAGCGTAGGTAAGTACCGAAGACGAAAAAAGTAAGTACTATACTATTAAGCCTTACGGTATCGTTAATTACTTTTACAGCTATTTATAAAAATATATACTCCGAAAGTTTAAAAGCTTTTTTTTTAATGATATTATAAGTTTTTTTAATAACTCCGTAATATTTTTCGACTTTACTTATACTATTATAAACTTCGGTAGGTATGTTTTTAAGCTTAAATCTTATAATTATAGTATTATTACGAAACTTTTTACTTACGAAGTTAGTGCTTTAATCGTAGACGATAATATCGGGAAGTCTAATATAAATATCTAACTAATACTCGCGTAGTTTATTTTATATAGTCTAGGCGGTAAAGTTTTTAAGCTACTTTATTATTATAAAACTTATTACTTTATTAACGACATAAAGGTAAAATCGCCCGTTAATATAAACGACGTCGACGATAATAATATTATTAAATACTATATCTTAGTCTTTTTTAAAAGTAAATTTAAACTTCTTTAGTAGTTTTTAATACGTTTAATATTTTTTATAGTAATCTTTAATTTTTTAAAATGTCGTTCTATTAACGGGGTTATTATTTACTACTTTTAATAGTCGATGTAAACGATCTATAAATAAATACCCGAAGCGGCGATAAAGCCGTTTAAGTTCCGTTTCCGTAAAGAAATTCTCGGGTTAGTCGGTAAGTATTATTTCCGGGATCGGTAAGAAAAGATAGCCGAAGCGTCTTACTACGGGAATATCTCCGTAAAGTTTTACTACTATATCGCGTATATTATTAAAATAATAACGAAGTCTAAAAACTTTCCTCGCATCGAAATCGTCGCTACATCGCAACGACGAAGCAAATCCATCAAACAAACATCAGAATCGGAATCGCAACACTCGAAAGTATGGCCTACGGCCGTAACGGCCACGCGCGCCTAACGCGCGGTCGTAGTAGTGGGCAAATCGCTACCCGTGATACTTCGTAGCGACTACGCGACGAGGATATTTAACTTTTAATAACTAACCTAATAGCCGAATTTAAGTACGCGACGTTTATTAAAACTATCGAAACTAAAATACTTTATTTACTCGAAACGATTTTTAATAAAATAGACGTTACCGTAGCCGTCGCGAGAGCGATGTTAAGCCGTATCGTCGGCGATAAGAAGTAAAATATTACGACTACCGATATCGTTATAATAGTTAAAATATATATCCCGACGTTTTTTTTTTTTTTTTTTTATACGACGACTTAATTTTTTTCGTACGCTTAAGTAGCTATTAAACTTTTTAGTTTAGTCTTTAAAAAAATAAAAAATAAATTCGAAATTACTATAAACTACCGTAACGTATCCGATACGATTAAATAACGAAGATATAAAAAAACAATTAAAGCTATCGCGAAAGCTATAGGCGATAAAAGTAACGACTTTTAAAACGTACGTAAGTTACTTAACGGCGACGTCGTAGTCTAATTTAAATCGTTAGTCGGACTTATTTACGACGGAAGTTTTAACTAAGTAAAAAAAGCTTTTAACGTAGACGTTAAACTATACTAAAAATTTTATACCGTTATTATAAAAAATATTTTTAATCGAGTTTTTAACGAAGCCGTTAAAAATAGAAATAAAGATATTAAAAAATATATCTTTTCTTTACTTAATACTAATATTATTAAAACACGTAGCTTAACTACTAGCTAACTAACGATACGAGTAAATAACGGAAACGAAGCGAATTTATTATATTATAAAAGCTTAAGTATTTATAAAATTATTTACGACTACGAATTATACGATACCGTTATTAAAATAACTAGGTATTTCCGCTACTAAAGCTACGGCTATATAACGAAATACTACGTAAAGCCTACGAAGTATAAAAGCTACGTAGCCGTAAAGTATATAAATAACGAATACCTAACTAAAGAAAACCGAAATACTTACTACTACGTTAACTACGAAAACAACTACTAAGCTTAAAACTTAATATACCCGATTACGCGAGCTTACCGCGATAACGTTACGGCCGTATATCGAGCCCGCCCGTCTTACTTCGAAGTTAATAAATCTTTTTTTTTAATACTAACAAACGTACCTATTTTAATAACGATAATTTTTATAACTTCGTCTACGGCTAAGCGTAGATATTTTTAAAACCCCGCCGCGGCACCGTTTAAACGACGAGGAAAACTACCGAATACTACTTTTTAGACCGTTAGTAACTATTCTATCGTTAGTTTTATCGTTTCGTCTTAACTTAATAACGAAGTCGTTATAACGTAAAATACGCGTAGCGAAAACAAACCTTTAATAGTAAAATCTACCGACAAAAAACCTACTACTAACGAATACTAGATATCGTATAATAAAATATTTAAAAAAATAAAAATAACGCGGCGACTACGTTGTTTTATAGTATAAAACCCGATATTATTACGAACTAAAAACCGGGCCGCGGATAATTTAATAAACTTTAGACAGTTAGTAACTCGAAATACTACGTTATTTACTATAGCGGTAACGTAGTAATTTACTTATATAAACGTTAGAAGATCGTAACGTAGTTTTAAACGGGAGGTTATAACTAGTATAATGTTACTTTTAAATTTAGAAACTAATATATAATAGTATGGTTAATATATTTTTTAAATCCGTTACTACCGAACTAGAATAACTTTTTTACCGAAGTCGTAACGGAGTAGTAGCGAAGCTATACTAATATTATACTAAAAGACTTTAATATATACTACTTTATTTAAAACTTATATTACCGTACTTCTTTAAATATAAATACCTTCCTTAACTTTATACATACCTTTAACTTTACACTAGCTATTTTTTTCGGTACTTTAATTAAATAAAGATACAACTAAAGAAACTTAACTATCGACTTTTATTAGTATTCGGCGCGAATACGCGTCGAGTACGCCGGTATTATAAAATAAGTAAAGTCGGACTATAACGTTTTCCGGTTCTAACTTTACGTTAAGCTTTTAAAACCCGTAGTTTTTTTAAGATAGAACTAACGTACTTTCGATAAAAAGCTCGTCAAAAAGTTAGCGGCGGATACGCCGCGGCTTCGCCGCGACGTAGCTTTAAGCTTATAAGTTTTAGATAAATACGTCGATATACTTACCGTATTTTTTATAGATATAGCTAACGCGATAACTAAAATAAAAAGACTTTTACTCGGTAAAACGGTAACGTAATAGACTATAAAAATAGTAAAAGCATCGCGGCGATACCGCGAAGTATACCGGCGATAGTATTTAACCCGGATAAAACTCGACTAAAAAGTATATACCGAAAAAAAAAAGGTTAAAAAAAAGCTAATAACATATATAAAAACGACGTTATAACGCGAGATAATCGTAGAAATAATTACGAATACCCCGTTTTTATAGTAGATTAAAAAGTAAGCGAAAATTAAAAGTTATAAGCTATTAGATAATACTAAACTACTTTTTTTACGAAGGAATAGCGATAACTTAGCGATAACTTACGAAAATAAAGTAACTACGTTCGTTTAAAGATTTTTTCTATTACCTCCGATAAACTTATCCGATATCTTAACGATATAACCCGACGTCGAGGTAGTCGTAGTCGACTAATATATAGATCGTTTAGAAGTCGTTAATATATTTAAACAACTTTTATTTTAAAAGGTATTAAGAAATAACTACTTCCCGGCGGGCTTTTTTAAAGCTATCGGCGAACTACTTTAAGACGCGTTTATAAATATTACGTAAGTAAGTATAAACATCGTATACTACCCGTAGTAGTTTCGTACCGTACTAGTAGTCGTCTTACTAAAACTAAGAAAATCGATATAATAAAAATAAAAAGTAGGAGTATACCGCCCGATTTCTTTCTTTAAAACGTTAAAAAAAGTAGTCGAAACGATTATAAACTAAAAAGTTACGTCGACTATAAAACGATACCGTATACTACCCGTAAGACAAATAAGTAATAAAACGTATAAGTTAACGGAATTAGCCGGCATCGCTTTAAAAAGTATCGTCGAAGTAACGGCGTCGAAGGGCGCGAAAATATTTTTCTTACAACTAGATATAAACGGAGTATTCGATATAATTAATTACGAACGTTTATTTTATATACTTTACTTCTCCCGATACCTAGTATAAATTACGTCTTAGGTACGTAGTTTTTTATTAAAGAAGATAACGCGACTACGATTCGACGGCGAAAAATTAGACTATATACCGATTATAGTAAAAATACTATAAAGATTAGTTTTTTCCTTAATTTTTTTCGTCTTATATATATTTATATTATATTACGACTTCGTAACGTATTCGAATATAACTACTATCGGTTTCGCCGACGATACGAATATAATAACCGTTAGCGATAGTATTTAAAAGAACTATAAAAACTTAGTAGTAGCGTAAAATACGTATAAACGATAAGCTAAAAGATATAAAATAAAGTTCGTACCCGAAAAAAACGAACTAATATATTTTACCCGTAGTTATACCGTAAATATTACGCCGATACGCCTTAACGGTAATATAGTTATACCGGTCGAATTAATACGATTTTTTAGATTTTAGATCGATAGAAAATTAGGATAGTAAAAACACGTTAAAAAAGTCAAAAGTAAAATAGTAATATAAATATTCGCTTTTACGAGACTCGTAGCGTTAACGTAAGGATATAGTATATATACCGCACGGAAACTTTACCTCGTATATATCAAAACGGTAATAAAGTATAAAGCGTCGATTTAAGACGATCTTTTAAAACCGATCTTTTATAAGATATATAAAGTTATAGCCGACATCTAAAAAGCGGCTTTTAAAATAGTAGCCGGAAGATATAAGTTTACGCCGTTACGTTTTTTCGAACTCGAGGCGGGGGTCCCGTTAGTTTATATTTTTATACGTAAAAGAACGGCCGACTTTTATAAAGTAAATAAAATCTACTAACTATACTTAAAATAACTTTAGTACGATATAGTAGCCTATATCTAGTTAATCCGTTACCCGATATACCCGCGGCGAGCCCGTACCGGACTTTTTACGATTTTTAAAAGATTCTTATGGGTAGAATTATAGTATAAAGATAAAAGCGTATCTAAAATAAAAGTTATAAAATAAAGCCGCGAACTCGCCGAATACCCGAAAGAATACCGTAACTTTTACGTTTAGACCGATAAACCCGACTATAAGCTACTATTAAAAAAGTACTAAAAGATAATAAAATACGAGAGTAATATTTTAATATAAATACGTATAAAATATATCGGCTTCCGAGGCTATTTCTTTAACCGTAACGTACCCGACGCGAATACGCCGCGGTATAACTACGGCTAATAAAAAGATATTTACTATATTCTAGTATAATACTTATATATAAAATCGTAACGTTAAATCTTTTATAGCCGAGTTACCCGCCCGTTACGGAGTCGCCGCGACTTTACCGCGGCTTTAGAAAACTCCGACGACGTTTTATAAATCTTACGTTAAATTTTAAAAAAAAACTAGCTACTATATTATAAATTAGTATAACTACTAAATAAAAAAAATACGATAAACTACGTCTCGTTAGCGAGACTAATTACTCCGATAAACTAACTTTTAACTTCGTAAAGAATAACTAACGAATATATAACGATAACGATACGTATAAAATAAATTACTCCTCGTCGTTATTTTTTATATTATCTTTAATACCTTTATTATTAACTTTACCTTTACTTTTTTTTTTTACGTTAGTCGTTATACTAATACTATCCGACTCGACGGTATCGTTTATTTTAATATCTATAACTTCGTTAGTAGCCGCGTTACGGTCGCTACGAGTACGCGTAAAAATATCTATAGTATTAGTAATACGGCCGAGATTAGTTATAATACGGCCCGTATTAACGGTATTACGAGCGACTTCGAAGAAAATAACGGAAGATACTTTTAGCTACTGACGATAATAATTAAAAAAGAGATCCCCGAAAAACCCCGTAACGTTAGCGTTATTACTACGGCTACGAGGCCGAGGCGCGCCCCCGTTAACGACGTTAACGGTTAGGACTTACTAATAAGTAGGCTAGATAGTTAAGATATCCGCGACGGGGACCGTGCCCGTTAGCTAATTACGATAAGCTTAGATAAAGTCTTTTATTTTCGTACGAGTAGTATAATTTAACTAAATTAAGTTAGCCGTAGCGACTTCGTACTAATAACGATAATAAAAATTATTTATTTAAAAATAAGTATACTTAGAATTAATATAACGGTAATATTTAATACTTTTACTAACTTACGTATAATAGTTAAATACGCGCCCGTTACGAAAAATATACGTTTTATAAGTAGTCTAAACTTCTACTACGTACGTACTTATAGCGCGGACATAATAGGAATAGTATAAAATAAAAATACGGATTATACCGCGCGGTACGCGCGGCTTAATAACGGAAACGCTACCGATAAAAAAAAAAACGCCGGAAAAACTATTACTAGCGACGATAGTAGGAGTATTAGCCGAAGCTACGGCGGGGTCGTTACTACCGATAACGATAACGTTAAAGCCGTTAAACGGACTAGAAAGAATAAAAGTAAATATAATATCGGAAAAAAAATAAAAATAAAACTAAAAAAAACAACGAAAAAAAAAAAAAAGAACGGCGAGGCAAATTAAAACGCGGCGAAAAAAAAAGTCGGTAGTAAAAACGGTCGAAAAATAAAAAAAAAAAAGAAAACAAAAATTTTTACGAAAAACGGGGGAGAAGTACGATTAATATACCCGTTAGATATACTAGTCGCACCTACCGTTTATAAAAGTCGTGCTTTCCGGATCCGGAACTAATAAAACATCGTTATCTTTAGCCTTTAAAGCTATATACGTATCTAGCCCGTTATAGCCACGCTACGGCGGAGCTAAAATAACTACTACCTACCATAAATAACTATAACGATAAAACTAACGACAAATAAAAAGTAAAGCAAGCTATAACGCTTACCTCGCTACAATTATCCACGTAGCTAATACGTTACGTAAACTTAAGTATAAGATTATACGACTAGATAGGTAGTAGCCTACGTACGTTAATATTCGAACCTTTAACGTTAACGTAGCTACCGCCTAACGAGGCCGTAGTAGATAGAGTTTTTCCCTTCTGACCCTAGAGTTTTTTACTATCTTTACTATAGACGTACTTTATACTGTAATACGCGGTTTATAAGTGTAATAAATAAATAAATAAATAAATAAATAACGAAGTCTATCGAGATTTATTAAAAAGATTAAAAAAAACGTATCTACGGTTATTACGTAAAAACGAATCTTACTAATCGGAGTATCGACTATAACGGAGCCGGTAGAAGACGTAATCTCGATACCGAATTTTACCGTTACGGAGCCCGCGTCGGTTATTTTAATATTTATAAAAAGATAAAGTATAATTAATACTTTATATTACTTAAAACTATACGTAAAGTATATTGTTATATTAGTATCGACGATAAAGCTTATAAACTATAATTTTTTATACTTAGTAATATTAATATTAACGATCGTCTCGTATTTTTTTTTGTCGTCGTTTAATAAATAAAGATAGCTAATGAATGTTGTAAAGCCTTCAATTAACTTATCGACGTCGTCTTTAGTGTGTATAGAAGAAAGGTTCGTATTCGCGATTTTTTAGTCGTCGTTTTCGTCTTTTTTTTTATCTTTATTATACTCGATACTTTTACTATTACTTTTAATAAAAGTAAGATTAATAAAGTACTAGTACGTAAACTTAGTAGTTTTTTTTTTCTACTTTTTGATATAAGCTTTTTACTTTTTTTTTATATACTGTTTCTAACGATGACTTTTTTTACTATAAATATAGTATTTTCTTTTATTATATTTATTAGTATTTCTATTATTACGTCGATTACTTCGGTAGTTGTTTTAGTTGTTATTTATACGTTTATAAGTTTTATCTACGTATATAATGTTTAGGGTGACTGTCGTGATTTAGCTGTTATATATTGTATTAGGTGTTTAAAGGATCGGGAAAGAAAAGATTATCGATTTCTTTTAGGCCTTATAAAAGCCTTTAATAGTCGTTACGAAAAGCCTAGGGTTTTTTACTATAGTTAGGTTTATTATAATAATAGTTATTTTCGTAGCCGTGTTTTATTTAAATATATTTAAAAAGCGTATATATATAACGTTAGTACTACTTAATATAAGTTCGATAGCGGACTAGTATTTAACGAAGTAGTTATAAAAACTTTTAACTACTTTCGATAAAAGCTATCCCGGTATAATATTACGGGTATATTTATCGATAGTAATAGTTTGCTATTAGATAGTTTTGTTTCTAATAATATTACCGTCTTTAAAGAAGTCTTTAACACTTATTATTATAGCCTTTTAGTCGTTTTTATTAAAAAGACTGTCTCGAATTCTTTTAGTTTATATATAAAGTTGTCTTAGTCTTATTATAATTAGAAGTATTTTACCAAAGTAAGCTTCTTTAAGGTATTAATTTTAGTAATAAGTGATAAAATTATAGTGCTTAAAAAAAAGACTTATAGGGTTTTTAGTTCTTTTATACTTTAAATAGTCGGGGTAGTTTTTTACGATAGTATTTATAATACGAAGCTGTTTTTTATCGTTAATAAAGTTTTTTTTATACTTAGTAGTAAAGCCGTTAGCGGTAAAAGCTTAAAAACGTATATATATAAAAGGATTAGTCTCGTAGAAGTGTCTTTTTGCTACGGACTCCGGCTAAGGCGCTTTTAGTCGGTAATCTCTTTATTAAAGTGCTTTTTGAGGTGTTTCTTAAGGTATTTTTTAAAGTGCTTTTTATTAAAATACTTGCTTTTAACCGTAATCCTTTTCTTTTATAAATCCAGAGTTAAAAGGTCTATATAAGTAAGTAATTCGGTTAATACCGACGTATTTATAAATCTTTTCGTTCCGTATCTTTATATAACTTTTTTTAGCTTGTTTATTTAGACTAGCTTTGTCCTATAGGACTATAGCTTTACGATGAAAAAAGTTATAGAAGGACTTAAAAATTACGTTACGTCTTTTGTTTTTTTGAATATTAACTTTTCTTTTTATTATAAAGTTACGGAATATATTAAAACTTATAGACTTTACTATAACGAGGTCGTCGATAGTCTACGTCTCGAAGTCGCTTTATAGGCAATCGAAAAAGTTATCATCGCAAATAGTCGTATTAAAAATCTCTTTAATATACTTATTAATATACTAACTACGTTTATCAGCCTTATCGCGTTTGTTTTAAGCAATCGTAGGATTTTTATCGTCGACCTACGGGGACGCTATAGCTTTAAAGGTATCGCAAGTACGCGCGTATATATATATATATATATATATATATATGTGTAAGTAAAACTAGAGGCTTCAAAAACCCCCGGTTCTTTTACTTATAAATATCGGGATAAACGTAAAAAAACCGTCACTAATACCTAACTAATTACTAATCTATACAGTAATTCTAAGGTTTAATAATATCTAAATTCCTCTTCTATCTACCAGAATACTAGATAGCAAAAGCCCTACTATATACCACCCAAAAGACCCTCCTATCCTTCCTTCCCTGCAAACAGTGCATCTGAGGCCAACTGTGAAAGTGAATCACTGCAATTACTACCTGATGCAGTTGCCTCCTCCTGATGCAGTCGCCTCCTACAGGTGGATCACGTGGATCATGCTGACGAATACCGACAATTAATTAATATTAATTAATTATTTGAGTGGCCTGTTAGAATTAATTAATTTTAATTAATTATTGCTTGGCATTAATTAGTTTTAATTAATTTTTTTGGTTGAGCATATTAATTAATTAATTAATCTGGGTGGCCTGTTAAAATTAATTAATTTTAATTAATTATTGCTTGGCATTAATTAATTTTAATTATTTTTTTTGCTTGAGCATATTAATTAATTAATTAATCTGGGTGGCCTGCTAAAATTAATTAATTTTAATTAATTATTTCTTGGCATTAATTATCATTAGTATACTAATTAGTATATTAATTAATTTTTTTCCCAACCCTGTATATAGGTATAAAGCAAATGGGGAATAAGAAAGAAAACAGAAACGTGTAAGAGTCTAACCAGAATCTAGTCTAACCAAGTGTATTAATGCGAGATGTGGGTGAGCAAGTAACCCCCAGAGTATGATGTATTAAAGTGTGACTTTTATGACTATGCTTTGGCCTTGACGGCCTTGCTGGGCCACACGAGCCACGCCAGAGCAATGACGACCTTGAGGCCCGCGGCAATCCAGAGCACGGACGGCATGCCGCCCGCACTGCGCTGCAGCCAGCCGCCGACGACACCGCCGACCAGTGTCAGTATGGCTGCGGCAATGCGCCGGTTGCGCTTCGCGTTGGTAGTGATGGGCGCAAACAGCTTGGGGTCGGAGAACAGGTCGCAGTACAGCGATGTTAGCACGTTGGTGGGCACCTCGCCGTAGTTAAGGACGCGGCTGGTGTAGATCTGGCCGCCAAAGTTGAATGCCAGCAGCGCAAGGGGGCACAACACAATGTAGTCGTTGGCCTGGGCGACGCGCTCCTCGGACTCGGATACGGTGCTCAGGTACGTGTCGCCAAACGCGGGGACAACCTGCGCCTGGGCGAGCGCAGCGCTGATGACGACCAACAGGGCCTGGATGAAGCAAGACAAAAACAGGTTGAGCTTCTTTTGCGCACCGAAGCGGCGGAACTGCGAAAAGGAAAAGGCGCCGGCCTGGAAGCTAGCGATGGACACAATAGCCTTGAGCCAGAGGCGCGGCTGAGCGGCGGGCAGGTGAGACGCGCCGAGGGCCAGGAAGATGGTGTTTCCGGTCTGCATGCTGACGAAGACGCCGGCAGCATTAAAGGCAACGCTGTCGGACAAACCCGAGACCAGGCAGTAGAGGAGCAGAGGGTAGTAGGCATAAGAGAGGTCGGCCTCGTCTTGCAGGCGTTCGATGTAGCCGCGGGGCGCGACAGCCGTGTCGTGGGCCTCTTCGTCGGACATTGTGTACGGTGGTTCAGGAGTGTGGTTCGGAGTCTGTCGTGTGACCGTGATGCCGTGTTACAGCAAACGCGACGTCGTCGTCGTCGATGTCGGTGTCAGAAAAGAGCGTCAAAACACAAAAGGAGAGAATTGAGCAAAACTGCGACAAAAACTGAACAGGGAATTCTGCGACAAGTAACTCCCCTTCTGTTTCCCGTTGCGACTTTTTTTCCCTTTTTTTGTTGTTTATCTATTTTCTATCACTTGAAGTCCTATTTTCAGCCCTTTTTGGTGTTATCGCGCGGTCACATGATATGACGCCTTGCGATAGCCTAGAGATGTAGAGATAATATAATTAATTTTTATTAAACTAAAATTACAAAAAATAAACATAACGAGAAAAGCGCCAATTTTGATCTTTCTTTTACTAATTGAAGCATTTTATTATGTGAGTCTTACAATCGATATTGTAATTTCGTCTTCTCATAGCATCCACTTCTTTGGTAATGCGCATCCCGCGCTTTATTGCTCATACTCTGTAGTGTTGGTTTGCGACAGAGTACAGAGACCCACCAACCTGGTTCTTGTGTGTCAGACTCCCGCTGTCGGCCATACTTGGCTTGCACTGATGCCGTGTTCCGCTATTGCCTGTTTCGGCAGTCTTGCCCAACGTGTCGAGTCACGTCGAGTCCAATATATGAGATAATTTCTCGGCGCATCGCATCACCATTTATGTACAGGCAACGATAAAAGAGTAGCAGCAGTGAAACATGAAACACATTTGTGAATACTGTGAATATGGAAAATACAGTATGAATAAAATAACACGCTAAGCTATGAAATACAACAAGTCAAATGTATATGAATGTTTTTGTCGATCCAATCATCGAGTCTTTTCCTTTTCTCCTTTGCTCTTTAAACAGGATATCCAAGATTTTCAGGCTAGGCAGTAGCGTCGGTCTCGTCGCTTTCGTCGTGGCCTTCTTCGTCGTCATCCTCGTCATCGTCGCTGAAATCGCCCTCCCAGTCGCCGCTCTCAAGCCCACGGCCGTTAATAACAAGACTCAAGAGCCAGCCCATGCCCGCGACACCGCCAAAGACCCACCACGCTAGCAGCTCGCCCTTGCCCTTGCCGGGCAGGTTGGTCGACAGCGAGAAGAGTGCGCCTGACATAAAGGGCCCGATGCTGCGACCGGCGGCTGACAGTGTCTGTGCGATGCCGTTGAGGGTGCCCAAGGTCTCGGGCGACGGCGCGCTGTTGTTGATGAGCAGCATGACACTCGACAGGCCACCAACGGCGCAAATGTTCTTGATCACCAAGACAAATGCGACCTCGCCGTAAAGCCACCAGGTGCTATCCTCGCCAAGGCCGAACGGCGGCGCGTCGTCGGAATGCGACACCCAGGGCATAAACATCATGCTGAGGGCCAGACCCAAGAGAGCACCACGGTAAGTGCCGAGGTTGCCCATCTTGGATTTGAGCGGCTGGAAGACAGTGACCTGGAATAGGATAGTGGCGAAACCGGCAAATGAGAGCAGCAAGCCAATCTGCCCAGGGGGCATGTCGCGGCCTGTTGGGGGTGGTGCCGACGAAAATATGGGATACAGGCTGTTGAAGCTGATATTGGACAGCTGGAACACAAGGTAGGTCGACAGCAGGATCACAGTCTTGTGGTTGAATAATTGCTGGATGATTGTCTTCTTGGGCATCTTAGCCGTGTCGTCGTCAGAGTGGTCGTCGCCGTGCTCGTGGTGGTAAGTGTGATCCTGCTCATGGTCGTGATCGGCCGCCGTGATAAGAGGACTAGTCTCCGAAGGTGTGCTGTCATTCGAGCTACTAGGGGAGGCAGACTGAGAGCCAGCACCCAGGCTGGGAATCTGGCAGCAGAACCATTTCCACAGGTCGTCGATCCACACGAGACCCGCGGGCAGCGTGCGCCGATCACAGCTGTCGAGAGTCTCGTCAAAGAAGGCACCCAGCACGACGACAGCAGCGCCGAGCAGCAGCGCACTGCCGAGGTTGGGTGCCAGGAAGGGGTACTTGGCCGTGCCAAAGGGCGGACCCACCAGTAGTCCGCCTAGAGCCGGGCCCGTGATCGATCCCAACGAGTACATCACTGGCAGCCATGTGAACGCACTGCTCTGGTTGGTGCGGTCCGTCACTTCGCCAAGGCACGTAGGCACAACGGCTGCGTTGCCGTTCAGCAGACCCATGGCCACGTGGATCACGACAACATGCCAGTACTTTGTGCAGAACCCGAACATGCAGAAACAAAGCATCAGCAAGAACGAGCCCATCAGCATGACAGGCTTGCGGCCAATGGCGTCGCTCAGATAGCCCCAGAACAGGTTGGTGGCCAGTTGTGCAAGCGCAAACGTCGACGCCAACAAACCCACATACAGTCCCATCTCGCCGTCTGGGATTTCGGCGAATCCCTCGACCATAGTCGGCAGGTACGGAGAGATAGAGTTAAGTGCAGTCTGTTCTGCAAGACTGAGTAGTGCCAGCAGGCCGAGCTGCTTCACAGGCAGAGGTGTCGCATCATGCCGTGCGCGGTGGCGCGCCTCTCTACGGTGATGGTCGCCGTCGTCATCGTCGCTGTTACTGCTGCTGCTGCTGCTTTCGCCGCGTAATTGTCGCTGAAGGCGCCGGCGGCGCTGCTGCCGGCTCGAGGCGGAGTGCCCGGGTGCCTGTTCGTGCTGTGCATCGCTCGGGTTGGGAAAGGTTTGGTACTTTGCAGACTTGGTGGATGATGAGCGGCGCATAGTTGTGGCTGCCGACAGGGGAGGAGGAGTGGCGGCAGAGTCGGCTGTAGCAGGTCTGCGGGTGCTTGCTAGAGATGATGAAGGAAGAGGCACTGACTCTCTGCGTGTAAACGAAGGGAAGATGTCGCCGGCATGGAAAGAACCAGATCTGCGTGATAGCATTCGTGGACGAAACGAGGCAGAGTTTGAAGCAGAAGCAGTGTTCGAGGCAGAAGCAGAAGAAGGGCCAGTAGACCCCTGCTGCTGTCTCCGAGCGTTGGCAGAACCGGCGGCTGCGCCGATGACGGCCGAGTGGACCATGGTTAATTATGCAAGTGTTGCAATTATGTTATGTTGTACTTGTAGATGTAGATGTAGGCGTAGAGGATGGTATAAGTGGCTGTGAAAAAGATGCCCGTGCAGGCTATCAACACGCCGCGGAAGCAAGCATACTTGAGCTATATGCAAATATGAAACAACGAGGATAACCAAGAAGACAATTTCAAGAACAAAAACAGCAGTGAGGGTGAATTTGGAGAGACAAGTGACAAGTGACAGAGGCAAGAGAAAACAGAAACGAGAGAACGGAGATTTCAGCCAAGACTGGACAATGGAGGGACGGAGGCAGGGTGCAACCTCGAAAATAGCAAAAGGGAAAAAGTAGAAGAAGACTCGGCAAATAAGAGGAAATAAGGTAACAGGAGAGCGGCAAAAGAGAAAAAATCAGAAAAAGAGGGAAAGCCGGCGAGGAAAAGAGAGAAAAAAGAGGAGAAGGGGGAGATAACTGGAAGAAAGATGATCAGATAAAGATAATCAGTAGGCCGGCGAGCAGGGGTGGTGAGAAGAGATCTTGGGAGATCCGCAGCTTGCCTAAATGTCGTATGCCGTCGGATGCAGAGAAGAGATGTGATTGATGTGTGATTGTTATCTTGCAGCAATAATAGAAATACCAGAGTGGTTTGAATTACATGCAGCCAAAAGAAAAGATATAATGAAGCAAGGGAGATGGGCGAATCAAGATATGGCTATTGCTATGATTGATTATTTTGACGTGCTGCTAGAGGCTGATGGCAACGAGCAAGGGGGTGAAAAGTACGAAGTAAGTGGAAAGTGAGAACAAGAGAAGAGGAAGAATTGCGCGATTTAGAAGAAGAGGAGCTTGAAACAAACAGGCGATGCTTCGAGTGCGATGAAGACTTATAGTTTTAGACCGTCGAGAAAGGAAGGAGACAGTGGTCTTACACTCCACGATGGCGAGGGTGTGATGGAATGAGAGCCAGAGGCCAGCCAGCAAGACGTGAGGTCGCAGAGAGGTGGAGGGGAGGCCAGAGGGGGGGTACAGCTGGCCACTAGAGGCGGCAGGCTATGCACAGTTATCAATGCGATATGTGATGCTGCACAGGCAAAGGATGACAGGCAGACAAGAGAATCTCGATAACGTAGCAGGATCAAAAGATGAGACCAAAAGGCAGGGATTGCAATCCAAGCGTTGGTTACGAGGAGAGAAGAAAACGTAACTTGCCCGGTGATGTCAGTGATGATGAGTCAGCGAGAACAATAAGGCAGCCGAAGAAGGAGCGCCTGGACTCTGGACTCTTTACTCTATTGGCGGGGGCTACAGTGGGTCCCATTGGGGATCGATGCTGCATTTGATTGGTTGTACTACACGCAATGTGAAAGTGTGGCTCAACCTATTCAGCCACACTTCAAAAGTGATGCTGCGGGTACGCCGCGTTCGCGTAGAGGCCAGAACAATAGGAGCCGCCTGTATTTTGGTGACCTCAATACAGAGTTGGATCTTTGCTCAGCAGCCCGTGCAACACCCGTCTTTTCGCCGTTCATTTAGGGTCAGACATTCTCTCGACGTTTCGCAGCCTCGCCCGTTCTTGAAAGTCGCCAACTACATTCTTGCATCTTCTCATACAGTTTCGTCATTATCCAATTCGCTTCGCCCTCCCTCGTTGCGACACTCACCACAGCGACTATCGCGTTGCGCGTCTTCACCAACTACCACCAACATCTTCTTATTACCATAATACACAATCACAATGTCTGACATTGATGACGAGCTTCTCGCCCTCGCGGGTGGCGGCGAGTCCTCTGATGACGAGGTGCCCCAGCAGAGATCGAAGCGCTCGGCAGCAGCAGCATCCGACGACGACGACGACGAGCCACCGATGAGATCAGGCCGCCACCGCAGCCGCAGCGGATCGCCCCAGCAGCGCGGCGGATCTTCAGACCACGACGACTCGCCCAAGCCTGCAAAGAGAACGCCCACAAAGAAGGCCCGGCGCGCGCGCCACGACGAATCAGAGGAGGAAGGCGAGGCGTGAGTAAACTATTGATGGCCGAATGAGCAGCAAACAAACGTCTAACAAGATAGATCCTCAAGAGCTTCGACACCGGAATCGCTGCAGTCTGCACCCATGGACGAGTCCGATTCTGACTCGGACGGCGACGCCCCCAGAAAGCGCGCCGCCGTGAGCGACGATGACGACGACGACGACGACAACAAGTACCCCGTCGACGGCCTCTTTGCCAGCCACGACGAGAAGGAGGAGATTATGAACATGCGCGAAGTCGACCGCGAACAGATCCTGGCCGAGCGCGCCCAAGAAAAGGACCGCATCCACCAGAACAAGCTGCTGCGCCAACTCGTTAGCAACGATGAAAAGCGCAAGAAGCGGTCCGCGTCCGCGGCCGATCTCGATGCCGACTTTGACGAGGGCCAGCGCAAGACGTCGCGCGTGCGCACCAAGGTCGGCGGCACCAAGGTCGGCGAGTCGCACTCGGCCATGGACACGCTCAAGACGCGGCGCGCCGAGAAGAACGAGCGCACGCGGCGGCGCGAGGAGGACCGCGAGCGGCGCAAGGACCGGCCGTCGTCGCGCGGCAACCGTGACGACTCGGGTGACGACTACAATGGCGGCGACGGCGACAGCGATGTCGAGTGGGCCAAGCCGTCGCACAAGTCGCGGTCGCCGGAACCCAAGACGGCACAGGTGACGGAGCTGCGCGACGTTGAGCGCGTGCGTCTGAGCCGCAGCCGCTTTGGCCAGGTGTGCTTCTACCCCGGCTTTGAGGATGCCATTGTCGGCACGTTTGTACGGATATCAATCGGTCCCGACCCGGAGACGCGCGAGCCCGTCTATCGCATGGCCGCCATCAAGGGTGGGTTTCTTCTTTATTGATCTGAATTGGACTGCGGGATGCTAACTTCGCCAGGTTTCTCAAAGGGAAAGCCATATGCTATTACCGGCCCTCAGGGCCAGAACATTGTCACAGACCAGTACGTCCTGGCAGCACACGGCAAGGCGCAGCGCGACTGGCCGTTCCTTGCGTGCTCCGACAGCCCTTTTACCGAGAGCGAGTGGAACCGCTACCAAAAGGTGTGCCAGGCTGACGGCGTGTCGCTTCCTAAGAGGGGCCTGTTGCTGAACAAGGCCGACGACATCAACAAGCTCATCAACCGCAGCTGGACGGAGCAGGAGCTTGTCGACAAGGTCAGCCGGCAGCAGGAGCTCAAGAGCCGGTTCAACGGCGTCGACCGCATGCGCATCGAGCACGCGATCCGCGAGGCCAAGGCCATGGGCAACCATGACAAGGTGCTGCAGCTGCAGGAGGAGCTCGACAACCTCGAGACGCCGCGCCTTGCGTTCAAGACGTCGCTGACGCCCAACAAAAAGGCCAGCAGCGGCCTGTCGCAGCAGGAGCGCCTTGCCCAGCTCAACGCCGAGAACCGCCGGCACAACGCCGAGGCCGTGCGCAAAGCGCAGCTGCGCGAGCGCATGAAGTCGCGCGAGATTGAGCGCAAGCTCGAGAACGGCGAGGTGTACGAGGGTGACACGTCGCGGCGCATCCGCACGCGCGCCAAGTTTGTGCACGACGCCAACGACACGAGCGCAGCCGAGAAGAAGACGGGCAGCAACGCGAGCACGCCGGGCGGCACGCCAAACCTGAGCGCGCAGACGACCACCGGCCTGCCGGCACACCTACTCAAGCTCAAGCAGCAGCAGCAAAAGGACAAGAACGGGCTGCCGCTGCTGCACCGGCCGATCGGTGACGACGACATTATTGCATCGCTGGACCTCGACATTGACGACAACATCTTTGACGATTAGAGGGTTTTGTGTTTTGGGGTTTTCATCTTATTAATTTGTTATATCTTCTCGGACTTGTCATTTTCTACATTTCAATTTCTCATTACAGTACTCTAGCATCAGGAGAAAAGCAACAGCAATAGCAACGGGCAGTGCATTGTACATCAGATTGATCACAGGAGCTCCTAAAGCGCAAGATGTTTGGGCCCGGCAGCTTATTATCAAGCATTAAAAATCAGACATACAATCAATAGAATATCAAACCAAGTGATCAGGTCTTCATGTCCACATCCGTCCTCTACTCACTCTGGGCCTCGAGATCACGCAGCTGCTGCTCGAGCACACTCTTCTCACGCTCCAACTTCTCGACGCGCATCACCAGCTCCTCCATCTGCTCCTCGGCGCCCACGCTCATCTCCTCGACAATCTTGACCATGCGCCACAGCCGCAGGATCACGACCAGCGATGCAATGTCCTCCAGCACGCCGTGGGCCAGCACATCCACGACAAAGCTGACGAGGATCACAAACGCATCAAAGCAGTGGAACCACGTCCCGAAGAATCTACGATTAGCGTGGTTCATGTATTTTCGTTTTAGATAATCAAAAAGAAGACGCACCCCCAGCCAAAGGCCCAGATGGACGAGAGCAGCTCGACCAGGAACAAACTACTAATCACCAGCCCAGTGAGCTTGGTCGTCTCCAGCACCGCCTCCACCCACGGCTCGCCCTGCGTGCCCTCCTCGCACGTCACCAGCGACACCAGGATCTCGGTCAGGATGGCGACGACGTCGAGGCCGACGAGGCCCAGTATGAGATAGTGTTTCTGCTTGGACTCGAGGTAGCGCTGCGAGTGGCTGCGCCAGTGGTTCACGCGGGCGACGTAGCTGTATCCATAGCCATTACGAGCCGAGCCCGAGTGAGGTAGTAGAGGTGCCGAGTCCATGGTAGGTGTAGATTGTGAAGTTGACGGGTATAAGTGTGCCGAGAAATGCCAAGACTTGTAGCCTTGTCAGGGCGTTTTGGGGCGTTTTGGGAAGGCGTCGGCGCTTGTACGAGACCTGTACTCGGTATTAGTGATTAAGAATGCGGCTGTCTCAACGCCACGATGTTTGCATTGGTTTGAAGTGATATCACAATTCAAGCTGAAAATCAGAGAAAAAGATAATGTACAAAAGAAGGCTGGTTCAGCTGGCTTATCTAGCTGAAATCAAGGCCGCGCAATCCATCCGGTTACCCGGTCATGTGATCGTCGTTCGCCACGTGGGAGCATCAACGACATCGAAAGACTGCTACGGCTGACGGCTTCAGATGTTGAGTAAAAGAGTGTTTGTTTGTAAAACTATGATAACTTGTACACTTGAGAGGTAGCCCTGGCTACATTATCGTTGGCGTGAACAACAAAGCCCTGCAAGAGGCGATATACAAGCACGACATTTGGAACGAGAAGAAGGAAAATGAAAATGAAAATGTAAATGAAAAAGACAAAGCCACGGCATGCATACGTGTTGAATTAAAGGCGATGTGAAAATGATGTAAATTGAGTACAAGACTAATGTTATCATAAGAGTTTGGAAGATACTGTGAAATGCAAAACAACGCCGCCCAATCCGTGAGTGATGCCGCCGTAATGCAGGAGTGCTGATGCTGTGATATATAGACATTAAGAGAAAAGCAAGAGACAGAGACAAGAAGTGAAAGCAAAAACCGAAAAGGCTAGCAGAAAGATGGCGCATTCTATGTCTGCCGGGACCGCTTGGAGCCGCCGCGCGAAAACACGCCCTTGTCGTAGCCGAGACTGGCCACGTCAAAGATCTCGTCAAAGTTGAGCTTGCGCTTCTGGCCAGTCGAGCTGCGGTTGTACCGCGCCGTCAGGATGTTGCGGCCGTTGGTGCGTGCCGCGCCGTGCCGCACACGGAACTGCCGCGCCGATGTGGATGTATTGTCGGATGTGTTGTTGGCGGGTGCATTAAAGATAAAGGTAGTAGATGATGGGGAGTTTGTGTTTGAGTTGTTTGAGTTGTTTGAGTTGTTTGAGGTGTTGGAAGGGTTGGGTGTTGGTGTAGAGTTGTATGGCGCTGAAGAGACTGCGTCTGTCTGCTCCTTGGCGCTCGGGGCCGACCGCCGGTCCGACAGGTCGAGGTTAGCGAGCTCCAAGAAGGAGTCGGTCGGGTACGGCACCGAGGAGCGGAACAGAAACTCGCCAGACCCAGTCTCGGCCTGCATGGGCACTGCGCCGTCGGCAGGCTCGGCCATGTCTGAGGATGGAGCCGCTGGTGTGTTTGCCTGTGCCTGTGCCTGTGCTTGAGCCTTGGCTTTGGCTTTGGCTGCCTTCTTTCCCGCCGCGAGCGCTGCCATCGCCGACACGGGCGCCGAAGATGATAGTGTGGGTGCCGATGTTACTGATGCCGTCGATGCGGCGCCGGCTGTCCGTGTCTTTGTCCGGTTCTTAACGGGCGACACCGTCTCCGTCTCCGTGTCCATCTCGCTCTCGATGAGTGTCTGCATCGGCGTGTCGGCCGCACGGCTTCCAGTAACGGTGCTACCAGTGACGCCGTGCCGTGTGTTGTGAGGCTCTGGCGTTGATCCGTTATCAGCCTTGTCGGTCTCGTCCTCGCTCTCGATCGTCGACAGCATCGACTCGCGGCCGTCTAGCCGTTCCAGAACCCATCGCCGTATTGACCGCACTTCGGCGTCGCCCTTGTCGATGACCGCAAGGAGATCCTCCAGGCAGTCTTGGTATCCGTCCACCCGTGCCTTGGACTGTGCCGCCGTTGATGTCTTGAACAGCTTGGTCACCGACAAGGCTGCCGCCTTGAAGACGTCGAGCAGCTCCTCGGGGTTGCTGTCGGCACTGTGGCCCGACATGATGCTGAATGTGGCGTTTGCTCTTGTGTTGCTGTGTTTGTCGTTGGTTGATAGATGTAGTGTAGTAGGCCTAGACCTCGGCTCTGTATGCAGCCTTGACCGTCTTCCGCCGTGTATGTCTTCTTTGATGACCCTGCTGATCGTTTGTCGCTTTAGTGAAAGCCGCGTCCTGGCCTAATAAGTTGTCGCTCTTGTTCCTCTAAACTGTCTCAAAAAGCTGTTGGTCGATGAACTTGTCGATTGCTCTATCTTTCTAGTCGTTTCGATGCCTCAAAATTGCCCGTGGGGGGGTGTTGCTGGGTCAAGCCGTGACTGTGTTTTTTCATGGGATTTTTGTCGATGGGAAAGTGGAGGTCACGCATCGTCGTCGCCACATAGCGCCTCTGTTGTCTGTTGCCTATTGGGCAGCCTGGTCCCGTTTTAGGGGGGTTGTGGCCGGCTAGTGTCCCCTACCGCCATAAAAGCGTACTGCCAGTCGTTGTAGAAGGCTCTCTGCACATGCTAAATGGGCCTAAATATGGGGTCAGTATGGGGCAATCACACACCAAGACGTCACTACACCACCCCGGCAGAATGAGTGTAGCACAGTTGCTGTTTTGATTATATAATGCATTTGGTAGTTGACACGTGATGTATCAGATGGGCTGGCTTGTCGCCTTGAAGCTCCCGCCAGAACCAAGCATTCTGATTGGCTGCATTTTATGCGCGCCGCGACCTCGTTTTTTGGGGCGGCTAGTCCCAACTGGTGTTCCCAGCTAACACCAAAGTAAACTCCCTGGGAAGGCAGGCACGACCGACATCACCTTGTCCCTGCCGTCTTTTGACACTTTTTGGGGCCTTTTTGCGTTTTCCGTTCGCCGTACTGACTCTCCACCTCTCCCCTTTCTCACCACCACCAACGCGTTTGGCACGACATTTTCAATCGCGACCTCTCTCCCGTCGACCAACACCATTTCTTCTCTTTGCGCCTTGTTCGACGACTCTTCAGCGCGCCATCGATCACAGTGCAGCGCGTCAAACATCACCAGTCGCGAGCCTTGCTGGAAAGGCGCGTTTTCTACGCGTTAAGTGCACCACGTTGACCTCGACACGCAACCAGACTTTTTTTTCTTTTCCTCTATACAGATCACGCGTGTATACTCGACATCACATAAACACCCCAAAAACAATGCCGCCTCGCAAGTCGATCACGGCAGCCGAGTCGGACGCGTCCATGGTGGATGCGCCGGCTCACAACGGCACGGTAAGTCGTAGCTGGTCCTGGCAGGCATCTTGCTTGAGCTCGAGCTTATGCTTAGTCTCCAGTCTGGCCTCATCTTTCTTGACTGCTAACTTTTCAGGAAATGGACGAAACCCCCGACTACACCGACACCGACGACACAAACCCCAACACCGCCGAGGGCAGCGAGATGGGCGACACCCCCGAGGGCCGGAGACGCAAGAGCGAGGCCAACCAGCTGCGCCGCAGTATATTCGGCAAGAAACACGACCGTCTGGGCGAGTCAAAGGTGCGTTGTTCTACATTCATGCTCTTCTTTCAACCATGCTAACCTAACAGGAGGACGACACGATCCGTCGCTTCCGGTATCTGCTCGGCCTTACCGACCTATTCCGCCATTTCATCGAGGCGAACCCCAACCCCAAGGTCCGCGAAGTTGTCGAGGAGATTGATCGTCAGAACGCTGCGGCTGCCAAGAGCTCCAAGTCGTCGCGCCAGGGCGGTGCACAGAGCGGCCGCGCGCGGCGGACCGAGGCCGAGGAGGACGCCGAGCTGCTGCAGGACGAGAAAGCCGGCGGTTCTGCCGAAACCGTGTTCCGCGAGTCTCCCTCATACATTCAGGGCAAGATGCGCGACTACCAGATTGCCGGTCTCAACTGGCTGATCTCGCTGCACGAGAACGGTATCTCGGGCATCCTTGCCGACGAGATGGGTCTCGGCAAGACTCTCCAGACAATCTCCTTTGTCGGCTACCTGCGTCACATTATGGGTATCACGGGCCCGCATCTGGTCATTGTGCCCAAGTCGACACTCGACAACTGGCGCCGCGAGTTTAGCAGGTGGACGCCCGAGGTCAACGTTGTCGTGCTGCAGGGCACCAAGGACGAGCGTGCCACGCTGATCAACGACCGCATTACCGATGAGAATTTTGACGTCTGTATCACCAGTTACGAGATGATTCTTCGCGAAAAGTCGGCACTCAAAAAGTTTGCGTGGGAGTACATTATCATCGATGAGGCCCACCGCATCAAGAACGAGGAGTCCTCGCTGGCGCAGGTGATCCGCCTGTTCAACTCGCGCAACCGACTGCTGATTACCGGCACACCGCTGCAGAACAACCTGCACGAGCTGTGGGCTCTGCTCAACTTTTTGCTGCCCGACGTGTTTGGCGACTCGGAGGCGTTTGACCAGTGGTTCTCGGGCCAGAACCGTGACCAGGACACTGTTGTGCAGCAGCTGCACCGTGTGTTACGGCCGTTCCTGCTGCGTCGTGTCAAGGCGGACGTGGAGAAGAGCCTTTTGCCAAAGAAGGAGATCAATGTGTACATTGGCATGTCGGAGATGCAGGTCAAGTGGTACCAAAAGATCCTGGAGAAGGACATTGACGCCGTCAACGGTGCCGGTGGCAAGCGCGAGTCCAAGACGCGGCTGCTCAACATTGTGATGCAGCTGCGCAAGTGCTGCAACCACCCGTACCTGTTTGAGGGCGCGGAGCCCGGCCCGCCGTACACGACAGACGAGCACCTGATCTACAACGCCGGCAAGATGCTTGTTCTGGACAAGCTCCTGACGCGCATGCAGAAGCAGGGCAGCCGTGTGCTGATTTTCTCGCAGATGAGCCGTCTGCTGGATGTGCTGGAAGACTACTGTGTGTTCCGCGAGTACAAGTACTGCCGCATTGACGGTGGTACTGCGCACGAGGACCGTATCGCGGCCATTGACGAATACAACAAGCCTGGTTCGGAGAAGTTTGTGTTTTTGCTGACGACACGCGCTGGTGGTCTTGGCATCAACCTGACGTCTGCCGATATTGTCGTGCTGTACGACAGTGATTGGAACCCGCAGGCGGATCTGCAGGCGATGGACCGTGCTCACCGTATCGGCCAGACCAAGCAGGTGTATGTGTACCGGTTCGTGACGGACAATGCCATTGAAGAAAAGGTGCTTGAGCGTGCGGCGCAGAAGCTGCGGCTGGACCAGCTGGTCATCCAACAGGGCCGCGCACAGGTTGCTGCCAAGGCTGCAGCAAACAAGGACGAACTGCTGTCGATGATCCAGCACGGAGCCGAGACTCTCTTTAACTCCAAGGGCGGCACGGGCGCGATTGCCGAGAAGGGCATGGACATGACGGACGATGACATTGACGCGATCCTGTCGAGCGGCGAGAACCGGACGAAGCAGCTGAATGCGCGGTACGAGAAGCTGGGCATTGACGATCTGCAAAACTTTACGTCCGAGTCGGCGTACGAGTGGAACGGCGAGAACTTTGCGGCCAAGAAGAAGGACGTGGGCATGACGTGGATCAACCCGGCGAAGCGCGAGCGCAAGGAGCAGGTGTACTCGATCGACCAGTACTACCGCCAGGCGATGTACGGACACGTGGCGGCGCAGAAGGAGGCCAAGGTCAAGGCGCCGCGGGCACCGAAGCAAATCCCGATCCAGGACTACCAGTTCTACCCGGATGCGCTGCGGGACCTGCAGGAGCGCGAGACGGCGTACTACCGCAAGGAGATTGGCTACAAGGTGCCTGTTGCGGACGGCGAGGAGGAGACGCTGGAGGAGCGCGAGGCGGAGCAGCAGATTGAACAGGCGGAGATTGACGACGCGCAGCCGCTGACGGAGGAGGAGCAGGAAGAGAAGCAGCAGCTGTCTACGCAGGGCTTTAGCGAGTGGAACCGTCGGGACTACCAGCAATTTATCAACGGCTCGGCCAAGTACGGACGCACGGACTACGAGAACATTGCGACGGAGGTGGACAGCAAGACGGGGGCGGAGGTCAAGGCGTACGCCAAGGTTTTTTGGCAGCGGTACAAGGAGATTAGCGACTACCCGCGTGCGATCAAGGTGATTGAGGACGGCGAGGAGAAGCTGCGCAAGATTGAGCACCAGCGCAAGATGCTGCGCAAGAAGATGCAGCAGTACCGGGTGCCGCTGCAGCAGCTGCGGATCAACTACTCTGTGTCGACGACGAACAAGAAGGTGTACACGGAGGAGGAGGACCGGTTCCTGCTGGTGCAGCTGGACAAGCACGGGGTGGATTCGGAGGGCATCTTTGACAAGATCCGCGACGAGATCCGCGAGAGCCCGCTGTTCCGGTTTGACTGGTTCTTCCTGAGCCGCACGCCCAGCGAGCTGAGCCGGCGCTGCACGACGCTGCTGACGACGATTGTCAAGGAGTTTGACGACCTCAACACGGCCAAGAGCGGCAACGGCAAGCCGAAGCGCGAGCCCGAGGACGAGGAGAACGACGACGACAGCGTGGTTGGCAGCGGCCCGCCCAAGAAAAAGTCCAAGACTGCGTCCAAGGCAGCAGCGTCTGCGTCTGCGTCCAAGACGGCCACGCCCAAGAACAAGGCGCTCGACAACGTCAAGGCCAACGGCGGCAGCAGCAGCAAGGCCAGCTCCAAGTCGCCGTCGCGGTCGCGCGCGTCTAGCGTAGCGTCGTCGACCAGCAAGGCGGCGCCGGCGGCCAAGAGCGGCAAGCAGACCAAGGCGCAGGCAGCGGCAGCAGCAGCGGCGGCGGCCACTGCCAAGAGCAAGTCCAAGAGCCGGAAGCGGTAGAGGTTTTATTGGTTGCTGTTTTGTTTCTTATATTTATAAATACGGATTGGGTTCATGGGTTGTTTTTTATTATTATTATTTAGTCTCTTCTGATTTACATCTAGGGTGGTTTGTTTAGATACATTATTCTGTTACTTTGTATTAGCCTGTGAACATTGATATCCGATGACTGACGCGTGGCGAGCATTGCACAGCATTTAGTTTAAAACGTCTGGCGGCCAACGACGAGTGCATTTGGTCTGCACCTGCCTGCACCTGCCTGCACTCCGATCGCACAAGATTACATAACGTAAACATTACTCGTACGTCTTGCACACCCACACTCGCTACACGCAAACTTGGTTTGGCTGGGTGGACTGAATCAAGATTACAGGACATTGCAGTCATAGTGATGTTGAATGAGCTGGCTACCACCTATTAGCTAATTACCCCATACTTGCAGTATCCAGCTCGTGATCGGCAGGCAAAGCGCCTTCCTTGTGGTCGCGCACGAGCCATACTGCAGGTTGTCTTTGTGAAAGGAAGGCGCGATGCAGGCGCGCCTTCTTATTTCTTATTTCTTATTTCCCCCGAAAACGCAAAACCCAATCGAGAAGGCGCGCCGAGGCCTTTCTCTCGCATCACAGTACTTTTGCATCAATATCAAATATTACAATATGTCCGTGGCAACAACAATCATGACTCGACAAGGGATGCCTTCCCACGGCACCGTACCGAACGAACGCTCCCCTTCCAGTATGTGGCATAGGGTGCCACTTACAAAGACAAGGTTCAAAGTGTAACGACAAAAAAGAAAGACAAAAGACCGAACTGGAAGGAACGGTCCACAAAAGCATGGACGTCCGGCTCTCAGCTTCCACAAATATGTATGAGCAAAAAGGGAAGGAGCAGAGGCAGGTCAGACACGGAGACCATCGCCATCTTGTAATTATCTTGTGAGCATCTTGGGGTATGAGACATGGGGCAGTGGAGGTGGAAATGAGGAATACTAGAAATTAGAAGACAAGAAGAAATTGGGCACACAGAGTGGAAGGTATAGAAGATTCGAAGATCGAGGCCGTTGTGTGCTATTATGAACTCGATCGTTGTGTGACGAGGGATGCTTGAAAGAAAGAAAGATGAAAGAATAAAAGAAAAGGATAAAATATGATGTCCAGGATGAGACAGACAGGCCACTCCGAGCGGCCGTCCCCAGGTTTGCGGTGCAGCTGCATGCAGCTGCTGTTTCTGCTGCTTCTGCGGAGGCGCAGACGCGGTGTAGCCAGGCATTGTGTTAATTATTTTTAATATCTGCAAGTACGGCGTGACCATGTTGCTCTGGCACTATAGAAGAACTTCATAGAAGAGAGGAGTAACGAGAGGAAGAGACAAACAGACTCGGAAAGACAGAGGCCGGGAATGCAGGCCCATGCGCCTAGAGGTGGTCCTGATGCTCCGATCCAATGGATATCAATGTCTCTCTTTTGTTTATATTTGTGTTTTTTTTTGTCTGCCTGTGTCTTGGTTAAATAGACGCTCTCCTCCTGTTTGCCTGTTCTCCTGTTTCTCTCTCACCTCGCGTCTCATCTTTACTCCAAACAAAATCAAAATAAAATCAAAATGAAGCTCCTTATCGCCGCCCTCCTGGCCACCGCCGCCGCCGCCACCACCTCGGCCACCACCTCGGCCACCTCCTCGTGCGCCGCCGAGAACATCTTGCAGGCCTGCCTCAGCACCGAAAACGACCTGCTCGCGTCCTGCGGCACCAATGACTGGGACTGCAAGTGCAACGCCTACGGCGCCATTGTGACGTGCTACAACAACTGCCCGGGCGACACCCGCCGCAGCGCGGCCGAGGGCCAGCAGCAGATTTTCTGCGGCTACGCGAGCCAGTACCCGTCGTCGACGTCGACTGCTGCGGCCACAACCGGCACGGGCACAGCTACGGGTGCTGCCGGCACTGCCAAGACGACCACTCAGAAGACGGGCACCGCCACTTCTACAGCCGACTTGTCGTCCGGCACCTCTTCGGCCGCGACGGTGACCGCCACCAGCGGCGCGTCGGGTCCGGCGGTCCAGGCGGGCATGCTGTTTGCCGTCGGCGGCGCCATGGCAGCCATGCTGTAAACGGGTTCCCTCATACAATCTCCTGTCTTGGACTTTTTATTTGTGGCTATCTTTACTTAATAATCATTTTGCATCCCCTATGGTTGCTGCGTGTCGAGTAATGTGATGTGATGTGCTGCGTGAGTTTCACTTGTTTACTGTTTGTTTATTTGATGATATGCTGCCGGCACCGGTCCTTCAATTCACTTGTAATAATACGAATGTACATGTCTCAACTAGCATACAAGGATGCCTAGTATCGACTTCACTATCAATAGCCTCACTGATTGCAATGACACAAAGCTGGAGTTAATCTTTATTGCTATGTACAGGCCAACACCAAGCTAATAACATTCAACGATCTTGGATCTCCAAAAACAAACGAGGCAAAAACCAGGCGTCCACCCGTGTCTTCCCTCGGTAAATCAATTGTTTAGTTCTGTCCGATTGCCGGCTCGTGGTATCTTTTCTTAAAACAACATCGAAAGATGGAACAATGCGGGCAAATAAAAAAGGCCAGCAGAAGCAAAACAGAAAGCAAAAAGCAAAAAGCAGAAGAAACAGAAACAGAAAAAGACACCAGTACACGCCGTATAAACCCACCCCGAACCCCCAGACCTGTAAAGCAAACCCAAACGAGATAAAAAGCAAACAAGAGATAAAAAAGAAATGACCGCTTGAGTAACAAAGACAAAAGCAAGGGCAAAAACAGAGAAATGTCATAGACACGTTAGGATAGTGTTGACCAGCAGACCAATGCTAGACATGGAGGTATTAAAAACGTAGAGGTGGAGAAAGTAGGGTACAAGAAGAAGAGGGAGGTGTGGTAGTGTGGAGTGTAAGGTGTGTAAAGTGTGAGGAGGTTCGCGTGGTGCAGGCAACTAGATGTTTACTCGTGCTTGCCCTTGTTAGACCCTTTCACGGGGCTAACAAATGCAACATGCTTGGCTCCGTCACGTCGAAGCTTGACACCGCCCCGGTGGCGGCTCAGAGGACGCGCCGGCTCGTCGTCGTCGTTGATGTCCGAGTTGTAGTCCGAAAGACCCGACGACGCCTCCTCGAGGTCCATATCCACGTCGACAGGGTCTGCGCCGGCGACAGAATGCTCATCCTCCGAGTCGTCATACTCGCCGTCGTCACTCACAAGCGAGGGTGCATTGTAGACCGAGGTGGCCGACGGCAGCGGACTCGAGTCCGTCTCCATCTCATCGTCAAACATCCCCGCAGGCGAGGTAGCATTTTCAGCAGTACCATCGAAGCCTGTGGCAGGTGTGGGTGAGACAGGAGAGTGCGACTGCACAAGCCCGCGCGATCCAGTGGGAGCACGTCTGCCAGAGGCACCAACGCCGGAAGCCTTGGTTGTCTTAGCAACCTTGGCCGCCGTGGGCCGTGCCGGAGTAGACTTGCCCAGCAATGACGTCGCCTTTGTGGATGCACTCTTTCCTCGGGCCTTTGCCACGTCCTTGGCCGCTTCCTTCTTGGCGTCCTCGGCTCTGACGGCATCCCAGTCTACAAGCTCAAGACCAGAGGATGTCTTGGCGTCAACAACAGCTGCCTTCACGTCTCCAGTGAACCCGATATCTTCCAGGTACATCGAAAGGTTGGGTGCATCACGAGTACCAGGGAAGAACTTTGGTGGAGTATCATACTCCCATTCCGTAGGCTTTGAACCGCGTGCAGTGTCACAGTACGCCCCGTTGATCGACTCCATGCGCTTCAGATTGGCTTCCGTATCGGCATTGTCAGTGCGCGCAAACCGGCTGACTTGTCCCGGGCCAGCCGTTGCGGTGGCGGCGCCGGACAAGGACGAAGCAACGGATGCTCTCGCGGGTGCCGCCGATGCTTTACGTGGTTTGGGGGCGACGGTGGCCGATGGTGGAGGCACGGGATCATCCGCGTCAAGAGGCTGGCCACAGTGCATGGCAGCCTCGTCGTGCGTCTTGTACTCGCGCTTGTGCGCAATACGGCAGTGGTTAATGAACCCCTGCGTGCTGGAAAAATCGTCGCGAATGCAGTCGACGCATACAAGCTTTACAGTTTCGCCGTCCGAGCGCTTGAGAACGCAAGGGCCGGCCTTGTTCCGGGCAGGAGGGTATGCATTGGCGAGCGACTGCAGCTTCTGGCCGGCATTCGTACGTGTGGGGCGTCCACTCTTGCTGGTCTCTGTTGCAGGTACAATGGAGCTGTTGTTTCTTGTCGACCGCACATCCGAAGACATGCCGCTACGAGAGCGAGACTGCACAGCAGAGGCAGAGTCCATGGAAGGCGTAGGGATACCGTCAAACATGGGGTCCGGAATGAGCCACTTGGCATAGTGGCGAGAATAGGGGCCGTCGGTGACACCAAATGGTGCTGCCCACTTTGGGACAGGACCTCCGGGCCGTGTGCGCACCGGTGGGCCACGGCCGCTGGAGATGTCCAGCATCTGTTCGTAGGTTGGGCAAGCAGTTGGGTACGGGATGAGGTGGCACCGGCGCAGCTGCTCCACCGCAATCTGGCACTTGGCCATCTCCTGCTCGATGAGACGGAGCTCATTGTGCTTGACTAGAATCTCATGCGAGAACTGAAACTGCACAATATCGGTCACTTCGTCGAGATTCGGGCCACCGGGAAGTGCCTTGTTAGACAGTGGTGGCGTGGGTGGTGCTGAGCATGTCTTCTGGCCGTCAGTCGCAACTTGAAGGTTTTGAACATTGCGAGTCGCGTTGTCGCTCTCCAGCTTAGCGCGCTTTGGTGCTGAAGCTGATGTCGAGTCGACGGTGCTAGAAACAAGCTCTGTTGAGGGCGATGGAGGCAAGCCTGAAGGAGTCGAGGAGTTGTCGTCGGGGTATTTGCGCTTCAGCGAGGCGGACGAGGCCTGCGCCGAGGCAGCGGTCGCTGCATTCATGGTGTTGTCTCTACCATGTGCAGTTGCTGGCAGATGTGCAGTTTGAAGTTGTTGTGTCTCGGTTGTGTTGGCGCTACCCCGTGACTCGGATGCCCAGAAGCGAAACATCACTGGGTTGTGAGAGAGGAGAAGAAGGAGAGGGAGAGAGAGAGTTCGCTGTCGATGATCAACGCGACGCGCCGGTCGTGAGTTGTATCAAACGAAACAGAAGAGGCTCTTTAACGATAATAAAGAACAAAAAAAAAAGAAAAGCCAGAAACCAGAGAGTTTGCGGTGTTGGCGCAAAGCAACGGTCGTCGAGATGGCGTTGTTTGGATGGTGTTGTTTGTGGGTGTTGTGAGCGAGATGCGCGGCGTGACCAGGTTCGCAAGGCAGCGCAGTTGCTCTGTACTGAGTATGGTGAGACAAGGGGAAGAAGGGACGAGGGACAAGCGTCAGAGGTCGACTTGCGAAAACAGAGTGGGTCTCTCGTTCAGAGGCGACGGTGATTGGCTAGAATGGCAAGACGACGGCAAGTAGGCTGACGTAACAACAGACAGTGCGGCGTCCTCGTATTGTACGGCTACAGCAAGGGGGGGCGTGTGGAAATAGAGTGGGTCACGGTCGGAGTCTGGCGGGCAAGAGCGTACAGATGGGGTCGCTAGTGCAGGCCAGGGAGACAGGGGGCGGATAAGAAGAGGAAGGAGCAGAGCGAGAGTGCCAAAGAGGAAATAGGAAACAAGGAGATAGAGGAGATAGGGGAGCCGACGACGGATGATGTGGCGGCTTCAGGCCCAACGAAAGAGCGAAACTAGGCAAGAGCACACAAAGTGACCGAGCGGGAAGGTGCGACACAGCCAAAAGTGAGGCAGAGAGGCAAAACGGCAAGAGGCGAGAATCGTACGAAGGCGACGATGGGAGCAAGCAGAAACAGCAGCCGTCTCTCGAGTTTGAGCAAAGTCAAGGTGAGAGAGATCTGAGGATCTGGAGAAGCAGTTGCCAGGATGAGGCAAAGCAGACTGTGAAAAGACTGTGATTTTTTTGTGTCGAGACGAGACTCGTTGTTGTGAAATGAAGGTTGATCGAGAGAACTAATGAAAGCCTCTGCGCTGTGGAAAAGCGGAAGAATGAGAGAAAGAAGAAGGTGAGAGAGTTGAAGTTTGCAAGAGGAATGTGCAAAGAGAAGAGAGAATGAAATTGAGGCGAGGAAATGAAGAAATGGGAGGAAATGGGAGGAAATGAGAAGATGGGAGTGAGAAGAGAAAATGTTGTTTGGGGTTGTCGCAATTGTCGATTCTGCGACGTCTGGGAGAATGGGGATAGGCAGAGAGAGGGCAGAAAGGGAAAGGGCAGAAAGGGAAAGAGCAGAGGATGGGAGAGGAGAGTGCGAGAGAAGGAGCGACCGAGAGATACGAGTAAGGGGTGTGTTTGTTTGTGGTCGAGACGGGAACGAAGGACTCAGGCCTGTGCTGGAAGGCGCGATCAGTGCAGTTCTGGGCATGGCAAGCGAAGACAGGAGCACTGTCCACTGTCTCCCACACTTTACAGAGTACGATGCAAATCAAGGCAATCAGCGCGAGGCGCAAAAGGAAAGAGGAAAGAAGGGGTGTGGGTGGAGCACATTTTACTTGCTCTCAGGCATATTACAGGCGTATTACAGCGAGATTAGCACAATATTGCTGTCTGAGAATGGTGTGCATCTAGTAATGGGCTCACACAGTGTATTTCTTAGTGCCTTTAGTGCATTTTGGGGCACATTAGAGCATTTTGGGCGGCATTTCTCCAGCTTGGATACGTATACGCAGTACTACAAGTAAGTGTTGCGTCTTGTGTTCGACTACTCACATATATTTATATGACTCTTCTTGCTTATGACTGTATTTCTGCTGCGTCTGGTGGCATGTGATTGATCTAGCCAGCCAGTTGCAACGCGCGGAAGAGCGCCAAAACAGCTTCAACAGCTTCAACAGCATACTCTGTACAAAAGAAGATCAGCTTTTGGAACTGGCATTGACACACTTGACATTTTGATATCCAGCTTCACATTGAAATCACAGAAAAAGAAAGCAGAGCATGATCTGCGCTGTCCGGAAGAGAAAGTACTGGTACCTATTCCTCTTTATTTCTGCCATCAAATTGGGTGGTACACAGGTAGAAGTACCTCTAGTCCGGAAGGGCGCTGACTGTCGCTAGCGCGGTCTTCCACATATGCACTATCGGTTCATAGAATCATTACTGTGTGGAAAAACGAGGCTGATGTGATGTTTTCGTCACTGTCTTCTCTGTGCAAAGTCCTGAGTAGAGCTCATGATACCGACGTTGCTCGCAGTCTTTTTCATCACAGCAATACACATTAGATACGCGTCGCGTTATGTTTATGTTTATCTAGTTTGTTTCGTTTTTTGTTTATTCGGAGAGACAGTGTCTGAGTCTGAGCGTCTAGGAATAACCATACTCATGCTATGTTGTTTCGCATCCACTGTGTGGGTATGAGTAATCCCAATAGACAAGTTCTGTTCTATTCCTGTAAATACACCCGCGGATCCATAATTATTAGTGGATGTTCTCCCCAGTTTCAGCCTGTGGGACCATTCGCTAATGTGCATGTCACTCCGTAGCAAACAAACACTCGCACTGTCCTGTCTCTGTGATATCAACTATCTCTCAACCTTGGACGGCAACGGTCCTCCCGGGCGTCGCATCTGCCCCGTCCAATAATAGCCAAGATACAGACAGCAATGTCTCTCGTTACTCTTGAGTCTTGCGTCCTGGAGTCTTGTTATCGTTATCTTACTTTTTCTTCTTCCATCTCCCTGTCGGGGCTGTGAAGTTCCAAGATGGATACAACATAATGGCCGATTTAAACAAGAATTGCACAGTCGCAACAGGGTCGAAATGAGATGGGCCGTCAAGGTTTGTTTATGGCAGATATACTGAGTATGATATCACTTGATGTCTCGAATAAATAAAATGCTTATGTAATAAATCTTGAATTCTATCAGAGTACGGCGATGTGTTTACCAAATAGGCAAGAGCTGGTAATACGCCGACAGTAAAGATGTACGCGTACTTGACCAGTCGCCAATAATGCACAGGCGAACAAACAGAGAGGCGCCTAGTCAGTCACCTTGGCTGTCTCATGTCTTGGTCAAAGATAAAGACAAAATATGATCCTTCACACTGTGTGCCGTTGACGACGGCATATCAGATACGGTATCTCCAGCAAATCTTGGATGACAGCGAAGTGGAATGCGGCTTGTGCAGCCGTAAGCTGTGAGCAGGACTTGATGTTCACATGCGCAGTACATAGTAGAGCCTAGAGAGTACCAAGCACGGTACGTCTGCGGGCGTCGACTCCTTTATCATGCATGTCGAAGCTGTACGAGTACTCATGCACAGATGCCAACCACACCAACACAACACAGCTGCACCACTCTAGAAAGTATAATGGTTGCTGTCGCCATACCTCCACCACAAACTCTAATCACGACTCTATTGCGAGTCGTTTCTCTGTCGATAAGACGACAATTGCAGCTAGCTGCTTTTACCGCCGACAACTGTCAACCAGTCAAACATGCACACTGCACGGCCGACATGTAGGTAAGATGTCTTCACACTGTCTCGTCTATATTCGGCCAGGCCAGGCCTATCTGTACATTGTATTTTGTATTGTGTTAATAAATTCAGCACTGTCCTCTGATCACTTTGATACCTCTATCTCAGAGCCGTCAGCAGTACCCACTTTACCGCGGCAAGCTCGAACCGGTCTCTGATTGGCCAGGAATTCGAGAAACGGCAGAATACAGTCTTTGTGGGGAAGGGAAGAAAGGTACAGAGATTTTCTAGAACGACGACATCAACAACATTGTGCATCATTGTAATTGTCCGCCAACACCAACGACAACCTTGCACACAGCCTTGCCCGACTCTGTTTCGATCAGCTTCCACCAGTCTCCTTGGCACATTCTACTGTACAGCCTACATCGATCAAGTGCACACTATTTCGTCTTCGTCGCGCTTCAGACCGCGATCTTCCAAAGCGCGGCAAAGGACACAAGAAGGACACAAAGTACAGAAAAGGACAGCCTCGACAATGGCGGCAGGAAAGAGAGTGGCGGCTGCGCCGCCCGGCGCGCCACCAAAACATACCGAAAAGAAACAAAAGACCGCGCCAAAAGGACAAACAGGGCCTACCGCGTCTGCGCTGTTAGCGACGCCTGCGCCAAAAGCGCAAAAGACAAAAGCACAAAAAGGACAGCACATTGTCCCAATACGACCAGAGACGGCGCGCAGTGGGTTTACTGTCGTGCCCGCCACGCCGGGTACGATTGTCGATCTGGAGGCGGCAAAGAAAGGGGAGGCAGCGAAGGAGGCAGCGGCACCCAAAGAGAATGAGAAAGAAAAGGAGAAAGAGCCAAAAAAGGCACCACCGAATACTCTCCCCCTCGAACCACATGCTGCCATCCTTGCCGGCCTGCAGAACAAGTACGCCGTGCGCGTGCTGTCGGTGATTTCGTCGACGCGCATGGAGAAGCGCATCAAGGCTGTGCTGGAGCATTTGGGCGGGAGCGACGGCAAGGCGGGCGTCGTGCTGCTGCATGCGCGCGCACCGGATGCCAACAAGCTCGTGTCGATTGCCGAGATTGTCAAGCGGCGCATCCGGGAGGGCTGCTTTGCGGGTGATACTGAGAGAACCAGCAAGACGGTCAAGAAACCCAAGAAGAACGATGCAGCGGCCGTCGCGTGGTACCAGTACGACCGGATCTACGACGTGAAGACGAGAAAGGGAGAGGGCAAGGAAGAAGACGGAGACAAACAGATAGACCGCCTCGAGGCGGCACTAACGGACGAGGCGTCGTCAGCGAGCAAGACCACGACGTACATGAGCATCATGCTGTCGCGCACGCCGGTCGGGGAGCTGCACAAGAATGCGGACGTGACGGTGCAGTGCAGCACCGACCAGGTGGAGGTCGAGTACGAGCAGTTTATGAATCCATAGATTAGCATTATGATACCCTGAATCGAGCATTCAACCCACATATGCACTCTGGCATCGCCAACCAAACGAATGTGTAAAAACGGCCATGGCATGCAGCAATTTCACCATCTATTACTTTTTAAAAGCCACGAATGGACCAAGATATGGATAGCAACAGCCTAGTGATAGAAATATTTATATTTACACGTTCATGATCAATTCTATACTATACATAATATCCAATACGGATACGCAATTGGCGATAAAGTCAAAACAAAAGAGATAAAGATGCCAGCAAAATGTTGAGATAAGGAAAAAGGACCCTGCTTCACCATCGACTGCTTTGTAGCGATGCTGTCGGCTGATATCCAACAGTGTGTATTGCGTATCCAAGCAGGACAACAAAGGTGCTCTGCGCCAGTCTAATAGAGATACCCAAGAGGAAATCAAGATTCAGCGATATGGCGAGTAGAGGGAGACGCGGGTGAACTCGGTCGTGGATATCAGGGTTGCCTGGTCGATGTCGGTGTCGGTGTTGGTATCGTCTTCGGTGGTTCAATGGTCAAGAGGACAGTGGCTAGCACGATCATCTATGGCGAGTTCGCCGAGTAGACGACGCGCAGCACAAAGTTGACAACGACGGCCAGCGTCAGGATAATGGCCAGGAAGGTGGGGCCGAAGCGGTCGTCGAAGCCGGCCTGGCCGCGGCGGCGGATGGACTTTGCGCGCCAGTGGTAGGTGAAGAGGGCGTAGAGCATGGTGACGAGGGCGACGCCGGTGAAGAGGAAGGCGGAGATAAAGGCCGGGCGGTCGCCAAAGTTGAGCATGCCGATGGCGAGGGCGCCGAGGACGACGGTAAAGTTCATCCACGAGAGAAAGGTGCGCTCGTTGGCGAAGAAGACCTTGGGCTCAACGCGGGTCGGCAGGGCGATGCGCTTGCCTGGGGGTGTTAGCAGTAGAACGAGGAGAAGAGTGAAGAGCGACATCCGTGCCAAGCAGAGACAGAGACAGAGGTCAGATCAGAGGTCAGATCAGAGCAGATCAGAGGTCATAGATCATGACAGACCAGAGAGACATACCCGGGGCGGTCTGGAGGAGAGGCTGGCTCGACATTGTGATGGTGGTGATAGAGATGATGTTGCGCAGGGCGAGAGTCAAGAGACGAGAATCGAGAGACAAGAGTCGAGAGACGAGATAAGCCGGAAAACGAAGAGGAAGAAGAAGTCGGGAGAAGCAAAAACTAAAAGGAGAATAAGAATAGAGCAGCTCCAAAGTGCAGTAAGCCAGGCAATGTGGAGTAGAGCGAGCGAAAGAAAGAGAGACAAAAAGAGAGGGAGCGAGGCGACGAGGCAGAAGAAGAAGGAGAAAAAGGACGATACTGGGTAGATGGGGAAGGCGCGGACGGGCAGATCTTTGCCAGTAGCTTTGTTCTTTCCTTTTCAGTAAGGCGTGTCTTAGCGTATCGATAAGCTCTTTCAGGCGCAGCTGTAAAGTGCGATACGACAATTTAATTGAATCTGAAGTTGAAGTCAATTGACTTTGACTTTTTCTTGTTCTTTACTTCTACTCGGTTTAATTTCTCTTCAGAGAATCAACAGATGCGGCATATATTGGCTGGGAATAGGGTGGCCATGCTATTGACGGAGCCGACTCAAATAATGCGTGAAATACTGGAATACTGAAAACCGAAATCCTCGATTGATCAAGCTATTACTAGATATTCTGAAGCCTGTCAAGGTAGACGGCGACAAACCACGCAAAGCATGAGCAAAAGCAAAAGCAACGAGCATATTGATGTGGCACGTGGGCCGTTGATTGGCCAGCAGGTGCTAGGACGACTTTTTGAAAACAGAAGAAAACAGAAAAGAGGATCACGTGCACCCCCTCGACACATTCTTGGTCGGTTTGGCTGCTTGCAGGCCCACGCAGCCCACGGCTAGCCCACGGCTAGTGGGCTCTCTGACACATTGGTACACAATGGTCGCCCAAGCAGCCGCCAGGCCTAGACTCTTACTGAGTATATTGATGACATAATCATGACTCGAGCCGCCTTTTCTCTTTCTCGTTTCTTTTTCTACAGAGTATACAGTGACATCCTGCACGGCTCAGCTCGGCGTTCCTGCGTGTTCTTGAATGTCTGCAATAGCTTTATTACTATGCTGATGTATTTCCGTTGTGATATTCCGTGACGTAAGGATGTATTATGTAATCAATCAGCATTGCTCATGCGTTTGTACAGTCTTGTTTCCATTTTTTTTTAATTCCGTGTTTTTTCCATGACACTCAATCGAGCTCAACATGCAATGATTACTTCGTATTCGAGCTCTCGAGATACTCAGATATCAAATATCGAGACCGAGACATTCACTGGTGACAGCCTCGCCCCGCCTGTGCCTAAGAATGAATTGGGCGCACACCATTGGTCGCTGTGTCTTCACCGCCTTTGGGTGGAGACGAGGAGCTAGAGCCCCTGGCCGTTTGGGCGCCCTGCTTACCTGACCAAAACATTGCCGTGACGGTGTGCCGAGCTCTTGTTTACTGCACTGCATCACGATCAACACACGACCTACATTACCACTCTCCACCAATTCCACACACGCAACCATGGCTGACGCACCAAGCAACGCTGTATGTCCTTGTATCCTTGGTCTCTATTGTCTATGCTGTTATCCCAGTTACTAACAACTCCAGCCCATCAAGGCCACGCGCCTCAAGCAGATCACCGACGACGTGAGTAGCATGCTGCGGCATTGACTTGATTGACGACTGAACAAACAACAAACAACAAACAACAAACAACAAACAACAAACAAGCAAACACGCGATACTGCCCGACACAAGCTAACACCCACAGGCCTGCCAGAGCGCCATCGGCTCTGCCGAGTTCTACGAGCACGACAAGACCGAGAACTGGAACACCACCATCATTGTATGTTTTCCTCGCAAGCTCGTTTCGACGTCCAAGCTAACCAACAAAAGAACTCTGTTCTCAAGGCTCTTATTGCAGAGGCGCCGACCGGCGGCTCGTCGTACAAGTTCGCCGTCAACAGCACAATCGTCCAGCACCTCGTGCCGACGTCGCAGCTTAACAAGTCGCGGGGCACCGACACGACGGGGGCCGAGGAGGTTGTTGCGTCGCCCGCTGTGGGCAGCGACGCCACGGGCACGGACGGCAAGCCGCACGTGGGCCGCCGGGGCATGCACAGCGCGCAGGCTGCGTACTGGAACGAGAAGACGGACGGCATGTGGACGTACAAGTACGAGGGCGGCGAGGGCAAGGGCATGGACATTATTGTCATGGTTCTGTGGGTTGCCTTTAACTAGGACTAGTCGGTGTCTGATTTGATCTGATCCAGAGACAGACTCTAGGACAGACTGGAGAAACAGACTTGAAACTGGACGCGTACACGATTATTTTTAATGTTGCTGAATTGAATGGCTCTGCCATGTATTTTTTCTTTAGGTCTGTGCTCTCGGCACTTTGAATCTGTGATCTTCTTTGCATAGTCTGCTGGATTGGAACGGCCTGCTTTAGTCTAAAGCACCCTGATCTAGACGCGGCTACCAGCGGTATTCTGTGCTGCATCAAGAGCTTGCGGCAGATAGCTGCTGCTACCCTAGACGTCTTGCCGGTGCGGTACTCGTCGAACCACTATTGCTTTGTACATGGCCGACAGCCTCGCCGTGCCATGTCTCATGTTTGCATTGCATCTGCATTGCATCTCCCAACGACAGACTGAATCACGGCACCATCATCCCACTGTGTTGCTGACTCATAAAGTTTGCATACAACAATAGAACAACATCCGATATATTATCGATGTCGGGGCGTTTCTTTCTTGTTGTTCACCGTTGTTCACCGTTGTGATTGGCCCTGAGGGACAGGCTCGTCGGACACGCGGCGGCACCCCGTAACTGCAAGTGCAATTCAACTGCAGTGGCTCTGCTGACATCATAGGCACGAGCAAGTTGGATATGGCCCCACTTTGGCTTCACTCGTTATCAGAACGCCTCAGTTTGTTGACAACTTCTTTTAATTCTTTTTATTTACACATGATTGAGACAGGCCATTTCCTGTGGAACTTTGATGCGTGGCGTGCTGCTTGTCGAGTTTATGTAGCATCATCCCGCGTTTTGTAATTTATATTAGTTGAAGCTGTGTGTTTTAATAACATTTTTAAAGGACAACATAATTAATAATTAATAACAAAAAAAACAAAAAAAGAAAACAGAAAACAGACACACCCGAGTCTACTAGATAATAAACCCAATTAAATACATAATAATAATGGCAAACAACATAAAATCCAACCAAATAAATCAGTCGCCGAACAATGACACAATGCGTGCATACCTTCCCAAACTGTCAGCGATAGCGGCCCATCACAAAAGCGGGGTCTATCAAATCATACACTTTCTCCTCTTCTTTCTTCTCCCGAGTCTCCTCCGTTGCTCTCGTCTAGAGGTTTGCATCCAATGTGACGTAGTTGTTTTCTCTCATCTTCAGTCTTTGAGTCAGTGTTTTATCATATTGTGATGCCAGCTGTAAAGCGGCCCAAAGACGGCACAGGCACTGCCGACGGTCCAGACTGTTGTTTCTCAGTATGTATTTATATTTCAGTCTTGAATAGGCAACAATCACTGCAAGGCTGTCTCAGAGCAGCTGTAACAGAGCCAAAAACACTAAACCTGTCCGGCTTTGCCCTTGGAAGTCGCCCCTGCGGCCGGCAACTATTTCTGAAGACCCTGCAACAGACAAAGAACGGTCAACAGATAAGATCATTCATGGAAGTAGAGGCAAAAAGATTGTCAATAGAGTAAATTGATAAAAGAAGACTAAGAAAAAGAAGAAGTAAATAAAAAAGAAAAGAAAAAGAAAAAGAAAAAAGATAAACCTATACCCACAGGAAGGAACGACCCTGACATGGCACCCGATACAAAAGTCGACCACATGCCATTCCGTCGCTAGCCTTTCTTTCTGCCTCTCCTCTACTCTCTTCTTCGTCTTCTGCCCCGACCTGCAACTACAACTCCATCCGACAACCCTATCGCGTCCCGTCCACACCTCTTGATTGACTTGTCTAGACTCGACTCGACTCGACTGCTCGACCGCAGCCAACCCAACCTGTGCCGTCTCTGCTGCGTCATCATTGGAACTCTCAACACCCTCTCCGCGTCTCAACCCTCCCCAGGACTCAAGACACTACCCCACGACAGCACCTTATCTCTTGGGCATATTCTACTCTACTCAATACGCAATACTACTAGTACTGCCCAGCCGCGATACTTCCTACTTCCTGACCGGTTCACTTGTACTCCTACGCCTGGTCATACGACATTTGACTGATATCTGATATCTTATTCGTGCCCGACGCAATTCTTTATTCTTTTATTCTTTTCTTCGTGTTTGCTCTCCTCCATCGACATTCGCCACTCGTCTGCATATATCTGCACATCTGCATACAATCGAGCAGTTCTGTTACTCCCCTCATCTGTCGTCATATTCGCGGGGATCTAACACTGTCCATCACACACACAATCGCAACAAAGAATAGACGACTTCGATACACGGCCTCACGAGATCAATGCTCACTCGACTGCACACCTAGTCTGCGTGCCGCCTGATGAGTTTGCTATTGAGGCGCTTCGAACCCCTACAGACTACACAGAGTGGTCACTTGACTACGACTTGACTGGACAACTACAAGTATAAAACTACAAACTACAAACTGCAAACCACAAAATACAAAAACAAGACTACAAAATGCTTGACGGCATGTACACAGCGCAAAACGGCCATGGCCGGGATTACGTGTCCCACGACAAGAGCGCCCGAGGAAACGGCCGCCAGGTCCGCCCGCCCCGTCGCGCCCAGTCAACCATTGACTATGTATACCCGTCGCCACCGCCGTTGGTGAGAGGCGAGTCGCGGACAGTCTTCTTGCCTGCCAGTGCCAGTGCCACTGCCAATACAAACACACCCACCACCGAAGCGACTATGGCTACGCTGAACAGCGGCACGCACGAGCGCCAGCCCACGATTGACGAGGAAGTGCTGTCGGGCCGCGCAGGTGCAGGCACGCCGCGGCCCGGCACGCCCGTGGGCGAGGCAAAGGCGGTCGCACCCTCCAACGGCCGCACGCGCCCCAAGCTGGGCCCGCCGCGCCGCTCGTACACGGTCATGGACTACGAGCCAGTGCCGCACTACCACCGGCTGTCGGACAACCTGACCCTCAGCGACCTGCCTGCCGAGCTGCACTACACCATCTTTGACTTTCTCGACCCCATTGACAGCACGTGTTTGGGGCTGACCAGCAAACACTTTTACAACATCCACCAGCGCATGCACGGCAAGATCCCGCTGTCGGTGCGCCGCTCCGGGCCCAACGACATGGAGTGGGTGTGGCACCTGGCGAGCCGCATGCACGTGCACGACTTGAACAAAAAGAGCGTGCCGCACAACAGCATTGGCGAAGCGTCGGACGCTGCGCGGCAGCAGGCGGCCAGCACGGAGGAGATGACGCGGGCGCTCGCGACGATGCGCATCAAGGGCCAGGCGCTGTGCCGCAAGTGCGGCGTGCAGCGGTGCGAGCTGCACAAGCACATCCAGGACTGGATGGGGCCGGGGTACGAGTACTGCACGGTGCGCGAGAAGTTTGGGCCGCCGCCGCCGGCCGGGGCCAAGGAGTACTGCTACCTGAGCAACCCCAAGGACCCGCACCGGTGTGGGCGGCACCGGGTGGCCAAGTCGCGGCCGCCGACGCGGAGCGGTACGCCGACGGTTGAGTCTGAGGGGAAGCTTTGATGATTAACTTTGACTGCATAGCATGTTTTGATGTTGATCGTGATGTCACGATGGTTATGAATATCCCCTCTTTGTATTATTATTGCTACATACCTTTTGCTTTCCGGTCGAATCTATGGAACCTTTCTACCGAACATGCCTTTGACCTTCAGGACGTGCCCTGCCAGCTGCACATCATACTATGTAGAAGCTCGATGCCCGATCCATGACGCCACACCGTACTTGGTAAGGGGCTGCCCGGAATGCGGCATGTTATGCAAGCACTTTCATGTGCATGCCAGGAAGTCGCGTCGCAGGGAGACTGCTCTTTCCGTGAGAGCAGTCCACAATTTCGCGTGACCATTAATTACAACTTTAATTTCTATCCCATTTAAACTTTGCATTTGTGGATTTAAAATTGCGCTCAGAATAATGGGGATAATCCTTGACTGCTCATTGAACCCCTGACACGGGGAACGGCGAACCAGCGAAATCGACTGCGAACACGATTGAGAACACGATTGAGAACACGGTTGAGAACACGGTTGAGAACACGGGACAGGCGACAAGGATGTATGTGCCTTTATTACTTTCTCAATGCTGTACTTTTCGATATTTTGATACTTTTGAAGATACGTCGTACGGTAATGCTCAGCGATCAGTGGAATTAGTGGGTTTAGTGGACTACTCTAGTGGACCATACAGTGGACTTGCAGTGGACTCACAGTGACTGCGGAGCTGCTGAGTGTTTTGGAGTGCCACATGCTTCAGTGTTTTAGTGAGAGCACAAAAGGACAGCTTCTTGTAGACTATGCACTGTGCACACACTGTGACACATTAGTGACGACACAGTCTATTTCTTTGGCTGTGTTGAGTGATCGATGATCGACATCTTGTTTTTACTTTTTACTTTGTATTTTACTTTGTATCTTGTCTGTACCAAGATTCTCTTGATTCTTTTACATTGTACTCAGTAAAGAACTCTTCCAATACAACTCTGTCTCCTGCATCTCCCGAGCTGCAGCACACGCCCCTGCACGCCACGCCGAGTTCTGCAGCGGTATGCATGTATTTGTTGTGTTTGTTTTGTGTATTCTGTTTCTCTAGTTGTCTTCTTTATTGCACTTAGCTGCAACTTGTCCATGAACCTTTGAAGAGCTGAGGCACAGATGTAGTACACACGAAGCAGTACAAAAGTATACACAGTGTAACACACAGTGCCGGGTTTGTACTATGTAAGATGGTGGCACGCTAACTGTACAGGCAGCCCGTCCATCCTTGGCGCGCTTTTGCTCTTGCTTCTGCTCCCGCAGGCTAGCACTGCTACTCCGACACGCTCCTGCCCACACGCCCTCCCACACGAAAATATCTTAAAACTCAGCTCCCCTTTTCGTCATCGCGCCATTGAGTGCTGTCTGTTCTGTCTGTTCTGTCTTCTGTCTTCTGTCTCTTCGTTGTTTCTAGTTGTCCGTCTCTCTTCCATCTCATCTACATCTGCATCATCTTATCTCGACCGACCTCGACTCTCGACTCCTACGAATACCGTCATCAATCGACGGCCCTTTCATCGATCCACTTTGAACTGCCAACTGGCCTGTCAAAGTCCCTCACCCTTTAACTCAACCTCTACCTCTACCTCTACCTCTACCTACACATCACACACACAATGTCATCACCAACCTCATCACACACCGCCGGCAAGCGGAAACGGGACGCCCCGGCTGCTCCGGCACCAGTTGTTGACGAGGCCAGTGTCGAGCGCGAGACCACCGAGGTTGAGATTGAGGTCGACGCCGAGGTTGACGTTGATGCCGAGTCCGACGCGTCGCCCTCGACTCCTTCGGCTGGTCGCCCTCGCAAGGCCGCCGCCGGCCTGCCCCCTAACAAGCGCCAGCGCGCCAACGACGGCTCCGCCACTGCCCGCGCCAGCGACGACACCAGCGATGCCGACGTCGACGACGACGACGACGACAAGGTCATGGGCCCGCCGCCCATTGGCAAGCTCATCCACCCCATTGGCTACCGCACCAACTCGCCGCCTTCGGACCGCGCTGTCCGTGTCTACGCCGACGGTGTCTTTGATCTCTTCCACCTTGGGTAAGTTTGATCTATACTTTTGGGAGAACACAGCTAACAAACAGCCACATGCGCCAGCTGGAGCAGGCCAAAAAGGCCTTCCCCGACGTCTACCTGATTGTCGGTGTCACCGGCGACGAGGAGACACACAAGCGCAAGGGCCTGACTGTGCTGTCCGGCTCCGAGCGCGCAGAGACCGTCCGCCACTGCAAGTGGGTTGACGAGGTCATTGAGAACTGCCCCTGGATCGTGACACCCGCCTTCCTCGACGAGCACAAGATCGACTACGTCGCCCACGACGACATCCCCTACGGCGCCGACGAGGGCGACGACATTTACCAGCCCATCAAGGCCGCCGGCAAGTTCCTGGTCACCCAGCGCACAGAGGGCGTCAGCACCACCGGCATCATCACCAAGATTGTGCGCGACTACGAAAAGTACATTTCGCGCCAGCTCAAGCGCGGCACCACGCGCCAGGAGCTCAACGTCAGCTGGCTCAAGAAGAACGAGCTCGAGCTCAAGCGCCACGTCCAGGACCTGCGCGACAACATCCGCGCCAACTGGACCACCACGGGCCAGGAGCTCAGCAAGGAGCTGCGCCAGTTCTGGCCCTCGAGCCGGCCCCAGAGCCCGGCGCCGCGCCCGTCCATGCTCATGACGTCGCCGTCGTCGTACATGAACGCCAACGACCATATCACCCGCCCCACAAGCCCCACGCCTACTGTCAACACTGTCAACACTGTCAACACTGTCAACGGCCACCACATTGCCATGCCCAAGTCGCCCATTGGCAGCACCAACGACTTTGTTGCCGGCTACGCCCTGGGCCTGATTGGCGGCGTGCGCTCGTGGATGACCAAGAGCCGGCGGCGCGGCCGCGACTCGCAGTCGCGGCCCGTCAGCGACGACGAGTCGGAGGAGAGCGAGGAGAAGGAGAAGACTGCCAACACCAACGGCGAGGGCTCATCAGACTCGCCGCGCGGCTCGAGAAACGGACTGGGCCGCATGGCCTCGTCGTCGGACCTGCGGCGAAGCCTGAGAGCCCAGTAGGCTTTTCTTTCTGTTCTTGTTTCTCGTTATTGCTTCTTGAATATTGCTAAGCCCGCCCAGTGTTGTACACTCGCTTTTAATACCGTTATTCCTCTTTTCTCTGTCTCTCCGTCTCTTTCTTCTACCGCCGGACAAGTGTATTAAACCAACAAAAAATGGAATGGTCAAACACGCATGCATGGATTGTTTTGTTAGAACAGCATACACTTTTATTTTTATTTTTATCTTATTTTCCTTCTGATCCTATCAAGGTTACGGATGTTCTCTCAAAAGGTGGCTAGATTTAGAGTATGATTATTACAAGCTGTCCTGAATACATGGTGATTGTGTAGTAGAAGTAACGAGCCCAACAATTTGAATAACACAACTAATACAAATAATACAAACGAGCTCAAATGGTTCACGAGATACAGCCTTGTCTTATTACTGTCTGATGCAAGGCTGCCCAGCCGAATGAGGCAGGTGCACTTGTTATTACATAAGAAATGAAGCCCCCAGAGCTATGCATGATGACGTAAACCAGCCTCATTTGAATAAGGATGAATAACATGAATAACATGAAAATGAATGTATTGGATATTTCTCTAAATAACAAAACGAAACCCGTAACCAAATATGAGCGCTTTCCATTGACAAACGCGCCTAAATGCAGCATATATAAACGTACAAGAAACAGCTACACCAAAGTACACTTTAGACAGCGAGACCTAGATTCCCCGCCGTCCACCAGTGCTCATCAGTGTGATCTTTTGCTTCTTCTTCTTGCCCTTGCCCTTGCCGTTGCTGGCGTTGGCAGTGCCCTTGGCCACGGCGTCCTCGATCGCATCCTCAACCACTAGGTCCTTTTGCAGCTGGGCGGCAAGCTCGGCATCGTTGAAAGTGGCGTCGCCGCCGTGCTCATCGGCACCACCATTGCCATCAAACGACCCGAGAACATCGTCCGCCCGCAGCCACCCGTCGTCCACGTCGGCATTGTCCTGGTAGTACGCAAGCAGCGTCGGCGACACCGGCACCGCCCGCGTGCCCCAGACCGTACGGCTGTTGCTGCTATTAAAACCAGCAGACGGCGATGCCGTGTCCATCGCAAGGTGTGCAAACCCGACGCGCGGATTCGGTGGCGATGCAGACGACGACATGTTTTGGGCTTCGGCAGAATCCGCCTGGTAGCCCAGCGGTAGAAATTCGTTAATGTCGACGGCCGGCCGGCTGTTCTCGTACTCGGCCGCAGTGGTGCTCGCACTCAGGATCGTGCGTCGCGGCCCCCGGTGCAGTGCCGCCGCCTCGATCCGCTCCGCCTGCAGCCGCTCGCGCTCTTCCTGGTTCGCCTTGTCGCGGTTGCGCTTGCGGCGCCGCTCAATCTCGTCGGCAAACGCCGCGAGCGTGTCGGCCGGCACAATGTCGGTCCAGTCGCACTCGAGGAACGATACGACGCAGCCGGCGGGCAGGTGTCCCAGGTACTTGGCGCGGCGGCGCATCGCGTCGTCGACGACGTGCCCAGCCGACAGATGCTCGACGCGCGGCAGCAGCGTCGACGGCAGCGCCGAAAACGAGCCGTACTTGGTCTTGAGGATGCGGATGTCCAGCGGCGACAAGTAGAGGTGCGGCGGCGACATGTAGAAGAAGAAATCCTCGTCGATGTGTTTTTGGGTCTGTGCCTGTGCCTGTGCCTTGACTAAAAAGGGCGACGCGGGCTCGGCGCCGACAGGCAGCCGCACCTGCTTTCGCTCGTCATCCAGACTGGCAATGTTGTCCTGCAGTGCCACGTCCATGCCGCCGAGCTCGCGCGCCGCCTCCTGGGCTGTCCGCACGGCCCGCATGGCCCGGTGTGCCCACTCGCCATCCTCGTGGAACATGAGCTCGTCCTCCTTTTCCTGGCGCGCGAGGTCTTCCAGCTCGCGGTTGAACTCCTCCACCATGTAGTCGCCCGTGCCACGCATAATGCGCGCGTAGTCGAGCACATTGGCGGCAAAGTGCCACGGGATCCGTGCGGGCGTGCCCGGCACACCCAGTGCATCAACGGCTCCTTCGCGAGGCAGCGCGATCGTCGAGTTTGCGTGCCGCATCATCAGCCGCAGCACAACATCGTCGCCCGGCCGCGGCAGCGGGCTCTCCTGGCCTGCATAGAACCGCACAGGCCGCACCTCACCCAGGTAGACGCTCTCCTCGCAGATAGGGCACTTTTTCCATTTTGCCCGTCTCTCGGCTGTATTTGTTGTGGTTGTTACAGTCGTATTTGGAGCCCGCGCCCGCGCAGCAGATTCGTCGGCGTCGATGGCGTGCATGAAGCGGATCAGGCACGGCAGGCAAAAGATGTGGCCGCACTTGGCCATGCGCGGCGCCACGGGCTCCGACAGGCAGATGGGACAGGACGAGCTCTGCGACTCGGTCGATGCGAGGACCTGCAGCACATCGTTCCAGTCAATGTGCTCGTCGGCGTTGGCCGCCTGCGCGGCGTAGTTGGCCTTGGGCGACACGACGAAGCGGTAGTTGGAGTGCACATAGCGGGCTTTGTCGGAGGCTGCATTGTGGTGTTGTGACCGGTATGATGAGCTGGAATAGCCAGAATGGCCACCTCCCGTATGCCGTGACCGGCCCCCATTGCTTTCCAGGTATGTGGGCGTGGGCGTGGCATAGTTGAGCAGGTGCGTAATGGACGTCTGGCCGCGGCGGCTGGACGAATTGCGAAGTGCCCGGAACTCGGCAAGTTCGTCTTCGTCCCCAAAGTAGTGGTTGTGGTAGTTGTTCTGGTAGCTGCCACCGGCTGCACCTCCAGCGCCCGGCCGTTTCTGGTTCCGGTGCTGCTTGCGCACGCCCTGGCCCTTTCTAGGAGTCGGCACTGCGCTTGGTGCAGGTCCACTGCCGGGCTGCTGGGTCTGTCGACGGGATGCATCGAAGCTCGGCGTCGACGAGAGTACAGTGACGGTGGGGGTGTGCGATGTTGCCGGTGGCGATGACAGGGACTTGCCCACGTTCGGAGGAGGCAAGCTCATCTTGGCGGTTCGGTTGTTGTCGAAGGTGTCGGGTAGACGAAATTAAAGAGGGTAGGTGTAAATTGCAGATAGTTGATATGAAAGATCCGTATGTCTACGGATATGACTTGTTCAGTAGATCGTCATCATCGTCATCGCCAGGGCGAGCCAGACTCTGATTCAGATCGAGGTTGAGGTCGATAGAGTTGATGTATGTCAGAATGTCGACGGGGTAGGTCACCCCAGTGTCGGTCCTGATGAGGTCAATAGAGGTTGAGAGGGGTTATGAATAAGATGGGATGACGATTGAGGGAACGAATGATATCAGCAAAGCGAGGCACCTCCGAAAATACAGAGTAGAGAGCAGAGAGGAGTCTAGTATCCCGGTATGTAACCTGATTGGCAGATAATAGCGGGGCAGATTTATAAGCCGTGAGTCGGATCGGGGAAGAATCACGTGGAAATGGGCCGTTGAGGTATGACATAATACCGTCATTATATAATAGACTGTGCGGATATAGTATAATCACTGTAGTACACTGTACAGAGTCTACTAACCGTACAGAATGAGAAATGTACAAAGAGACTTGTAATGATGAGATACCTATTCCCAGGAACGACAAATGTGAATTAAATATGACAAAAATACTACCAGCAACCAGAGGATACCAATAAAATATATTTTTACTACAAAAATAAACAGAAGCAACAAATGGCAAAAAAACGACCCCCCTGGGACTCGAACCCAGAATCTTTGCCAACAGCGTACATGATCTCGAATCGAAACTCGAGAAGCGACTACCGGAAAGCAACGCCTTACCATTAGGCCAAGGGGCCATTGATAAAGAGTAGTAGGCCTTCGTGGAGTACATGTAGCGATGTGGATGGGGGGAGATGGAAAGAAAACTGAGATTTTTGGTGGAGTGCGGATCACCGTACATCCGCAATATAAAGTAGCGAAATACTAAACGCACTATTCCATCTCAACGAGCACCTTTAGCGCGCTGTGCTTGCTCGCCGCCCCAAACGTATCGTACGCCTGCTCCATCTCTGAAAACTTGAACTTGTGCGTAATCAGCTGCCCCGGGTCCAGCCGCTTTGACTTGACAAGCTTCAGCAGCATCGGCATCGTCACCGTGTCCACCAGCCGCGTCGTGATGCTCACGTTCTTGCTCCACAGCTCGTCTAGGTGAAGCGGCGCACTGCCGCCATGCACGCCCACATTCGCCAGTGTGCCTCCCGGCGCCAGCAGCCGTTGGCACAGCTCAAAGCTCGCCGGCACGCCGACGGCCTCGAGTACCGAGTCGCACCCCACGCCGTCCGTGAGCTCCATCACGCGCGCCACCGCATCTGCAATGCCGCTGCTGTTGTTGACTGCCGCGTGCGCACCCAACGCCTTGGCCACCTGGAGCCGGTGCTCGTCCATATCGATCGCGATAATCTGCGACGGCGAGTAGAGCTGTGCCGTGATCAGCGCGGCCAGGCCGACCGGGCCGGTGCCGACAATCGCCACGGTCGAGCCGGGCGCCACCTTGGCATTGAGCACGCCGCACTCAAAGCCCGTCGGGAAAATATCGCTGAGCATCACCATGGCGGCCTCGTCGGCATCGGGCGGCAGGTTGTACAGGCTGGAGTCGGCGTGCGGGATGCGCACGTACTCGGCCTGCGTGCCGTCAATGGTGTTGCCGAGAACCCAGCCGCCCGTGGTGCAGTGCGAGTACATGCCGCGGCGGCAGTAGTCGCAGGACGCGCATGAGCAGATGCACGAGATCAGCACGCGGTCGCCCTTGCGGAACTTGGTAACGGAGCTGCCGGCATCCTCAACGACGCCGACGCCCTCGTGCCCGAGCACGCGGCCTGGGGTGCAGGTGGCCACATCGCCCTTGCGGATGTGCAGGTCTGTGCCGCAGATGGTTGTTTTGAGGACGCGCACGACGGCATCGGTGGGTGTCTGCACCGTTGGCTTGGGCTGGTCCTGGAGTTTCACACCACCGGAGCCCGTGTAGACAAGGGCCTTCATTGTCGAGGCTTTGGGTGAGGTTGCGTAGAAACGGTGGGATGTGTATTGCGAGGCTGGCGATATTGCTGGTTCGACCCTTGAAGGAATTGAAAGCAGTGAAAGACGTGAGGTAAAAGGATAGCTTCTACACACAAATGCCCGCGAAATAGCTGTTCCGATGGGCCGAGAAGCGAGTGTCTTGAGGCTACTCATCGTGAGCTGTCGATATCTCAGTCTCGAGGCGGGCTTATATCATCAAACGCGGCTCCGCGTCTCCGAAATGGCACAACGGCTGTCTGAGGGGTAGCTGTGCAAGTGATCAAAGAAAGTGACTGTAGAACAAGAAAGGTACTGATGATCATGTCCATGCGAGAGGGGGTGATGCTTATGAACCAGTAGAAGAGGGTATTTATATCTTCTCCTCTCTCTCCTCTTGTCTCCTCTCCTGGATATATCTCGGGTATGACGATAATCTCAAGTCTAGACTTGAACGCTTTAACCTCGAGACTCGAGACGCCAAGACGCATCGTTTGCCCATGACCCTGATCATTGACTGGCCAACAGACCTAACCATATCATGAACTTGTTGCATAGCTATGTACAGCTTTAGCGTTAATACCAAAGCTTATCATGGTCTGACTACCGCCTGAACTGCGCCAGCGGCGGTGGTCTGATGCTTATGTCTGGCGTTCATGAACTGGTGTAAGTGACGGCCCACTTCCCCGCAAGATGTGGAAAAAGACACCCAACACACCACCACTGACTGCACTGGATGGCAGCGCTGTCTTCCGGCTCGAACGGATCGGGCCCAGTTGATCGGGTGGCGTAGCTAGATTCTGTGTAACATTCGATTGAGGCTTTGAAAATGCATCCATGATCGGGAAATGGCCCGTTTTATTGTTAGCCTTCCGCGTCAAAAGAGTCATGCCTTGTCATGGGTTGATGCAATATCCAAAATCGAAATGATTCCAATTCCAATTCCAATCTATTTTCGAGAAGACCGAGATAAAGATCAAAGTCTCTTGACTATCGCATGCCTTGTATATGATGTCATGTTGTCACATGTAATCCATCTAGGCCAGATGCGCATACTCCTTGTTAAAGACACGTCCAATGACCATCCTCCGAACCTCGCTGGTACCAGCACCGATCTCATATAGTTTCGCGCTGAAAATTAGTAAAATACTCTCGATACTAAAAAAAGGAAGATAACTCACTCTCGTAGGATGCGGCTCGCAGGCATCTCTTCAACATAGCCCATGCCGCCCAGCAACTGGATGCTATCGAGCGCACACTCTGTTGCCCGCTCAGCAGCGTACAGGATTGCACCGGCACAGTCCTGAGTGCGGATGATGCCAGTCTCGTCAGCCTCGCGGGCTGTAGCATAGGTGTACGCCCGTGACGCCCGCATCTTGGTGTACATGTCCGCAAGACGGCCCTGCACCAGCTGGAAGTGGCCCACGGGTGTGCCAAACTGTTTGCGTTGGTGGACAAACGGCAGTGTAATGTCTAGGGCGGCCTGCATCAGGCCCAGCGGCCCAGCACTGAGAACGAGCCGCTCCAGGTCCAGTCCGGACATGAGCACGCGAGCACCGCCGTGGAGCGTACCCAGTACCCGGTCGCGCGGCACAAAGACATTGTCAAACATGAGCTCGCCCGTCGGGCTGCCGCGCATGCCCATCTTGTCCAGCTTGCGTGCGCACTCGAAACCAGGCGACGTCTTGGTCTCGACAATAAACGCGGTGATGCCTTTGGAGCCCGCATCTGGCTTGGTTTTGGCATAGACAACCACGACATCGGCATTGGGGCCGTTGGTAATCCACATCTTGCTGCCGTTGAGCACGTAGCCCTCCTTGCCATTCACAGTCGCCTCCTTGGCTGTCGTGCGCATGCTGACGACATCGCTGCCGGCACCGCTCTCAGACATAGCCAGAGCACCAATCGACTCGCCGGAAATTAGACCCGGGAGAAACTGCTTCTTTTGTTCTGGCGTGCCGTGCAGCTGCAGCTGGTTGACGCACAGCTGCGAGTGTGCCGCATAGCTGAGGGCCACGGATCCACTTGCCCGCGAGAGCTCCTCCATCACAATACAGTGTGCCTGGTAGCCCATGCCGAGACCGCCGACATCCTCATCGGCCGTGATGCCCAGAAAACCAGCGTCGCCTAGCTTGGTCCACAGCCCAGCCGGGAAATCATTCTTCTTGTCGGCTGCAGCCGAGATCTCCTCTGTGACTTCGCGACGCGCAAACTCCTGCACACTCTCGCGCAGCTCCTCGAGGTCATCGGGTGTCGGTGGCACAAACCCCTTGGGATGTTTCGATGATGCGAATCTTGTCTGAAGGCAAACTGCCGAGCTTGGTCTTAGAGACGGACGGATGGACTGTGCGGCAGTCCGCATCAATGGCCGTAGTGTTCGTAGGCTTGCCATTGTGTGAATAGGTAGAGAATGGCTGATTGTTTGAAGATGGTGAAAAAATATGGAAGGTGGGAAGTGATGGAGGTGAGGGTTCAAATGGAAGTAGCGATGGAATAAAAAAAGAAGACTCCAAAATGGCTAAAGTAGAAGGCGCGATGGATGCTCGAAATGGATGAACGTCAAAAGATGGAAAGTCCAACGGGAATAATGTTCGTGCCTTCCTCGTGATAGGGACAACGAGTTGAAAGAAGAAAGAGCGAAGACGAGGGGGGTAAAAACGCACAAGGAAGGAGCAACGGAACTGAGACTCGTGCTTGTGATATGCTCCTCTCCGCAAGCTAAGCTTGTGTACAAGGGGAAGGAGCCAATGTTGGTGGTGCTAGAGGGGTTCGGGGAAGAGTTGGGGGAGGTCTGGGAGCGGCTAAGCACGGCATACTACGGCAAGAAGCGCCTTTACCCCAGAGAACACCGATAACCTGGGGCAAAACGTCACTACAGCATAGCTGTTAGAGCTGATACCAATAGCGCTAAAATAGGTGTTAGCTGGCGGGCGGTACCTTCCTTTCTCAGCTCTGTGTGCGTTTAGCAGGACGCATGACCTCTTTCATCTTTCAATTCTCACGATATCAATCTCTTCTCACCGTGTTTCCTGCCTTCATTTCGACTAAAGTTAATTCCAAGCGACCAATTTGAATCACTTCGCCATCAATATGACTTTTGCTCGAAATGCTCGAGCTCTCCAGCTCACACCACAGGTCTGCCGGGCATGTTTGCGGCCGGCCAATTCATCCCGAAATACCTCGGCTTTTTCGACAGCAGCACGAACATCAGCGGCGACTCCAGCCGCACCTCTGCTCCAGGCACGGCCAGACACGCAGAATCTAAGCTCGCCCTCATCCGCACGCGGCATTGCCTCGTATGCCGGCGGCCCGCTGTCCGATGCCACGCTCTCACGCATCCCTTCCAATGTCGACCAGTCGTCTGAAGTCTACCAAGAGAACGTGGTGCTCATGAACGAGGCCATTGCGCGTTTGGATCGCCTTACTCGTAGTGCACAAAAGGGCGGCTCGGAAAAGGCGCGCGCCAAACACGTCGCGCGCGGCAAAATGCTCCCCCGGGACCGTGTCGCGGCACTCGTCGACCCGGGCACGAGCTTTATGGAGCTTTCTCCGCTGGCCGGCCAGGGCTTGTACGAAGATACAAATGGCAAAGGCCCATTGGACTTGCCATCCGGCGGCATCATCACGGGCGTCGGCGTTGTTGAGGGCGTCACCTGTATGATCGTCGCCAATGACAGCACCGTCAAGGGCGGCACGTACTACCCCATCACCATCAAGAAGCATTTGCGTGCCCAGGAGATAGCCGCTCAGAACCGCTTGCCCTGCATCTACCTCGTTGATTCGGGCGGTGCCAACCTGCCGCACCAGGCTGACGTCTTCCCTGACCGCGACCACTTTGGCCGCATCTTCTATAACCAGGCCCGCATGTCGGCCCAGGGCATCCCGCAGCTCGCTGTTGTCATGGGCCCCTGCACAGCGGGTGGCGCCTATGTGCCCGCCATGTCGGACGAGAGCATCATTGTGCAGAATCAGGGCCACATCTTCCTCGCTGGCCCGCCGCTTGTCAAGGCCGCAACGGGCGAGGTGGTGACGCATGAAGAGCTTGGTGGAGGCCTCATGCACTCGTCTGTGTCGGGCGTCACCGACTATCTGGCCGTTGATGACGCGCACGCCCTTGCTCTCGTGCGGCGCAGCGTCGCCAACCTCAACTACCCGACCCAAGCCGGCTCGGTCGATGCACTGGAAACATTTGCAGAGCCCATTTACAATGCCGACGATCTTCTAGGCATTGCATCGACTAATCTGCGCCGGCCCATCTCAGCCCACGAGGTGATTGCCCGCATTGTCGACGGTTCCGCATTTGCCGAGTTCAAGCGCGACTACGGCGGCACACTGGTCACGGGCTTTGCCCGCATCTACGGCCAGCGCGTCGGTATTGTTGCCAACAACGGCGTGCTGCTGTCGACGGCGGCTGTCAAGGGTGCACACTTTATCGAGCTGTGTGCACAGCGCGGGATTCCGCTTGTATTCCTACAAAACATTTCTGGCTTCATGGTGGGCAAGGAGGCCGAACGCGAGGGCATTGCGAAGCATGGCGCGAAGCTGGTGGCGGCGGTGTCGTGTGCGGACGTGCCAAAACTGACGGTGGTTGTGGGCGGCAGCTACGGCGCGGGCAACTACGGTATGTGCGGGCGCGCGTACAGCCCAAGGTTCCTGTGGATGTGGCCGAATGCGCGGATTGCCGTCATGGGTGCGGAGCAGTTGGCGACGGTCATGGAGACGGTAGGCCGACCGGACCCGGAGCTGCGCGACCGCATCGAGCGTGAGAGCGATGCCGTTTTTTCGTCTGCACGTTTATGGGTGAGTCTTTCTGCAACTACATCTCCACCATCTAAAAAAGAGAAGAGAATATACTAACTGAAAAGGACGACGGCGTGATTCCGCCACAGCATACCCGGCGGTACTTGGGTCTGGGCCTGCGTGCAGCCATGAGCGGCCGCAACGAGGTGAAGCCGAACGCTACCAAGTTTGGTGTTTTCAGAATGTAGAGCGGTTCTATTATATTTTTTATGATATATTCAAGCTTGTTTGTATGCGTCTTGGATTTAAAGAAGATGCAATTTATGATGCAGTAGTTCTAATAATGTTGAAAGTAGATAGCAGAAATGTTTGTAAACATGGCTGGTAGAAATAACAAATAAATCAATGTTACATTAAAACAATCAATGCAGTTCGCTGTCGCTAATCCAACGCCCGACATGTAATCCCGATGCTATGCTTAAAATGAGGAAAGGTACAAAAAAAACAGCAGAGTGAAAAAGAAGAACCACAATAGCAATCAAATAAACCATACAAGAATAGCAAGGACATGAAGAAAAATATGACGTAAAAGAAAACACAAGTAACGAAGACGCAGCCAGTCACTGTCGGCCTGGTCCTGCCTAGGAGCCTCGCCGCTGCACGTCCTGGTTGCTGCCGCGCGACTCGTTCCACGAGTTGTAGTTTCCCTCGCCCAGCCGCTCCTTCTCGCGATCTAGGATGACATTGAGCTGGCTGCGGGTGCGGGCGAACGGGATGCGCGGCGTCTGTGTTGGGCGCGTCGGCGTATAGAGAGTGCGCTGCGTGCCGGCCTGTGGGGTACTGCTGTTGTTATTGCTGAAGCTGCTGCTGAAGCTGTTGCTTCTGTCGCCCTTGAACGAAGACGATAGTTCCAGGTCCTCTTCCTCCTCCTCTTCTTCCTCTTGTTCGTCGAGGCCCGTCTTGGCGTAGAATGAAAACGTGTCTGGCCCCTCGGGGTCCATAAACTGACCGCTAACAGCGATCATGGAAGGCGCGGCAATGGTAGCTGAGCGCATCGGATCCAGCTTGGGCGACGGGTGTGACTTGAATGGCCGCGGTCGCGAGCCGTAGCTGTCCTGTGAGATTGAGCGGCCCATGAGAGGAGCCGCATAGATTTGGGGGGTAGTTGTCGTAGTTGCCGGCGCAGCCGCTGTAATTTGACTCATAAAAGCAGAAGACGGTGCAGTAGTCCTGATTGGGCTTCTTAGGGGTGCTAGCGATGTAGTTGACCCTGCGCGGATGATCTGCTGTCGTGGCACCGCGCCTCTCTCGTAGGGCATCGTAGTCTGTCTAATTAAACCGCCTCCAGGGCGGACCAGCGATCCCGGGGAAGGGCTGGGACGCTGTGCCACGGGAAAGTTGCGATTTGATTTTGTTGGCATATCCAGTATTGACGATCCAACAGACGACACTATACTGCCGCTCGCCTGTGATTGCGCTGAACCACGCCGGGCAGGCGGGTGGATGGAACCAGACATGACCATTGGAGACGCGCTTATTACAGCTCCTGGAACAATACCAGGCGCAGTACCTGCAGTTCCCGAAGCGACTGTCGATCCAGACATTGAGGACGCCACAGTAGACTCTGAAGCTTGAGACATTGTTCTTTCCATCTGAGTTGGCATTTGGCTAGAATATGATGGCCGGGTCGACTGCTTTCCGGCAACCTTGTCTGACAAGGGAGAGCTGCGGTATGTATTGGACTGAACAAAGCTCTGCTGGTATGCTTGAAGAGGCTGCTGGTATGCTTGGCTCGATTTGCCGAGCGATCGATCGTTTGCCGGTGAGACTGATGCGGACATGTTATCGATAGGGAGAAGGTCATCGTCTAGATCATCCTCTTCGACTATTTGCGTCGTTGAGGATTGCCGGGATGACTTCGAAGGCCCTGCCAGTCGCAAGCTAGGTTCTGATACAATAGACGACTGAGGCGCATGAGTCACTTGCGCCGTTTGCGATGAAACAGATACAGGCCGTCTCGAAACGAGCGGCCGTTTCTTGGAAGCGCTAGCCGCACTGACGACGAATTTCTTTTTGGCCGGCTTGACCTTGACTGGCTTCTTTGCATCTTGCTTTGGAGTGACTGTTTTGCTGCTGCTGGCGGAAGTCGACTGCGTTGGCGGCGTGCTGGCGGTTTGGCGGCTGGACTTGCCTTTACCCTTGCTCTTGCTGGTGCTGCCACTCCCACTGCCGGTGCTACTAATAGTGGCATCGTCACTTGCACTGACAATGGAGCCGCTATCCTCTTCAATGGCGCATGTGTCGTTTGCAGCAGAGGTCTCAGCGACCGCGTTCTCGGTAGTATTCCCGGAAGGTAAGTCAAAGTGCGGTGTTGGGCGGGGGCCCGATTGCGACGGTCTTGGTTTCTTCAGAATAGACTGTGCCGGTGGTGGTCGGGAAGAAGAGGCGGACACTTGTTTCTGGGTTTGCGGTTCTGCCAAATCCTTCACAACCTTGTTGTCGTCATCCTCGGTGGCAGATTCCGGAGTCGGTTCGGGCTGGTAAGCATTTGCAAAATTGGGGATCTACCGCCGTGTTAGCTACTGGCCTTGTTTAAGATGCAAGACCACAAGGACATAAAAACGCACCGTCGGACCATCGTATCGGCTCGCAGGTGTTCGCAGAGGAACGAATGTTGGACCACTAGATATTTCTTGGTACAGCCTTGCGACCGTTCTCCCGCTCAGGTTGCGGCGCTTGCTGCCCCAGACATGCCACCAAAAGTTCTCTAGTCGGTTTGCCGTTGGGTCGTAGAGCTTCTTGTGTGTAATTGTGTAGACTTTGGATGTTAGATAGGGAAAAAGGGAATAAGTAGAAATCAATATACATACCACGCCAGTATTCTCGTAATTTTTCAGGCGGGATAACGTCAAAGCTTGCCACCTCCCGGTAGACCTCGGCGGTGTTCTCGACAAATCCCATGGGTAGAATTGGAAGTGCTTGTTCCATAACTTTGCCGGCCTGGTCGGCGGTGCTCTCTGACCCCTTGCCCTTGCCCTTGCCGGGTGCCATTTCGTCGTTGGAATTGTGTGTGTTGGACTGCTGCGATATATGTGACTTGACAGCTGTTTTCGGGCTTGCAAAAAAGCTTCGGTCCGCAAAAGTGATTTGAGATCCTCTCAAAAGGCACCAAAAGAGCTTTGCGGCAACATGCTAGTATAGCTTTGTTGAAGCAATAGTTGTAAAGGGGGAAAATAATATTCGACGGCAAACGGCGAACAGGGCGAAGCGGTGTAATAGACGAATGCGATAGTGCTTGAGGAAATAAAAATGAAAAATGACCGTCAAGACCTGCTTTATTGGTTCGGTTGGAGGCAGGGTCCCGTCACGACGTGTCGATGTCGAATGGTGTATGCGTAATAGAACTTGTGTGGGCGTCAAGTGAATAGACGGTAAAGACAGTAATGTCAGTGGCAGGCAGAGCGGGCAAAGTGTTCAGCTCGTTCCCATAAATTGCTTCGTGAGACGGTGAGGTCCGGTCAGATGAGCGTGGTCGAGCCGCGGCGTCGGTAATCAACTAATAGGATATTAATAGGAGGTCCGAAAGGGGAAGTGTGTTGTTGGAGTGAAGCGCATGCAGGTTGAGAGCAGACACAACTGCTAGACGACAAAAACGTAAAGAAGCGAATGCGAAGTAAAACGTAAGAGGACAGATGTAAAAGAAGAGAAGGATGCGAGAAAGCAAATTAGAAACCCATGTTGAACAAATTAACAGAAATCAAAAGCAGAGTAATGACGAGCAGAAGCGGAGAGTGAGACAAGAGAGCCAAAACGACAAGACGACAAGACGAATAGAAAACGAAGGCGAAGGAGCTTCCTCGGAGCCTGGAAGCCTAGCTAGAGCTTATGACAGACAGCAGTCCCACTGAAGCTCATAATGGAGCTGTAAATATGGGGAAGTCGTGGTGGTGAAAGGGGCCGAGCAGAGGGGGAGGCTCAGGCTTGCTTCTCGTTGGGCACAAGATTGGCGGCGGAAATCAAGTCTAGTGGCAGTGGCGATAAAAATGGTGGGTATTATTGTGATCATGGAGGAGAGGAGAGGAGAGCGAGATCACGAGGCCAGGGCACGGTTGATGGCGCATGCCAGTCGCATGGGTGATCGAGACAGATGAGATGGAGCAAGACAGACAGGAGACAGCCAGCCCAAGACAGTGGTAAGCTAGGCTTAGAGCAGGCGAAATGGCGAGGAATGTAAGTTAAGCTGAGCTTGTTGACAATAGCTCAACAATAGAAGCTCAACATAGAAGCTCACAGTACTGAGTAGTCCGAATCGAAGCCTGAAATAGAAACCTGAACTAGAAGCCTGTAGAACAAGCCAAGACTTGCCAGTCTCAGGGAAAACGTACAAGGTAGTCGCCGAGCGGTCACAGTCGAAATAGGAGCGAGTATGATATCAGGAGTACTCAGTATGAGAAGCTGGGACACGGCTTGCTCATGTCTGTGGGGGGCAGCAGGGGTATCTGTATGTACTGAGTAGAGAGAGGTTGAGAAGACAGAGCCAGATTTGTTTGCATGTGCAACGGCCCCAAAGACTGTGAGCCAGTGCAGCTCAAGCTTGACTGTCCTTTGTCTTTTGTTCTTCTTTGGTCTTATTGTCCGTCTTATTTTTCCTCTTTGCTGTCCGAGTTATTCCATATTCCGCATGGGGGTGGGGGGCAAGCTGTGAATAGGTTCGGGTAGAACTAATAGAAGCCGGACCAGAATGCATGTGCACTTGTAGTGTAGTCTCGGTGCCAGACAAGTAGGTAAAGTGGTTGGCAAAGGTACTTTGTAGGGCGCAAGCAGAGTGCGTCACACATATGGATATCTGACAGTAGAACATACAACGTGGAGGTCAAGAACAGCACAGGAACCGAAACAACAGAAAACCAAGAACAACAGCAGACAAGCAGGCAGGCAGGCAAGCAGGCAGGGTCAGGGACAGGAAGTACACCAACAGGAGCAGCAAAAACAGCGAGACAAAACAAGATAAAGCAAGACAATGCGAGACACAACGAGCCACTGAGACGCAAACGTACCGCTTATGGCAAGGCTGGCCGCAATGATGGACTGGTGTCCGGTTCAGTCGCTCAATGGAATCATCAGTGCTGTTGAATCAGCGCTCAAACCGGATGTCGCCTGTATGCGTTCTTCTTTCTTTTTTCTGCGATGACATGGGCCAAAAATGGCATGGCATGGCATAAGCAGGGGTGTTGTTGGTGTAAGTCTGTTGGTGTAGGCGGTGAGAAAATGAGAAAAAGGCCGATGAGGAGCGAGAGAAAGATGGGACTTTGAGTAGATTGAGGTAGAGATCGATGAGACAAACAACAAAAGATGCAAGATATCGATCTGACGAAACGGCAAATGGCGATGAGACGGGCTTTGATAGCCAGGGTAGAGTCACGACGTACTCAGTACAAAGGGGTAGGTGTGAGTGGTTAGAAGCCAGGGATGCGCAACGAGTGGCTGGAGTGCAAAGCAAGCTGACGTCGATATGTTGTAAACGGGACATGCAGAGCATGGAGGACAACAGAAGACAACAGGAAGAATGGTGAAGTTGGGAGAATGGAGTTGGCAAAGGGGAAGCGAGATGACAAGGAATGAAAAGGGAAAAGAGAAAAGGGAAAAGGGAAAGAGTTGGCAAGGGAGCAAGTATAAAAACTCGACTAGGAAGGAACAAAGTCGCGAAGAGAAGGAACGAAGACGGATTGTGCAAATGACCTCGATGGTGCCTTTTTGAACATGTACAAATGCTAGGATAGGAAAGCACGCGCGAAATCGCGACTGGCGAGGAAGGCTCAATGGTGTAAGTGGCGAAGAGGGAAGGCGCAAAGCACGGGCAGATGTACAATAGCTGTGATGCAAACCTCAGTACATAGTGTAGTATGTGCTATCAGTAGCAAGGAGGATCTTGGATAAAAACACAGAACTGCCAAACCCGAATAACGAACAAGAGATATAACATGGGAACGAAGGAGAAACAAAAAGCAGACGCAAAAGTAGAAGCAAAGGAAAAAGAAAAAAGACAAGAAAGGAAAAGAGCGGTTGGACCCAGAGGGAAGGTACGGGGGAGCATCCGTAGCCCAATTGCTAAGATTAATGTTTTCTCCGCTCTCGCTCATCCCGACACCCAGGTCGCGTCCGTAATGGGAAAGAGCAAGACGAAGATGAAGACGAGCATCTTTCCGATTTTGGTATTGCTAGTAATATACGCACGTGATGGCATTGCAGTCATGTCGAAAGCAATACAACCATTCCACGGGATGTCGTCTTCGTCTGGATCTTTGGGTCTCCTGGGTCATCTTGGGGTCATATTTGGTAATATTAGCTTTGTCTCTACTCTCTACGGCTTCTAGAAGTATGCTATTGATCCTGTTGTAGGTTTTTCCACTCTCCATACCCCAGCAGCCCCGTTGTCACTGTAGCGTGTCGTCTTTGGTACAGTCTATGGACAGGGGCTCAGCTGGAGTACGACGTCTAATCTCAGAGCTGGGATACGATGTACAAGTACGTAAGAGTCACTTACGAAGTATGGAGGCTTGCAGAATGGTCAGCAATTCGCCATGTTACTTGATACGGGCCAAACTGGCGGGCTGGGAGAGGGTAGATGAGGAGGAGAATAAGAAAACGAAAATGAGACGAAGAAATCTATACGAAGTAGAGGAGAGCATACTGGATTGCAGAGGAGGGGAAGAGACATCAAATCAAATGGCAGAGCTGCAGGCTCTATGTGATGAGCTGCGTGGCTGTCAACAGTGCAGCTGGTTGGTGCACGATGGATATATCAGAATATCAGAATATATCAGAATATAATAGGATATCGGCATCGCAGAGCGCGGCTGTTAGAATATGCGTAGATTACAGAATAGATACATCAATTATAAGAAGAGGGCCAAGAAGTAGCTCCCCCTCACTGGTTACGTACGATGTACTTCGTATGTGGCTGTCAAGTGACGAGAAGAGGGTGCAGAGCGGCAGAATGGCGTGGGGGTAGCAACTAGAGGAAGAGAATAGAGAGTAATCTGACATATGATAGTTGTATGACAGACGGCATAGATGACATAGCATCTGCTGGACATCCGAGCGGGAACTATCTCGGCCACTTTGACTCGCAAACAGTCCTTGATGTTGCCAGTTGGCATATATCGTCTCTTGACGATGTTTTGTAAAAAGACCTCGTGTAGATTGGAAGACTAAAGATTATAAAACAAATAGCAACTCTTTTGATATCCCACAGCCATCTATAAAACTATAAAAACAAGGGAAATCATGAGACAGTAATGGCAAGAGAAAAAAGAAGGATAAATGGAGTGAAGGGGAAGAGGAAGTCAAAGTGCGAGGGCAGGGAGGTAGATGAATGACGAATCAGACAGGAGGCGCGCGAGAGAAAACCTCTACAACGCAACATCCTGGAACGAGTTCCCGTCACCGGCGCCCGCCGGCTTGCTCAGATTGCCATTTGCCGCGTCTGCGGCTGGCTTTTCCTCGTCCTCGTTGTCATCGTCTTCCTCCTCGCTGTCCTCTGGTTTTGTGGCGGCCGCCTCCTTTGTCCGCAGTGCCACCTTTTGCTCCGACGCCTGTTCGCCCAAAAACACCTTTTGCTCAACCTCGGGCGATGCTGGTGCAGACTCTTCCTTGTCTTTGCTGTCTTTGTTCGCGTTGCTCTCTGTGCTCTCTGTGCTGTCTTCGTTTGTCTCCTCGCTCGGCTTGGCTGTAGACGTCTCCTCGGGCGACTGCGGCAGCTCCTTGTCCTTTTCTGGCTGTGCCTGCACCGGCGCCTGCACCGGCTCGTGGTCGTTGGGCCCGACAGGCCGCACGGCGTCCAGGTAGAACTTGGTCACGCCCAGGATCCGCCCGCTCTTCTCGCACGCCTCCACCCACTCTGGCCGCACCACCGGGATGTTGAGCTCCACCGCCTTCTCCCACGCCAGGCCGCGGCCTTCTGTCGTCACAAAGTGCGTCGTGTCAATGCGCACCGTGCCCGGCTCGGACACCAGCTTGGCGCCAATGCGCTCGACAGCCGCCACGAGGCGCTCGCGCGCGGCGCCCGGTAGGATGCCCGTCGTGATGGTCACACCGCTGAGGTCGGTCATCTTGTGGGTGCGCACGACAAGCTTCTCGCTGGTGAAAGTGCCGGCGCTGGTGCGCAGCACGAGGTGGAACGAGTACTCGGTGTCGACGGCGAGACCAGAGATCTTGGTCGAGTGCATCTGCAGCGGGCGCGGGATGTTGCCGGCCTTTTGACCGTTGCGGTAGAGCGCGAGGCTGATGAGGTCGGCAGTGGCGAGCTGGATAGGGTCCCACTCGAGCACAACGCTGGTCTGCGTGGCATTGCGGCAGCGCAGCAGGGGCGTCGCGGGCGGCGTCACGCCAAACGTCTCGTAGATGCGGTTCTGGAGCGCGGCGAAGCTGTCCTTGGCAGCCTGTTCGGACGCGCGGTTGCGCGACACGGCAATGTCGACAATCGAGCCGGAGGAGATGTTGGGCGGCAGCAGGATGGAAGGAAATTCGATCTGGGGGGTCAGTATGTAATGTCCGAATCAAGGCTTCGTCTTCTTCACATCGAGGAGGAAACGGAAACGTACGAGGCGCTTGTCCTGGGTCAGGAGGACCGTCACGCCGGCGTCGACCTTGCCGACGGTGAGCGAGACGAGCATTGCGAGGATGGGATGGGTGAGAGTCGGAGATGGGTTGTAGTCGTAGGGTCGTCGGGGTCAATTGGCAATTGCAGATGCGTCAAAGAGGTATCGTGAGATCTTACGTATGCTGCAATGTAGCAGTTAGCTAGTGCGACGAGATCCCCAGGCAGGCGCAGAATGGCCAAAAACGGAAAGCCAGGGGCTGGCAGCTTTGCCCCGCTTTTAAGCTGCCAGCTATGCAGTCTGTTTAGTTTTCTGGGTTGTGTTTACAGTATTTACACTATATGCTTTTGACATTTGATCATGGTTTGACGATACACCTTGTTTTGTTCCAGTATTCTAGAATTGGTATTTCCCCGTGTGCCACTTCTTAGTCTGCGTCTTCTGCTTAGGCGGCGTTCTCAAAGTTGGTGCGCTGAACACCAGGTTGCCATCCACAACCTTGCCGCGGCCCCCCAGCTCCGCCTCAATATCCGGTATCAAGCCTGTCATGTAGTCCACCAGGTCCTCGTAGCTTGCCTCCAACACCCGCTGAATCACCGCATCGACTCGCACGGAGCCAAACAGGTGTGCGTGCTTTGCTTTGACTCCGTCTTCAGAGTCCTCCAGCCGCCACCCGCTCGGGCTGTAGCCGCGCCGCCCCAGCGCCGTCTTGAATGCGTGCTGCACCTTGGCCTGCATCTTGCTGCGCACGATAATCTTTGCCGATGCCAGGTCCACGCCGCCTGCGTTGTCGTTGAACGTCAGGTTCACCTGCCACCATAGCGGGTCCGTCCGGTTCTTGTTTGCATACCATCGCCGCACCACTTCGGCAAAGCAGTGCGGGGCTCCCGTTTGCGTGGACTCGTTCATCTGGAGGCCGAGGCTGTGGTCCTGTTTGGAGTAGTTGTAGGTAATCTGGGCCGGCCTCTGCATCGGCGCAATGTCATCAAAGCTGTCCAGGAATTTGGCTGAGTAGGGGTGGATGACGTGCATCGTGCACACGCGCAGCCGGATGCCGATCTTCTTGGGGCCGCCCAAACGCCCGTACGCCCCGGACGCCTGGCCGAGGCTATAAAAGGACGCGCCGCCCGGCTGCCACGGCGCAATAACGCCGGGCCCGATGGGTGTGTAGTAGCTATCGAAGTCGGGCGTGCGCGGTATGCCCAGCCGCAAGGTGAGGTCGCGTGCTTCTCCGGTAGCTTCGACTTGTCTAGCCAGTGCAGTCGCTTGCGCGAGCAGACGGCCGCTGGCCTGAGCGACAAACATGGCGTTGTCGTTAAGCGAGCGCGGTGCCGTGGGGCCGCGTGTTGACGGTGTGCTCGGGGAATGCCGGGGCCATGGCGGGTTGGGCGGTGCAGGGTGTGGCTTTACTTCACGGCGGGGACGGCGTTCTTTGGGGGGTTCTGTTGCTGTCGCTGTCGCTGTCTCTGAGGTCTGTGGTTCTATTGGCTCTGCAGCTGTGGACTGATGTCGTGAAAAGAAGCAGCTGGCACATATACGCCTGGCTGTATGCTGTCCCCTTGTGAGAGAGAGTGGTGTTCTGGAGAGCATGACGTCGGTGTAAGGCAGGCGAGGAGGGGTGACGGGGATGTCGAGGTTCGGTTTTAGTTAAAATGAGTACATAAGGTACAGTGCATGCCGAGAATGTATCGTGCGTGTCGTCGGGTATGTATCAGCAGCGCTGCGCACGCAATGGTCGTTGTCGCGTAGAGTGTCGCGGTCGTTGAAGATGTGAGGTTAGATTTTTAGGGCGGTGTTAGCCAGCGTCAGGCTAGACCAGGCTGTGGCGGCGATCGCCCTACTGCTACAGCACGCTAATAGCGGTATCCACTACCATCGACTCACTATGCAAGGCAATCTACACACACACGGTCAGACCAGTCATGAATGTAACAATAGAACAACAAACCAAAATGCCTGCCATCCTAGTAATTTAGAGATATAAAGATAATAAAACGAATACGTAATGATAAAAGAGGCAAAAAGAAGAAACCAAATCAAGCCTGCTACTTTTGGTCTTTGGCCTGCCGCTCGCCAGATGAAAGAAAACATAAAAACAAAAGGGCAAGACACGCAAGATAAAAGACACAAACATCATGTCGTATTCTCCTTGCCGTGTCCCTTGAAGCCCTTGGCGCTCTTGGCCTTGTCGCGCGTCGTCAAGCACCGCCGGGGAAGCCGCGCCGGGGTCATCTAATCCCAGTCGTCATTGTCGTCCTCGTCGTCGCTCTTGCTGACCTTTTCCTTGCGCTTCTGCAGCGCCGCCATTAGGGCCAGCGAGCCCGCAACATTGCCTCCACCAGTTGCCGCTGCATTGGCTGCCGTGCCCGTTGAGTCGGCACTGCGTCCGCCCACCATGGCTTCGCTGCGGTCGCGGATCTGGCTGCGGTCCACCTTCTTGAGCGACCTGATACCACCAGCGCTCTGGATGCCCGCCAACACCGCTGACTTGTCCGTGCTCACGGCCGGCAGCGGAGGGCCACCGCCCGGTGGTGGTGGAGGAGGCACACCGCCCATGCCACCAGGAGGGGGTGGTGGTGGTGGAGGCACACCGCCCATGCCGCCTGGAGGGGGAGGTGGTGGCGGAGGAGGAGGAACACCGCCCATGCCGCCTGGAGGAGGTGGTGGCGGAGGGGGAGGAGGCACGCCGCCCATTCCACCTGGGGGAGGGGGTGGCGGAGGAGGAGCGGGTGGTGCAGCTGAAGGCACTGCTTTTCTTGTCGGCGGCGGTGGGGGGACGGGGACGGGCCGAGTGCTAGTGGGTGGCAATGGAGGCGGCCCGCCTGCAGGAGCACGAAGCGGCGGCGGAGGAGCGGGATCGCGCGATGGGAGGGATGGCGGTGCACGGCTGGCGGGTGGTGGGGGCACAGCACGCTGGCCAGAAAATGGAGGAGGAACGCCAAACCGACGGCTGCCGTCGTCGCTGCCGTCGTCCACAGTCTTGGGAGGCCGTGGCGGCGGCGGTGGTCCGGGATGAGTTGTAGGGGCTGACGGTGCGGCGGGGATAGCGCGTCCTGCCGGCTGTTGATGCGCAAACTTACCGGCATCGGCCAGCGGCGGGGGCACGGCAAATCGGGGGCGGGGCGGCGAAGGGTCGCGTGGAGGTTCTGGTGGAGGCTGGGGGGCTGATTCTGTCTTGGCTGCATGCCGCCGGGGAGCAGGCGGTGCCGGCGGTGGACCACCACGTCTGCTACCCGATGTAGCTGGAGACCCTCCTGGGGGTGGAGGGGGTGGTGCTCGCATGCCACCACTGGACCCTGCGACAGCTGCTGTTGCAGCTGCCAGAGCTGCAGGCGGCGCAGAAGAAGGCGGAGGCGGAGGTGGTCCAGGCGCCGCAGAGGGCGGGGGCGGCGCAGGCAGCGGCTGGTCCTTGAGGAACTCAACGATAAAGTCTTGGTTGTCGCGGATGAACTCATCTGTCAGACCTTTTTGCCGCAAGTCGTCGCCAAAGTGCTCGCGCCAGTTGGGGTCAAACGCGTCGAGCGTCGCAAAGTCGGACGGCGGCGTCGGTCCTCTAGCGCTGCCTCCGTTCAGGCTACCTGAGCGACCGTGCCCGTTGGTGTTGCCGTTGCCCCGGGGTGACTCGGGGGGTGTCGGGGCTGAAGAATGCCTATTTCCTCCAAAGAACCCACCGAGAAGCGAGTGTTTGTGGCCGCCGTTGCCGCTAGATCCGTTGCCGTGTGCCGCGCCGCCAAAGGGAGTGGCACGAGTGGCCTTGGATGCGTTCTTCTCACGGTCGTCGATCTTCTTCTTGAACTGCTTGGCCTCTTTTTCATCGACAAAGCTCAGGCCCGCCAAGCAGTCTTCGAGTTCAAATGTGTGGAAGAACACACGGTCCTGGTTGTAGTTGAACGTGTCGTAGATTTCCTGGTCCCAGATAACGCCGCGGTTGCCAGACTGTAGGTGTTAGTATTTTATCTCATGGGGTTTGACAATGTGTTGAAGAAAGGTGAGACATACCGAAATATCCACCATCTTGAGCCAAAAGGTGTGGCCGACAAGATCATTGCAGAGCACAATGGCGCCCTGAAGGCCGGTGTAGTTCCATCGTGAGCGGTTTGGGTAGGCAACGTAAAGGCGGGCTACACCGACGGCCTGGATCTTGTTGTGCTGCTTGGGCACGCAGCGCTTGACCGTCTCCTTGTCGGCGTCGCTGAGAATGGACGGCATGGCGGGGTGGCAGGTGAGGCGTGGTGTGTTTTAAATGAGACGGGAGTCGTCGGATGTGTCGGTTCTGTACCGTATGCTATCGAAAATGTTTGTAAAAAAGCTCTATCGAAGATCGTCGTCGTCTTCGAAGAGGAGGTGGTGAAGACCGAGATGGCCTGCGAACAGGCAGACGGATAAACGGCCGGCGTCGAATTGGCGCACAGCTGCTAGCAAAAGAGCAGTCTGTGGTATTTGTAATCCACCGGGCTGTGGTGGGAGGGCGTCGCGAGGTGGTTGTCGAGGGTCGACGAGGTGAAGGTGGTAGCAGACGAGAAGGGAAGAGAGAGAAGCCGTCGAAACGCTGACGATAATGCAGCAGTGAGCGTCTGTAATCAGAGTGTAGTGTGAGGCAGACCGCAAGGAAGGAGGGATGGGCTAGAACCCAACAGCCAATCAGTGGAGTGCGTTGTCGGCCAGAGACCACAGAGACAAGGGGCTCGGATTCGTTGGGCTTCTACAGTACACATTTGTCGTATTGTACAGTATTACAGTGCACTGTGCGCCTTCTTAAGCAATCCTACGGGGATGTCTACGGCGCTAACTTCAGGCAGCTTTAATACAGAAGGAGCGATGTGCGGAGACCGTCACTGCCACGAGAGCATAGTGGGGCAGCTTACATACACATCACCTTGCAGTTTGTAGCATCACGAGAGCACGTCGACGTCGACAGTTTAACGAAATTGTATTAGATTGTTATTGGTAGACTTAGTTGTCCTTGTTGAGCTCCTTCATGCGAGCCATTCTCTCCTCCTTGGTGCCCTCCTGCGGCACGTCAACGTTGTTCATCAGGGCCGGGCCGGGCGCCGCAGAGTGGGCAGAGAACTTGTTCTTGACCTCTTCAAAGAGGCCATGCTGGTGCTTGGGAGCGTCAGGCTGTTCGTTAGTATATGTAGTGAGTATATATTAATTGGAATCAAAGGAACGCCAACGTGGGCTGCATAGATGGGCCTACCTTGGACGGATCCTCCACCTGGGTGGACAGCTTGTTCTCGGGGACGAACTGGTTTGTGTTGGACATTTTGATTGATTGTGGAGTTTTTGTTTGAGGTTGACTTGTTTGGATGTTTAAGAGTCTTGTAATATTGCGAGTTGATGATGGAAAGTCTATGCTTTATATCGTGTCAGAGACAGTTTGTGGTCAGTGTAAAGGTGATGCCTAATTCGAGAGGCAGCCTTTTATAGGTGAAGGTACTTTGGGAAGGAGCCCTCCCTCGATGACGTCGTCCCGCGCTGTTGTTAGTGCCACTCAGCACTAAATCGACGGCTCATTCGGTGCACGTGACCTCGGAAACGGCCGAACCTCACACAAGACAAGGCGGCAATGATGATACAATGACTAATGTTACTGAGATGCGTTGGCATGTGTGCTGCATTGCATTGTATGACGACGAGTCTATGATGTGGCCTGGGAATACATGATACGATGTGTTGTTGACGTCGTGTGCAGTTTTAGTCAGCATTCTGGGTGTGACTGCCTCTTTTGGTAGTTTCGGCATCGGACCCGAGGCTGTCAATGAAGATGTGAATGTATGTAAGGTGAGCATTATTGCAGTTTCTATTGTGTATGATTATTATTCAATAGGGACTAAAGTTAAATAAAATAGCACTGTAATCGTCCTAAGTGGTTTTAAGAGTCACTAGCAGAATATAAATAGGTTAGAAATAATATTAAGAAAGTTGGAAAAGATATTGGCTCCAAATAAAATAAAATAAAACAACACAATGGTACCAGCAGTAAAACTGGCAAAAAGTAATTTAATAGATAGCAACTCCTCGTTTCGATCAAGGGACCTCCGGGTTATGAGCCCGGCGCGCTTCCGCTGCGCCAAGTTGCTGTATGCTGTGGAAAATCGATCTCCAGGCCCCATTTTGGGTCCGCGACAAGACGGAGCCTTTTTTCTGGACGTTATTTTTCTTGTGTCTAGAATTATTCTAGAATAATTTCAGAGTGATCATAAAGCGAGAAAGGCATTCAATAGCAGTCGAGACAGTGTTTTGCCTGGGTGAAGCAAGCCTGGTCGTTCAAGATTACATAAGCAGAAGCCTATAAAGTGGGTCTAATGACGGCACGCAGCCTCACGTCAGTCATCGCGATCTGCGATCGATGGCGAGGTCATCCTCACGTTCACGCTTTGAAAACTGATTGTGTTGCATCGTGTGACAGGCCTAGCACTCTGAAGCATACAAAGAATCTACAGAGGCTACGAAATCCATAACCTGGCCACATGACATGATTCCTGACTGCTATCCGGCATGTCGTCCTCGAGCGCGCCACAGCCGGTGAAGCTGTCACTGCCTCTAGTATGTTGTGTTTTCTTTCGGGTTATGTCTGATTCAGACAGACTAAAACTAACCAATAGGAATACCAGCAAACTCTCTTTCAAGAACTGCGTGCCGATGACGAGCTCGTCGTGCTCGCGCGCGGCCTCGGCCTTATGCGCCTCGTCACAAACCTGCTGCACTCGTATGATGCTGCCGGAAACAACCTTGTACTTGTCGTGAATGCCGATGACCGCGAAAACGGCTGGATTGGCGAGGCGCTGGCCGAGCACGCCGCCATCAGCATGGCTACGCGCGCGCGTGGCCTAACGGTTGTCAACACCGACATGACCACTGTGGGCGCGCGTGAAAAGATGTATGCGGCCGGTGGAATTTTCAGTATCACGTCGCGCATTCTCGTTGTCGACCTTCTCACAAATCTTCTCAAATCAGAGACCATTACGGGCGTTGTCGTGCTGCATGCCGAACGCGTTGTGGCCACCTCACTAGAAGCGTTTATTCTACGCATCTACCGGCAAAAAAACAAGGTGGGCTTCCTCAAGGCGTTCTCTGACAATCCGGAGTCGTTTGCCACAGGATTCGCACCACTAGCGACCATGATGCGCAATCTCTTTCTGCGGAAAGCGTCGCTGTGGCCACGCTTCCATGTCACCGTGGCCGGCGCGCTCGAGGGCAAGAAGCGTGCTGAGGTTGTGGAGTTTGAAGTGCCCATGACAGACAACATGCGCGAGATTCAGACGGCGATTCTTGAGTGCGTAGAGGTCAACATTCAGGAGCTCAAGCGCACCAATTCAGGCTTGCTGGACATGGAAGACTGGAACCTGGACAGCGCGCTGCTCAAAAACTTTGATGTCATTGTGCGCCGCCAGCTCGACCCGCACTGGCATCGCGTCAGCTGGAAGACCAAGCAGATTGTCGGCGACCTGGGTGTGCTGCGCGGCCTGCTGCAGGCGATTGTTGAGTGTGATGCCGTCTCGTTCCTGCAGCGTCTGGACACCATTCTGGCCGCCCACGCGCCGCCGCCCGGGTCCACACGCCACACACAGTCGCCGTGGCTGTTCCTTGACGCGGCACAGACCATCTTCGACACGGCCAAGCGGCGCGTCTACACAGGCAAGCACAGTTTCAATGCCGACGACGACGAGGTCGTTAATCAGACCAATACAAACGCATCGAAAAACACACTGCGTCCCGTGCTGGAGGAGCAGCCGAAATGGACAATCCTGGCCGACATTCTGGAGGAAATCGACCGCGACCTTTACATGGAAAGCCAGCCGCGTGACGACTCCAACGGTACCATTCTTATCATGTGCGCCGACACCGACACATGCCGGCAGCTGCGCGACTTCCTGCAGGTCATGCACATGCGCCCGCGCACCGAGAGCCGCGTCGAAGAGTTCTTTGACGCCGACGAGGACCGGCCGTCGGGCGCATTCATGATGCGGCGCAAGCTGCGCAACTATCTCCGGTGGAAGCGCGAGTTTGCCAATGTCAATGCATCGCTGTTTCAAGAAAACCAAAAGGCCCTAAACGGCGCCGTTGACCCGCGGACAGGTCGTCCAGCCGGTGCCATGCGCAACGGCGTGCCCATCAACAAGCGGCGGCGGATACGAGGCGGTGCTGCCGGTATGGCGCAGGCAACGAATGCGTCTGCGCTTGCGACCGCGCTTGCCGGTGATGGCTATGGCGGACGGGCGGCCAATGGTAGCGTTGCGCAGTATTTTGAAAAGCCCAACGAGGTGGCCGAGCTAATGGCCGAGATCCAAGCTGCCGACGGCAGCACAAACAATACGCAAGATGGCGGCGAGACACAAAATGATGCCGAGATTGCGGCGGCACAGCAAAAGGCCGAGATCCTGGCGGCGCTCGCGGACCCGATGGAAGACATGGACGACTACTACCAGCTGTACGAGATGCGTGACCTTGTGGTGGTGCACGCATACGATGGCGACCAGGACGAGCACGTGCTGGAAGAGGTCAAGCCGCGCTACATTATCATGTATGAGCCGGACGCAGCGTTCATTCGGCGCATCGAGGTGTACCGGTCGTCGCACAACGACCGCGGCGTGCGCACGTATTTCATGTACTACGGCGGCTCGGTCGAGGAGCAAAAGTACCTGTCAGCAGTGCGGCGCGAAAAGGACGCGTTCACGCGGCTCATCAAGGAGCGCGCATCGATGGCGGTGACGTTGACGGCGACGTCGGCGGCGCACAACAACATTGCCAACGCCGACGACCCGCAGGAGTCGTTCCTGCGCACGATCAACACGCGCATTGCAGGTGGCGGGCGCATGACGGCGACGGCGCAGCAGCCGCGCGTGGTTGTGGACGTGCGCGAGTTCCGGTCGTCGCTGCCGTCGCTGCTGCACGGACGCAACATGGCGGTTGTGCCGTGCATGCTGACAGTCGGCGATTACGTGATCTCGAACAACATCTGCGTCGAGCGCAAGTCGGTCAGCGACCTGATCTCGTCGTTTCGCGACGGCCGCCTGTTCTCGCAGTGCGAGTCCATGTTCCAGCACTACCAGAACCCCATGCTGCTGATTGAGTTTGACCAGAACAAGTCTTTCACATTGGAGCCGTTTGCCGATCTCTCGTCGTCATCGTCGGCCAATAACAATAGCAGCAACCCCGCCACGCCAGACCTGCAGAGTAAGATTGTTCTGCTGACGCTGGCGTTCCCAAAGCTGCGCATTCTGTGGGCGTCATCGCCGTACGAAACGGCCGAGATCTTTGAGCGGCTCAAGTCGCAGGAGGCCGAGCCGGACCCGGTCGCGGCGGTGCGTGCGGGCCTGGATCCCAACGCGCGCGCCGACGACCAGCCGTTCAACCTCGAGCCGCAGGAGATGCTGTCGGCCGTGCCGGGCGTGACGCCGCAGAACATCCGCAACCTGATCTTTGAGACTGAGAGCATCTCGGCGATTGCCACCATGGAGGTGCCCGACCTCGAGCCCATTGTGGGCGGCGAGTCTGCACGGCTCATTACCAAGTTCTTTAAGCGCGACGTTATTGAAGATGTCGATAGCTCGTATTAGTTGCAATGTTGGGTAGACATGGATTGGAGTTCTATACTGCAAATAGACGATGAATGTGCAAACAAATGCAATTTAGTTGATTCAAGTCAAACTAAAATGAACTAACAAAGGGATATCTCGCGTCTCCATCCTCCTTAAAGCAAACAACTAAATCATCCTGACAAACTAGACCCTGCTCACATGGTGGCTGCGGCCTGTGCGTCTTCTTCTCCAGCCGCCGCCGCGGCAGCCCTGGCAGGTCAGGCACGAGATGATAATGTCGAAGACGGCGACAATGCCGCTGACGATAGCCATGATGATGCTTCCGATGGCGTTGACAACAGCCATGATGCACGAGCCAATGGCCTGGAAGACGCCTTGGATCTGGGGAGTTAGACTGGGAGGGTAGCTGTTGAGGTGGTGGATGGACTTACACAAGACACGACAGCACCCATTTTTACGGTTGTGGTTTAGTTGTTGTTTAGTTGTTGTTTCTTTGTTTGTGTATGTGCGTGTTCGAGTGATAGTGTAGAGTTACTCGTTTAATAGAAAAGTTGATGGAATAAAGTTGAGTGATTCCAATGACGAGAGCGACGTCGTCGCCGGGCTGTTATATATCTACGAATCTAGAACTCAATCGGCAAATTCAAACTCATCGACGAATGACGCAACCGTGGTTCATGTCCTGTTCCGCAAGGCAAGCCTCGTGCAGGATACTGTTGTGTCGTGTCTGTGGTCTGGTGGTGTGGTCTCTTCTCTGCAGTTGAAAGATTAGGTAAGATCTCTTCCCGATTGGGATTGTGACGTCATGCTGCACTGCTGATAGCAGTTCAAACATCTTCAACACCAGTATGTCGTCTAACAATACAAGGTTAATCTTAAAAATACAGATCAAATGGCTATACAGGCAATCGAATATCATTAACATCACGAGCAAACCCTGCAGTGCCGGTGATGTCACTCATGCAAGCCATCAAACACGAGGCCACTGGGCTAAAACAGCTACCAGCCATCGCTAGTGGCACTTACAGCGCTGTTAGTGCTAATAGTGAAGCTAATGGGTACTTTCGATGACAACATCGGCTAATATAGCGGCCGCCCAGCCCCATAATAAAACATGCAAACTGCAACGGCCTACCAACGGCCACCGACGCCTACATAAACCGTGTCAAAGCCAGCCAATCCCAGAGCTTCGGAGCATTTCCTACTGAATGGTTCCACAGGCTGTAACAGCTGCATCAACGAGGTGTGTGAGGATCGGACGGATATTCTACGGCATGCTCTAGACCAGGCACATTGCCACACGAGCATGGATGGCAGGCTGGCAAGATATGGTAAAGCAGGAACAGATAACGCGTATGAGATAGATGAATTCTGAATTGGATGATGGTATTGGTCAACAGGTATCATACACGAGCCATGGGCTCTATATAGAATTGTGTATATGCTAGAGTAAAGATGGAGATGTGACAGAGGTGGAGGGACAGTCGAATAAGACGGAAGATGAAGACGCGGGATGACTTGAAAGAGTTGACTGTTGCAACTAGTAGTACTTCTTCCGCATCACGGCCTCGCGCACCATGCCCAGCCGCCGCAGACGCTCACGGCTCCGTGCATCCAGTGGCGCATTCGTCAGGCCGGACATTGACGGCGCCGGCGGCAGTGCTGCGAAAGCCTCGGCCGCGCTCAGGGGACCGCCATTGGCGCCGACACCGCCAACACCACCCATGCTGCCAACGCCGCCCGCGCGGCCGGCCGCGTGCATGCCCACGCGGTTGATCTTGCGCAGCTTGACCAGTCCGTACCAGCACACCAGCAGCGAGAACGCAAACGACATACCCGTGACTGTGCTGAAGCCCCAGTTGGTATCCTCGATAAAGTTCTCCAAGTTCATGCCGTACAGACCCGCCAGGAACGTGCCCATTGCCAGGCCTAGCGTGCCGATACTGAACTTGAGGTCGAGCAGCATCAGCGCGTTGCGGTTTGCGTCGAGGATCGCGCGGACAATCTCCTCTGTGTTGCGGATGCTCGACACCAGATTGCCCGCCTCCTGAGCCACCTCGTCGCAGATCTTGTGGTACGACTCGAGCAGCATCTCCACCTCGGTGTGGTCGTCCTCGCCGCGGTACAGGTCGTGTCCCTTTTCGGTCAGGTACATGGCTGCCAGATCGTCGTCCGCTTCCAGCAGCTCCTCGATGGCATCGCGCACCAGCTTGGCCTTTTGCTCAAACGTGCTGACCTTTTTCGACAGCACCAGCAGCACGCGCAGCTTGTCACGCGTGATATCTTCTTCCAGTTCGTGCAGAATCCGCATCACCGGCTCGCTGACCGTGTCAAAGTCCGCCTCCAGCTCCGACGTCACTGACAGCAGCACCGCCTCGAGCGCCCGGAACTCGTATGGCAGCCCGCCCGCTGTGCCTGGGCTCGCCTTCTGCTGCAGGCGGCCCTGCAGATCGTACATGAACGCCGACTGTGGGTACGACGTCTTGGAGCCGTAGACGTCAAACAGCAGCACGCGGTCTGCCTTGATCAGCACCTTGAGATGCAGCAGGTTCAGCAGAATGGCCGCCGGGCGCACCAGGATGTGTGGCAGGTTTGATGAGTCAATCTTGCGCAGATCCCGCGGAAGCAGACCGTACTTGGCAATCAGCTCTGTCTTCTTGAACTCGCCGTCCACCAGAATCACCTCGCCGTTCTCGTCCACCTCTGTGCACCGCAGCCGCGGCTCCAATGCTGCCTTGGCCGTCTGCAGCCGCCGCGCATTGAACATGACCGATGCGAACTCAGCGCCGGCACCTTGGTCCGGTAGGTCATCAGGCAGCAGAGATGCGCGCCCTGTGCCGCTCTGGCCAAAGAGTTTAGCGTACCATGGGTTTTCCTGTGTCCCCGATCCCCGGCCTGGCCGCCGCGTGCGCTTTTCCGACGACCGTCGCCATAGTACGGCGCGAGCTGGCTGTGATGTAGAAAATGACGTAGTTGAAGATTTGCACGTCGATTGAGTAGAGATATTTGTTGTTGTCGTCCGCCACCGTGTTCGTAAGCTATTGGGAACAAGCACGTCCAGATCCAGGACGGATGCCTGCAAAATCTGTGTCTCGCAGCACCGTGGCTTTCGTGTCACTGAACCAGCCAGACCACTGCCGCATTCGGCAGCAAACAGTCGCTCTGACTGGTGCCGCAAAAATCGCAGCAGGCCGGCTGATGGTGCAGCCTGAAGCCGCAACGGTTTTCCGAGCATCGTGCGTATCGTGACGCTGTTGCGTCGGCAAGCTGAAGTTGCTTTAGTCAAGGATCTTGACAAGGTCCCGGCTTCCTTTTGAACATGCAAAAATTATAAAATAAATTATGGTCTCGTCATGGTCGTATTAGCTGTAATCGCGCAGCATTCAAGTGCACAAGTCTGTGGTGACGTCGATTTCAAAAGCTGCTCCTAAATTCTGGTTTGGCGGCGGAGCTTCCCAAGTAGTCCGTGACGTATCACGTGGTGATAAATCAACTTTCACGATAAGCCGATAAGAAACAACTTTTGTGGGATCCACATGGAAAAACGGCAGAATTTCGCGATAGAGTCTCGCGATACTACATCAAAGCCAATACATACACGGCATTATCAAGTCATCTTTACTTTGACAATAATTTGTTAAAACCAACAAGATGGATGACATTAAGCCCCGCATCCGCCAGCTCGCTGCTGAAATCGACCGCCTCGAGGCTGCCGTTGGGCCGCTCCTCCTCGGCAAGGCCGCCGATGATGCCTCTGACAACACTGCCGCCATGGGCCATGCCGCTGCTGCCATGCACCTGCCTCTGCTCGACAAGGCCAAGCTCCACGTCCTCGCCAGCTTTGCTCTCGAATCCTCTCTCTACTGCAGTCTCGGCCTCGCCGGCGTCGACGCCCGCAACCACGCCGTCTTCCGCGAACTCCAGCGCGTGCGCCAGTACATGACCAAGATCGATGCCGCCGAGAAGTCCACCACTGAGCCGCAGCACCCGCCGTCGCGCCTCGACAAGGCCGCCGCCATCCGCTTTGTCAAGAACGACGTCGACAACCCGGAGATGAAGGCGCAGCTGAACCGCCTGCTCAAGGAGGAGCAGGCCGCTGCCGTCGCCGAGACACAGTCGCGCGGCTCGACGCCGACGCCTTCAGGCCGGGGTGTCAACGCCTCTATTGCGTTTGCACCGACCGTGTCGGCAACACCCCCGCCGTCGCTCAAGCTGTCGAACAACCGCAAACGCGGCGGCGGCGACACCGGCAGCCACCTCACGAAGCGGCCTAAGCAGCAGCCGCCGACCGAGGCGCGTGGCCGGGGCCAGATCTCGGGCCGTGGCGCTCGGACAAACTAGAGATTTGTCTGTAAGGGAAAACATACGGTTTGGGCTGATGGCCGATGGCCTCACTTTACATAATTAGATAGCATTAATGATACCCACGACTTCACATTTCAAATCATGCAATCACGTTGACCAGTATCGCCTGGGAATTCGTAAAATGCAGGTAAATTATAAACACCGTGTCCAACTATACATCATCTATCCCATTCCATAGCTATCTGGCGATAACTTTACGCAGTGGTCTCGCGTCCTAGCCGCTCCAGCTCCTCCTTGCAAAACTTCTCCGCGTTCAACAGCTCTGTTGCGCCGTACACCACGCGCCGCTTCGCCCGGTCGCCTGCGCCACCAGACCGCTTGACCCATTCCTGCAGATTGCCAAATTCGTCAATGCTGCCGCCGCCGACAACAAACACAATCGCATCGGAGAAGCCCTGCCGCCGCTGGCCAAAGGAACCGGCTGCAGCGCCACCGCCCAGGCCACCCGGCATAGAGCTGTCGCCGCCGTCGCCGCCAGTGTTGCTGCCGCCCCGGGCCATTGATGGTGGCGGCATGCTGCCGCGCGCGTGTGAGTTGCGCGGGTCAAAGTAGAGGTAGTTCTCGGTCTTCATAATGGCCGAGCTGTTGGAGGTGCCTGGGTCCATGATGGAGCCGACGATGCTCGTGACAGTAAGGTCGCGGTTGGCAGGCAAGAAGTTCTTGATGGAACCGACAATCGACTCGAGGTTGGCCGACAGGTTGGTGGGCACGCCCGAGTCTTTGAGGCGGTCTGTGAGGCGGGTTGAGATGGAAGAAAAGCGGCCAAAGAGATCGGTCGATGCGGCCGTCTGCTGCTGTGGTGTGCTATGCACGGTCGTGAGCTGTGTCATCTTGGTGGTGGCGCGCACCTGGCGCACGTAGGCGAGCGACGTAGTGTCGGCACCCACCGCCTTGAGCGCATCGTCGTACTGTATCCATTCTGCGCGGCTGACCTCCTGCTCTGTCGTAAGGAACCAGATAATAAACAGGCGCAGCTTGTCGGTGGGGTTGGTGCCCTTGTCAGCGTCGTTGAGCAGCTCCAAAATTTGGGCCTTGGTTTGTTTTGCAATGTTCTCTTCGAGCTGGAAGAAGTTGTCGAGCTGGCGGTTCTGGATGCCCGGCAGCAGTGCCGCAAGAATGTTCCTACTCTGTTAATGATTTGTCCCATATACTCAGACGACGAAAACAACGTACATGTGAATGTCAAGCACAGCTTTCCGCTCGCGCAGCTCTGGTAGGAGCGTTATTGCCGCCTTCAAGTGTTGTGCGCTGGCGCTTGTGTCGTTCTGAAGATCCTCAAACGAGGTGACGCCCGTCTTGCGTGTAATTTCGTTGGTGTCTTGCTTGTACCGACTCAGCTCGGCATCAATGTCCTCGGCGACTTGGGGAAACGGCAATGGCGCGTTCTTGTTCCAGAAGAAGTCGTTGGCGTTGATATCGTACGTCTTCTTGGTGACACCCTTGGCCGGGTTCTTTTCGTCCACAGGGGTCTCGATGGTGACGCGGTTCAGGTGCAGGCCCAGAACATCGTGCACCAGGCTCTGGTATGTCCACGAGTGGGACAGCATAGATGTGAGGTCGATGTTGCGGTCGAGGATGATCAGCACAGGCCGCGATGCTGGTGTGCCTGCGGAAGATGCCGGCCGGCCACCAGCCGCAAACATATTGCCCTTGGAGCTCAGCAGATGATCGCGCAGCTTGCGGTCGAGCTTGGTCGCAATGATTTCGGCCGCCATGCCCTTGGGACACCGGATGATGGGGATGACGCCCATGGTGACAACGACACTGAAAAGACTGATATTGTTAGCTTTGTATGGTAATCAGTCCATGATAGAAATTCAATTACATACCCGCTGACAACCTTGTTCAGCACCTCATCCAGCTGCTCGTCCTGGATCTGGCCCGAGTTGAGTGCCCAGTATGTGTGGTCCTTCTCCATGCCCAGACTGAACAGGTCCCGGTCGGCGCAGATAAAGTTGAGGTATTGGTCGTAAACTTGTGCAATCTGTTTTGTTAGCAGTTGACCCCAACACAGAATGGCGTCCAACAACTGACGTGTTCCTCGTTGCCGTTCGAGACAGTCTCCGAGGCAAAGTCCTCCAGCAGCGGTCGTGGTAAGGAAGACAGGAAGTTGATGTATGCGGGCGAGTACAGGCCCTTTTGCAGGTCATTGGTGATCGACTTGAGGTTGGCAGCAGTCGGCTCGACAAGGTAGACGACAGGCACGTCCTCGATCTTGTGCCGGTTTGCCGCGAGGTGCATGTGCATGGTGACGCCGAGAGAGCGAAGGTCGCTGACACGCAGCACGCTGCTAACAATCTGCATGCCGAGGTCGTCAAAGACAAGAACCTTCCATATCAGCTCGCCGTCGGCGCCAACGACGCCCAGTTGTGTGCCCTGCTGGTTCTGGGTCTGCACCTCGTCGCTTTCAGTCGACTGGTTGAGGTTCAGCATGCGCTTCAGCGCAGCAATCTGCTTGTCCCGGAGAGACGCCATTGTGGGTGGTGGGCGGAGGTATCTGTCGTCAAGTCTGACGATGGGGAGCTAGGCGAGCTCAACTGACGCTTCACAGCACAGAGCTCTCACCGATGCTGTCGTCTTGATGTCGCGGCGTGGGATGAGAGTGTCGAGATAGGGGCGAGCTGGGGCCAAGTCGAGGAGCGGTGTCGCAGGTCAAGCAAAGAGTTGTCGAGTCGTCAATTGATGCCTGTGATATCCGATTCTATATTGCCACGTCTAGGCAGGTGCAATAAGGTGTGTCTGTCGAGGCTATCAACATAAAGACGGGGGGTGTGACGTTCAAGTGCTTCAGTAGTGCAGCGACAGCCAGCAACAGGCGAGCTCGCCGCTGTGGACACCGAAGCATCAGTGGGACCTCTAATACAAGTGGACTCCCATTGGCCTGCCTCGCCTGTGTGGATAGACCGTGTGTTTATACTGTGTTCTATGTAATTAGCACTGTTTATGGGCCGGGTATCGGCATCTGTATTAGTCCGGCAGAAAAGATACAAACACAATGTACTGATCCCTGATTGATAAGATTTGACTGCAGCCAAGCACTGGTGGAGTGACCAAGCGATTTGCACTTGCGGATCAAGAGTCTCCACACCCCATGTGAAAAGAAGAGAAGGAAAGAAGAGAAGGAGATGTATGGCAGGGAAGCTGATCTACTGCGTAGGTTAATCTGAGGAAGGAGCAATGGAGATGCTCGTCACTCGATGGCATGTGATACGTTGTCATAGTGCTTTCTACCACAGCGAGCTCAGGAGAAGAGAACAAAAGATGCAAACGAGGAAGGTGCGATGAGGAGAACGGCCGCGGAGCGATGAGCGGAGGCCAAGAATTAATATATTGGAGAGAAAGAGTACTCTGTATTAGGAAAGAGCAAAGAGCAAATGCCTCAGGGAAGGGGCGCCTAGAACACTATTAAGTTGTGTCGGCTATGGAAAGCACGCGATTTCACCGGCCGGCCGCTCCTGCAACAAGCGATACAAGCGAGATAAACCAATACGGAAACCAACAAGTCGACGGCTTCACGAAATTTCTGCAGTCTTGGCAAGAGCGATGGGGGTACAATGTGTAAGACGCAGATTAAATCCACACATATCGCATGCTTGAGGAAAGAGCGAAAGGACAAAACGTTGCCATCCCCACGAAATCATGCGTGCCTTCCGAAGTCGTCCGTTTCGCCGCATCGCTCCTGCGACTAAACTAGTCACGATTACGCTTTTACGTGGTGCCTTTCCAGGGCCCACACCACTAATTCACAGCTGTAGTTTCCACTAGTAACCACTGTTAACCTCTCTAGGCCGCTGCAAGTGGCCCCTGTCCCGCCAAGTATTGGTAAAAGCACTAACGGTGCCATGTGCGCTTTCCTCATTCAAACAGCAAGTCACAGGCGTTCATCCCCCAACCCAACACTGTGCACACCCCTGTCGCCCTGTCTTCTGCCTTCGTACCTTCCTCCGAGCCTCGAACCGACGACCGCTCCTGCCTCCTCTTCATCGCCTCAGTCCACTTTCTTGCATTGGCTACATTGGCCTCACGCTACGCAGGCAAGCGGGCGAGCCTTTCCTATTTCATCTTCACTTACACCGCAGCTGCTGTTACCTCCTCCAAGTCACACACCTCTTTCCCTCTCCATTCTCGTTTACACAGCCGTGCTTGCCTCCCTTGGGTCCGTGTATATAGAGCTCGCAACCCCCCTGTCAACCCACGGTCGTTCTGTTTCACTTGACCCTCACCTCAACTTCAAGTCTTTCTTACTGGCGTCGCCGACCTAGGGCCATCTCTCACCTAGAAAACCTCTCTCTTTGTATTCTTAACTTTCTGTCACCTACACCCTCATCCGCCAATATGAAGTTCTGGGCCCCCGCCCTGCTGGCCGGCAGCGTCGCCGCCTCCGCTGTCCTGGACCCTCCCCTGGTCCACGCCGACAACGACATCAACCTGTTTGCGGATAACTACCACCATGCTCACGGCTACCACCACTTTGACGATGAGGAGAACAGCGTCGGTGCCGCCGCCGCCGGTGGCCCGTCGCCGCGCCGCATCCCTTCGTCGTACGAGTCGGCCGTCCTCGCCCGCCGCATCCTGGCCCTGACTCCCTTTGGCACTATCTCTACTGTGTTCCCTCACGACCAGGTGCCCGGTAAGAACACGGCCCCGCCCGTGTACCACGCCTGGGAGAGCCGCCCCGCCGGTCTCGGCGGTATTCCCGTTGGCCTGCCCGAGTACCTTGCCGCCTGCGAGGAGGACGACCCGGCCAACTCGGGCAACCCGACGCTGCTGGCCATCTCGATTGCCACGACGTTCAAGAACGCCCGTGCCGGCTCCAACGTCAGCCTGGCCCTGCAGTGGGAGCCTCCGCATGCCCCTGCCTCGACTGCCCGTGTGTCGATCGCCAAGAGCCTGCAGAAGCTGATGGGCTGGGCCTCTGAGGAGGAGGAGGACTCGAAGAAGGTCCGCAAGGCCGACTTCCCGCCATCGGTGGCAGCCCTGCCGCGGTTCTCGCTGATCGGCTACCTGGAGCCGATCCCCGGCCAGGACGCGCCCGACTCTGAGCTGGCGACGTGCTTTGTGCAGTCGCACCCCGACGCCAAGTACTGGCTGCCGGGCGGCCGCGTGCACCACTCCGAGTGGCTGCGCATGGTTGTGACGCAGGTGTACTGGATTGGTGGTTTCGGCGACCGTGCGTACATTGGCTGGATCCCGATTGAGGAGTGGCACAACGTGACGCGTGCGGACTGGGAGAAGGCCCGCCTGCCTGGTGAGCAGCAGGGCTGGCAGGAGGCGTTTGTTGGCTACGAGCTGTAGGCTAGCCAAGCCAACCTCTTTAGCAATGTTGCCAGCAACGTCACCGACACTGGTGTGTGGGCCTAAGCTCAAGCCAGACTGTCGACGATGCCCCTAAACTATCTCCATGGCATTTTGTATTATCACAGCATTAAATCACACACTGCAAACCTCGACGCGTTTCATAGTTACTCGTGACATGAATTGCATTCAACATTGAGAATCGTAACTATAACATAAATAAAACAAAATCTACCCAGCTTAGATTTTGGTATCCAAACGTGCAAAAGTATAACAAAAAGTACCGAAAATCAATCAACGCGGATGATGACGCGCCAGCCGAGGGCACCGGCTTCGCGGATCGCACACGCAAGACAGCCCCGACGGCGGCGGCTAATGAGTGCGTTCCAGCCGCGCTCGGCACACAGCGCGCGCACCAAAATCTCCATGTCGGAGCCGAAGCGGCGGCGGCGCGTCTCGTGGTGCATCTGGTTGGCAGCCGGCGGCGAGTTTTTGACAGCTGTAGATGCAGGAGCGGGAGCGGGAGCGGGAGCGAGAGTAGGCACAGGTGCAGACGACGCTGGCAGGGCGGTGATGGGCGAGATCTCCTTTGTCAGCGGCGGGAACGACGACATGGATGCGCTGTCAAAGAACGCGGTCGGCTTTCTGTCTGTGACGGGCGACATGGGGATCTCGTGGGCGGCTGGCTGGGGCGAGAAGCCAGTGATGCAGTCAATGACAAGCACAGACTTGTCGGTGCTGCTGGGATGCGAGCCCGACGGCGCGGCACGGTTTGTGCAGGCGACAAACTCGTGCAGCAGCTCTTCGAGGCTCTTTTCAGAGTTCTCAATGAGCTCCGTCAAGTGGATCGATGCGTACTTGTAGTACTTGTGCAGGGGGTGGCCGGTGGCGTGCACAGTGTTGGACCGGCCGGGCGAGCCTCCGCCGTTGACATCGATCTGCTGGATGGTCGGGCTTGACGGTGACTTGACGATCTTGATACGCTGCGACGGGACGCACGGGTGGGCCGTGGTAAAGTAGGCGTCGTATGCCAAGTTGTATGTTACGACCTTCTCGGGGCGGCCTTCGCTGGCAACGGAAAAGGCAATCTCGGCGAAGCGCGGCTCAGACTGGTGGCGTGCAGCAGCTTCGTCGTCCTCCTTTCTCGGAGCGGGCGAGATGCTGTCGTCGCCAGACTTCTTGGCCGTCCGTTGTGGGTCTGTCGGCGCGTAGAGCTCAAACTTGCGCAGCTCGACCTGCGTGTGCTTTGGCGGCACTGTCTTGTAGACGGCCTCGTACGGAATGACAAAGTCGGCGGGGAGGACAGACTCCTTGTCTGCATCGCCAAGGACATAAGACTCACGCTCAATGGCTGCTTTGCCCCAGATGCGTGCACGGCGGTTGATCAGCTTCATATCGTTGGCGACATCGTCTGCGTCGATGTTGACCCAGCCCTCGGAGCCATTCTGCGGAAGAACATCCGACGACACCCAGCCCATACACTCGGCCGCACCAGCACCGGCCGACAGAACACGACCGACAACACAGGCGGTGCTCCAAAAACTCTTGCCGCGATACACGAAGCCGGAGCCCAAGTGTGCGACAGAGCCGAGGGTGCTGAGCGCGTGGTCGTCGCCCTCGAGAAGTGTAGACATGAGCAGGTTGCAGAGGCCGTCGCCAGGAAGCATGAGGCCCGACAGGTAGCTTCTCGACAGCCAGCCGCCGGGGTGCAGGCCGGCAATGACCTTGCGGCGACGCATCAGCCGCCGGCTAAAGTCGAGCTGCGACTTTCCTTGGGCACCATTGGTCGGTGCAGGTGTGCCGGTGATCTTGGTGTTGAGTGGCTCAGGCACACGGGCGGCATCTAGGGCACGCTGCGACAGGACATCCACGAGATCGTTTGGCCACTTGAGCTCCTGGGCAAAGTGGGCAATGCCGTGGTACTGCCGGGAAGCGTTCTTTGCCTTCATAGCATAGACATACTTCTTCTCGGGCTCCTTGGACGTGTGCAGGCGGCCCTCGATCAGGGACAGCTTGCGGGTCAGGGTTGTGATCCAGCCGACGGTGTGGCGCAGGCTCGACTCCTTTTTGCTCGAGGTGCTGCTGCTCGGTCTTTTGGATGAGGTGGCCGACTGCAGCTTTTCCTTGGTCGTTTCGAGCTGTGCTTTGGCTTCCTGGGCGGCCGACTCGTCTTGCTCATCGATGCGGATGACCTCAATGTTTTCGAGCCATGCACGTGCCAGGATCAGCGACCACCGCACGGCAGGATTGGCCACCTTCTCGAAGCGGTGTACTTCTGATGGGTGGACATACTCGAGGCCATACTCGTCGCCGTCGGTGATTGCGTCGAGGCGGAGAAGCAGCTCAGTGGCCAGTAGGATTTGCAGCAGCAGCCAGTAGCGCTCAGTGTAGCGCTCATCGCAAGTGGCAGGACGTGCAGACGAGCCGTCGCTGCCGGGGCTGCTGTCGCCTGACGCAATATTGTCCTCTGGGGAGGAGGCCCAGAGCACCTGGCCGAGCCGTAGCCGCCACTCGACGTGCGAGAAGTCAATCCACACGTTGGGTGCGGCCAAAACGTCTAGCAGTGCTTCGATTTGCGGGATGAGCTCGGTGTCGAGAGAGGTGCTTCCTTGGCTGCTCGAGCGTTTGTGCTGGCCCGACGTCCTGCTCTTCTTCGCCGGTGCCCGGAGAATATGGCTGAAGAGCTCATTGTAAAACGCTTTGCTCTGGTTCGGCTCGTAGAAGCTGCCGTCGGCATAGCGGCGGCCGTTCTTGATCAGCTCCTCGAGGATCTGTGTCTCGCCGACGTACTTGACTCCGCTGGCACTTTCGTCGATTGCGTTGGCGTTCCCTGTCTCGGTGGCCTTGGCAGCTGATTGTGCAGCCGCAGCACTGGCAATGGGATCCATCAGGTTGTTTCTGGCCTGTGTGACCGCCGCTGGCCGTGCGCCCAGACTGTCGAAGCCGTACTGGTCTTCTTGCAGCGCGTCAGACACGGACAGCTCGAGGGCGGCTTCGTAACCGACGGTGCCCTTTTCGAGGCCCTGTATGCTCAGCATGCTCGGCCGTTCGCGGCATCGTGGGTAGAAATGGCTGCGCTTCTTGATGGGCTTGGAATCGCTGTCTATGACCTCGGGACTGGTGCGCTTGCGGGTGATGTGCGGCCATGCTGTGACATTACTCCAGGCGGCGTTTTGGATCTGGGCGTGGTCTGTCAGGTCGCGAATCTCGAGAGCCTCGTCCCATGGGTAAGCAACGCTGGGGTGTGGCGCGCCGGTAAAGTGGCCCTCGGAGCGGGCAAAGTACTGTGGAGCGCCGGAGAAGAGCTTCTCAATGTCGCCATCGCTGAGAGAGGCCATGATGCGGTTCAGCTTGAGGACTGGTTTTGGGGCGCGTGAAGCTTCAGCCAAATTGCCGATGCTCGGTCTTAATGGCAACGGTTTGTGAGAGTTGATGATGGACGAGCGGGAGGTCGAGAGGATGGGGGTTGTCTGCAGGGTTGTCCTAGAGGGAGACGGGGCGGGCTATTGTGAAAGACGACGTCAGTAAGTCGGACTATTTTAGCCGGCGGATTCAATGGTGAAGAGTAAAAGGCCAAAGATCAAAAGATCAGAGGTGCGATGTCAAAAAGTACAGAGTACAGAGTACGAGGAGCTTGGCGGCTTTGTAAGAGACAAAACGGTTCCACAGTAGCTTACACGGTGCCGGTTTGGGGCAAGATAGCTCGGGGAACCGGCAGCGATGGATAGCGTCTCAGATGACAGTGGTGGGAATGGGAATGTATGAGAATGGGATCTCGGGATGAGGAGGAATATGTGAACGAGAAACAAAAGGAAGAAGAAACCGAAAAGCAGGAGAATCGGATGAGGTGGGAGGAAGAAACAATTAACTTTATTCAAAATTAATTCATTAATCAAGAGTCAATTGATCATAAGGAAGGCAGGAGGCGAGAGCAGAAAGAGGGGCTCGCTGACAGATTCGTAAAGCAAATAATAGTAACAATAACAAACAGGAAGGGAAGGCGTGAGAGCTGGAATGGCATGCAATTGGCGACAATTGGCAACTGGAGCAGGAGCGATCTGAACGCTTGTTCAGGGTGGGAGGAGGTGCAGGCGTCCCCGCTTGAATGAGTACCTTGTGCCGCGCCTGCCCTTCTCATACGATCAGATGATCATGCGATCTTTTTGGGAGGAAAAAATAGGGAATAAAAAGGTTGCCTTGCGAGGCAATTATGGCTTTGAGTAGTTTAGGAAGGCGCGCCTGGTCAGGTTTTCCTCGCTTTCATAGGAAAGAGCACTCTTTCTTTTGCAAATTGAAGCTCGATATGTCTACCGTCGGGCACGCATAGCCACGGCAATTGGAGGTAAGAGAAGAGGCCATGTGCGGTGAAGGTACTACCCAGCCAGTACACCGGTAGCCAAATGTGGAAGCGCAATGCGACGCAGCGACACGATAAACCGAGAGGATAAAAGATAAAAAAATAAAACAGAAGAACGACGAAGAAAGAAGAAACACAAAGCAACCTACCTGTCTAACTTTTTCTTCTTTCGGTGCGGGCAACGAGGCGGACGGCTGGCGCGAGCGCTGGAAGAGCCTCTGCGGAACGGGCGACGCATCTCTGTCGCGCTGTTTGCTGCGGAAGAAGGACGGCGACGGGGAGCGGGAGATGGAGTGGGAGTGGGAGTGGGAGTGGGAGTGGGCGCGAGGCTGCAGCTGGGACTGAGACTGGGATTGAGACTGAGATTGAGATTGGTCTGGAACGGATCGTGGCTGTAGGGACGAGCCTGACGACTCTGGCAGGAGAGCCCGGCCGGCGCCGCGTATCGACCGGCTGATGAGGCCGTGCAGCAGTTCGCGCTTTGAAAAGTCGCGGCGGTCGCGGTGTGACGGGGTGGACGAGGCGTTGCTGTCGTTGTCGTCAATGTCGTTGACGTCGTTGATTTTGATGTCGTTGTCGTTGATATCATCGTGGTCGGTGCTGCTGTCGTCTTTGCTGTTTTTGTCCTTGTCTCGCTTGCTGTCTTTGCTTTTGCTTTTGTCCTTCTTGCCGTCTTTGTCTTTGCTGTCTTTGCTGTCTTTATCACTCGACCATTGCGCGGGCCACGGCGTCATGTCGCGGCCGGGGCGCTTAAGGACAGACAGCGACGGCATTGAAGGCAGAGCGTGAGCAGTTTGCAGATTGCAGTTTGCAGTTTGCAGTTTGCAGTCGCAAGGTGAGCTGAGGTGATGTCGTATCTACTGTAATGCTCCCACGATGCGGGTGGAGAGCGGTTTCACATTCGGAGCAAAAGACCAGCTGCGTCATCCAGAGCGAGAAGCGGCGACGCAAAAGGACCAATATAAAATAACGGGTCAAGTATTGACGGTTTTATTTGGGTGGTGAGGGAGGAGGTGCAAGTTGATAATCTCGGTGTGGGTTGTGAAAGCGTCGTGAGTCGTGAATAGGATAATAGATAGTGATTGCCGTGGAGAACAGAAGACAAGACTGCAATTTTCAATGGATCACGGCCGGTGAAGGGTGAGGACAGAGGTGAAAGGCGTGTTGACAAGCGGCGAGGGATCTGCTTGAGAAATAGAAAAAAAGAGGAGAGAAAATCAGAATGAAAAAATAGAGAAACTACACCAGTGAAAATCACAGTTTATGGATTAATAGCTTTGCTATTGACAAACGACAATCAAGCTAAGCTAGAGTTGAGCCGGCAGATCTTGCAGTACTCAGTAGGCAGGAGAAGACGCGAGGAAGACAGGCCGGGGCCGTGTCTCGCTAGCCCTGACGGAGAGGCCGTCCAAGGGAATAACAATTACCAGCAAGATCAGTAAGATAGGGCAGACGGATGGAGCAGCAATATATGCTCAGGGGAGCTGCGTCCGCTGTTCCACAGAGTCTAGAGTGCTGCACGGAGTTGTGATATCTGGAGGAAGGAGCAGAAGGACTAGCTTAACACGGGCCATGCTATGCAGATACAGCTTCGCCTGGTGATTCGTCTTGCGTCGGTGTGGCCCGGATATACAGCAGGCGGTGGACAGCTGGCATCCCAGCATCCCGGTATCAACTCAAGCTGTTTGCCTCATCTTATTCGTAATTCGAGATAAACAACAAATCATCAAAGAAACACCAATAGCTACTACTACTACTACTACCACTACTAATCATAGCTCATCTACCTCATAATCTTATTTGGGTCGTTTCGCTATTTCTTCGCTATTTCTAGTTCCGAGCTTAAAATTAGATCGAGGGAGACGTTTTTACAATGTACAAAGTACGAAAACAGAGAGGCTGTAGACCATCAAGCACACTTGGAGATCACTGCTACTGTCACTGTGACTTTCCGTCACTGTGACTTTCCGTCACTTTGTCCCAAGCAAGGCATTGCGGGACCGGTCTCTTGCGCAGAGTTCCATCGCTCGTGGAGTGCAAATTGTTTCATCTCACGATCCTCAGCTGGTTGTATTGACTTTGTAGTAAACAATACCTCAGTATTACTTCGTAGTTCGTACATGCTGAAAATTGAAACAAATTGCAATACCGAGTAGAATTAACGGGACGTGCTTCTAGAAGCTAGTTTTTATTACTCTATTTTAGTTTTATTGCACTTTTAGCCTCTCGCGAAGCACGGCTGAGCTTTACTTGCAATGAAAGCACGGCCTTGTTGTAAGATTGGTCTTGGCATTGATTGTTTGAATGTTTGTTTCTGAGATCTCATATCTTGACACATCTCGACTTCTCCGACTCTTCGACTCACTCAACTCACATCTATTGCCTGTTATCTAGACTCTACCCTCTATCTCTTCAACCACACCAGCACAGCCTTGCAGTCCCCTGAAGATCATGCTCGCGGAACGAGAGATAGCCCATGTCACAAAGTCCACAGTCACTATGGAGTAATACAACACGAAACACTACCTGTACCCCATCGGAGCATTCCATAATATGCTTTATTTGGGTACGTATTGCCATTTGTAGATTGCCATATTGCAGAATAGATTACCCCGAGTAGTTCGTCAGGATAGAGTACACAGTCTTCAGTAATGACCTGACGGGCCCTGTCTCCAGTCTTGCTGTCAATGTGTCAGAATAATGCCAGACTCAAAAAAGGACCTAGCAGGAATTAACGTAAAAGGAGTAGGATGGGAATAAAGTAGGGAATAATAGAATACAGAAACAGAAACAGAAACAGAAACAAAAAAAGAAAGGAGAATAACCTCGAGATACCACCAAATGGTCCGGCACATGAGACTGGTAATATATCACAAATAAACTACCAGGGGCCACGGTCGATCTGTTCGTGATGCTGATGTGATCACCGCATCTCATGTTCTGACTCGCAGTGTCGTGTCTTAATTTCGCTTTGTTCAGAGTGTCATTATTGACAGTAAAGTTCAGCCTGGCTTTTAGTGAGAAAACTGTAGAAAACTGTAAAATAATGGTAAATTGCTTGATAACTCCTTTTTTGTAGTTTTTGTAGTTTTTGTAGTTTTTTATGCAAAACAATTGCTCATAAACTACAAATAAAACAAACCAAACTGAAAGCTATCAAGTGCGCCTAGAAGCCAACATCGGTAAAGTTAAACATCACTTGTGTAACAGCACTAATCAACTTCAACAGGCAAACTTGCTCAACTCAACTCAGTTACACGCTGACACGGCATAGTGGGAAATTACACTTGCAGTCCTAATTAGCCGCATGGAATTCCTTGTGCAACTGTTGGGCCGACCAGATGTCCACCGCCGATCGGACATGCATACTTCGTACCGGCTTTTGTGTCTTGATACGCACAGCACTGACTACATAGACACTGTGAGATGAGTGCAATAAAGGGGTATATTCAAAGTAATTAGACGCGCTTCTGTCTGCTCTTTGCCAGCTTCTGCCACACGCCGCAGCTTCCGCTGGCCTGCATCGCGAATGCTTAGTCATCACACATATAACAGACCATTGTCGTGTTCCAGTTCGCCCGGCAAAGCCACTTTCTGCTAGACAAGCTTGCCCATATGTAAGGTCCATCGTCATGTCTCTTTGTGTCGGGTCGCGGTTATCGCCGGCCTCTGTTGTTGCCGTAGTCAATCGTCTCTGTCGTCGTCTATGCCGTGTCTATGCCGGGGGAGTGTCGTGAATAACAATCAAGAGGTACTTGGGGTCCGGCACAATAACCAGCTCCTGCTTCTTTGTTCGTAACCGCAGCAATTTGAGTTCGTCCTGTCTTTGTTAGCTTCCTGACAACAGACCTTCCACTCCTTCACGCCTCTACTCGCCTCGGTGTCAATGGCTTGCACAAGGTCGCCCGATGCCTTGACATAGTTCCACACAAGAGCTGCCAGCTCGCGCGCGCCCTTGGTCTCGTCGGTCGGCACAACGTCCTTGTCGCCGCCGTTGCCCGCCTCGTCGATGAACCCGCCCATGCTCGTACCGCTGTCCACCATGCCGGTCGCCGCGCCCTGTGTCTGCGCAGCAGCTGCAGCCGCATCTCGCTTCGCGCCAATGCTCGTGCGGATAGACGAGATCTGGCCCTCCATCTTGAGGATCGAGCCGGTGGCGCGGTCAAGCAGGATCGTCGCCTTGACGCCGGTCTTTTTGGCCAACCGGCCGAGCGTCTCGTCGAGGACGTCCGTCTGCATTGCTTAGCCCGTAGTCTTTGATTTGGAATTGCAAACAAAAACTTACTGTTAAATCTGACATTTTGCCTTGTCTATTACATCTGACAATATAACTTCCAAACACTCGTCTGAAGCCATGGCTTCTCTTGGGCTGTGCCAACGGCCACCGTTGCTCCACCTTCCCCAATCCCCCTCGCAGACCCATAATACCGAAATGCCCATAAAACACATTCTGCCGCGCGACACCGCCAAAAAGTTGAAATGCTTCATTCCTTTGCCGCCAATGCGACGACTTTTATTGAGGTTATCTCGGTTTTCTCGGGGCCGATCAACCAGCAGCGACCACTCCGCAGACTTCAAAATGGGTAGCAGCACAAAAAGAAAGAAGGAGAAGCAGAAGGACTTCCAGGTATGTCGCAAGCAGACGATGTCCGCCAGAACAGCCAGCACAAATAGATCTCGGCAGATTCGCTCAAACAAATCTGTCGCATTCTCGCATGCAGACGCCCTGCCCGGCCCGATACACACAATGAATGCCTGCTAACAGTCTGCAATAGAGACCCAAGCTCAAGGTTGGAAAGACCAAGGCCAAGCCCGCCAACTTTACAGACACCAGTTTCCGCTCAAGATGTAAGCCTTAACTTTACCTTCCTCTTATGCCTCTTGTGTCTGTGCACAACTAACGTCTCAGCGATCGTCGTCAACCAGCAGTCCCTGACCGAAGATGCCCCCGACCCGGCCGTCACCTTCCGCCGCCACCTGTCCCTCGCCACTACCTCCCGCTCCGACAACCAGCGCCGCGATGCCCTCGCCTACATGACCACCCAGGTCTCGGCTCAGGGCGTCAACTACAACAACCCTGTCGGCACTGTCGGCCTGCTCAACAAGGTCCTGCCCCTCATCTCAGACCAGGCAGGCTCCGTCCGTAAACAGCTGCTCAAGCTGTTCACCGCCCTGCCCGCCGACGAGGTCCGCCCCATGGCCGGCAAGATTCTCATGTACGTCCGTGCCGGCATCACCCACTTGTCCGTCGCCGTCCGCAACGACGCCCTCGGCATCCTGGAGTGGCTGTTTGACGTCGCTGGCGAAGAGCTCGTGTCGTGCCCCGGCGGCTGGCTCAAAACTCTGAATGGTCTCGCCGCCATGATGGGCTGGGTGTCGACTGTGCCCGGCAAGGGTGCTGCCGCCGCCAGCGCCAACACCGCCAACGCCGCCAACACCGCCAACACTACCACGTCCGCGTCCAAGCCGTCCGCGTCGACGTCCACCTCCGGCTGGACGTCTGCCCCCAAGTCGTCCTTTGCCGGCTCGGCCACCGCCGACCTCATGCGCGGCGGCAGCGGCGGCGGCAACGCCAAGTCGCGCAGCTCGACCTACGCGCGCCAGATGGCCGCCCTGACCAAGTTTCTGGAGATTGGTCTGCGCAAGGAGGACCCCGCGCCCTACAGCCCGCAGGCCTACTGGGACAGCATGTACCGGCGGCCGACGGCACTCACGCTGGGCGCCCCCGGTGCCACCAACACGAGCACGGTCGACCTGTTTGGGCACATCAACCTGTTTGGCGTCGAGCGCGACGAGGACAGCGAGATGTACGCGGACCGCGAGGACCGGCAGCGGGTGTTTGCGAAGCGCTGGCAGGTGGCCGTGCAGCGCGGAATTGAGGAGGCGCGGCGCGAGGGCGGCGATGCTGGCCGCGCGGCTGCGGTGCTGGAAAAGGCGCTGCACGCGGGGATGGACGACTATAACGAGGCAGTTTTGGCGTAAGCTGATTCTTCTTGCTTCTTTCGCTTCTTCTGCTTCTTCTGCTTCTTCTGCTTCTTCTGCTTCTTTGATGTTTGTGTTCTCTTCATATCTTGCATCTCTGGACTTTATCTGGGCAACGCATCTCTGCCACTCGGCAGACTAAAAGGGACTGGATCTGGCGTTTACTGCTTTGGTTGCTTTGTTTTTATATTTCGTTCTGTTTCTTCCTATCTTAGATACCTTGCTTGATAACACAATCTACTTTGGACACATCTCTTGACTCTTCCTGCATCTCTGGTCTTTTGGTTCTAACCTTTTGGTTTCTTGGACTGTCCGCCTCTTGACCTCTTGACACGACTTATTCATCTCTGGCTCTCTAACCTGGTCTCTTGGCCTGTTGTCCTGCTCAACATCTTAGCCTCGTTGTCTCTCTCCGTCTTCAACTCTAAACTCTGCAGCTCTTGATCACTTGACCTGGTCTCTGACATCTAGACCTGCTATTAAATTACATCTCTCTGTATCTTGTCTCTCGGACTGTTGACATCAAATTTTGGACTTTGGCATCCTGACTTCTCCGGGTCTTCCTCTCTCGTATCTTGTTCTCTTGGTATCTTATACTGGATACTAGATAATACCTAGCCTCTTGACTGGGCCTCTTGTCAATAACTGGCCTATCCGAACAGTATGCGAGTCGAGCTTACAAAGCTTGCGGACGCTCCTTCCCTCCCAAAACTCTACATCTGTAGTATCTGCAGGTGAAGGAGGGCATGCATGTAGCGTAAGATGCCCTGTCTTCACTTCTTCACCTGGCCTAGCCTATCACAGAGCTTGCTCGTAGACGGTCCTCCCACATCCTCTTGCTACGTCTGTGCAAATGCCATGCACGCCCATCGGACCTTCCTCGTGAGATGCCTCGACTTCACTCTCTTTATTGTTCCTTCCGTTTTTGTTCGACATATCTAATGTCTTCTTGCCCCTCCGTGACTGAAAGTACACACACATACACACGCACGCACACACAATGCAATGCCCACGCTCGCCTTCCGATTTGTTTTGACATACTTGCCGATTTGAAAATTTGTACCGGTTGCTCTTTCCCACTTGTCTATATATTCATCCTTCTCTCCTCCTTCCCTCCTTCTCCTCTTGAACCCCCCCTCCTTCCCTCTCCTCCCTTCCACCTTTTCCTTCTCCCTCAACACTCTTCCTTTCCATCCTGGCTTCAGCAAGATAGGAAAAGGAGCCCTGGTTGTTACGCTTCGACAACCCGAAAAGAAAAGCGTGTTTATTCTTCCATTGTAAGTTGTTTGCTCTCATCGTTTGCCTGTTCTCAGACGTGCACTGCCATCCGCACATAAATCAACACATCTTCCCCTCCTACAAAGACCATCGACTGACATTCTTATAAACAGACCTCGACCTGTAAGCCACTTACATCCCAAGCTTCACGACCACCAGAGCCAATCCATAACTGACCACCAACAGTAGAGATACAATGTCTGGTTACGAGACCACGGACCAATGGGGTCCGACTCAGGCCGACCCGACCGGTGAACAAATCAACGGAGGTGGTGGTGCTGGCCCTGAGACTGCCACCATGGATCTCGGTGGCGAGGTCCAGCCCGTCCATGGCTTTGACGTCGGCGTCAAGGCGGACCTGTTCACCGAGTTCGATACCGACCGCCAGAAGATCAAGGAGGCTGGCTGGGGCGAAGCTGTCCCCAACAAATACGACGCGGAGGTCAGCCAGGACCCCGAGATCCCTCGTCCCGTCCGTGACTGGGCTGGCAATGCCCGAATCTACGAGTGGTCCGGTGAAGAGGGCGATATTGGCCCCGAGTCCAAGGAGCTTGAGCTCGAGCTTTTTGGTGACCCGGACAAGCGCTCGGGCTCTGGCATCGACTTCTCTACGTAAGTTTTTCCTACGTTTTTCTTCAAGTATGCGTGCTAACATATTGCGATAGGCTTACAGAGATCAAGGTTCTCCAGGAGGGCGAGGAGCGCATCTCCCCCTTCTATGACTTCGACAAGGCCGGCCTGCACCCTGCCATGCGCCGCAACGTCGAGCTCGCTGGCTACAACATCCCGACGCCTATTCAGATGTACTGCCTGCCTGCCATCATGCAGGGCCACGATGTCATGGGAATTGCACAGACCGGTGAGATATCCGTGCTCGCCCTTTCGATGTCTACAGTGTCACACAAACTAACAATACAGGCTCTGGCAAGACTGCTGCCTACCTGATCCCCATCCTCCACAACCTGATGGGCAAGGCCAAGAAGCTGTGCGCTCCCCGCCCCAATCCGGCCACCTACCAGCCCGGCATCGACCCCATTGTGCGCGCTGAGCCGCTCGTTGTCATTGTTTCCCCCAGCCGCGAGCTAGGCATCCAGATTTTCAACGAGGCTCGCAAGTTCTGCTACCGCACGATGTTGCGCCCTTGCGTCGTCTACGGCGGTGGCCCAGTTCGTGGCCAGCTGGAGCAGCTCAGCCGTGGATGTGATGTCCTGATTGCCACCCCTGGTCGCCTTTGCGATATCCTGAACCGCCCCCACTACTTGTCCTTCAACCGCATCAAGTACATGGTCATTGACGAGGCCGACGAGATGCTCACCGAGGACTGGGGTGAGGAGCTTACGCGGATTCTCTCCGGCGGTGGTAAGTTTACACAACTTGTTGTTTGCCGATTGTTTGCCGAAGTAGATGCTAACTCAAAAAGACCAGGAGGATGGCGACACCAAGTACATGCTTTTCTCCGCCACCTTCCCGAAGCGCCTTCGGGACATTGCCAAGGAGTACCTTGCCGACGACCACATCCGTCTCCGCGTTGGCCGCGCTGGCAGCTCCCACGGCAACATTCAGCAGGTCATCACCGAGGTTGACCCAAGCCAGAAGCGCAAGGCCCTCGTGGACCTTCTCAATTCGCTCCCACCTGGCCGCACCATCGTATTTGTCAACCGCAAGCAGTCTGCCGACGAGCTTGATGACTTCCTCTACAACCTTGGTCTGCCTTGCACCTCGATCCATGCTAGCCGTACCCAGATGGAGCGTGAGGATGCTATGCGTGCATTCCGTAGCGGCGAGTGCCCCATCCTGATCTCGACAGGCGTTTCGGCCCGTGGTATTGATGTGCACAATGTCAGCCATGTCATCAACTTTGATCTTCCTAGCTACGACCATGGTGGCATTGAGGAATACGTCCACCGCATTGGTAAGTTTACTTTGCACTACCATTGAGTATATCTTGGTTTATACTAATAATTTGTAGGCCGTACCGGACGCATTGGTCACCGTGGCCTTGCCACGTCGTTTTACACTGAGCGCGACGAGCCCCTTGCGAGCGTCCTGACCCGCACCCTGCTCGAGACCGACCAGACGATCCCCGAGTTCCTCCAGCACCACATTCCCGAGGGCGATGCAAAGGAGAACCTCAAGTTCGAGGCTGACTCTGACTTTGAGGAGTTTGGCGATGAGGCTGGTGACGATGCCTGGGGCGGTGGCGGCGGCGGCGGCGGCGGCGATGATGCCTGGGGTGCTCCCGCTGATGGCGCGGGCGGTGACAACTGGGGCGAGAAGCCGGATGGTGCCGCAAACGACTCATGGGGCACCAACAACGCTGCTGAGGCTACTGCTTCCTGGTAAACAGTGTTGGCATCCAGCTCATGCTCATCACATGCCCAGCTCGCACCCGCGCACCCACGGCTAGAGGCTCGCACCAAAGTAGACGCCAGGAAACGATGTCAAAACAGACAAGCAAGGGCACTGCATAACGCGAGGAGAATCGATGATGCATACACAACCAAAAGGAAATGATGTTCGATAACATTACGACATATTGCATTGACGGATCAGGTGGGATGTTGGAAGATGGATACCATTGTATTTCGATGTACTTGCCATGATGAGCTTGAGATGTACTTGTCATAATTGAACAATTTCACTGACTTGCTATATATACTGCTGCAACATTGCTTCTTCCACGTACGGCCATAGATATCGGAAAGCACGGGATCCCGTCCGCTCTCCCCTAGTTAAACCGATAATCGGCGGATTAGTAGTTGGGTCGGTGACGACCAGCGAATACCCTCTGCTGTACGTTTTTTTTCATTGTAGTTTCTTTTTTTTTGTTTCTTTTCTCTCTTTTTTGTCATGTTCAACAGCTTTCCTATCCTATTTCCTTAATTTTTACCCTTCATCTCACCGTCGCAGCTCTGTACTTTTCTGACGATGTTGGTCAGTCCTTTTATGGTGCAAGTGAGTCCCTGATGTGTCACGTGCATACATGCCATCCATTGACCCTTCGGAAAGCCTCGGAAGATTGACAGTTCGGTTGACAAGTGGGGGTTCGGGTCGACGCATTGTAGCATGTGTGTTTCCACAGGTGGGAATTTTCGATGGGCATTGAATGTGGGCAGCAGAATGCCAAAGTCAATACAGAGCAGCGTCAACTTCGTAGACAATAAAGAATTAATTGAGACCGGTCAATGCTTGGACGACGTGCTATCAGCTGACCGTGAGCTCCTTCCTTTTTCATCTATTTTTGCATGCATCCAACGGCCTGTTTGGTGACACCCGCAAAAAGAGCAACTGGCCGCTACACATAATTGCTTCACACGGCCCCAGTAACACGATAAGCCGCCTTATCAGCCCAATCAGTGCGAAATTTAGCTGATTATAGCCCGCCGCCTATTTCCGAGCGCACGAGGAGTTTATTTTGGTCTATTTCGAGAATCGAGAATTGACGCAGAATACAACTCGACCTCTTCCCCTCGTTTTCCGCCCTCAGTCTTCAGTCCTTTTTAGATCGACCCCTCCCCTCACCAACGAGAACAAACGACTCGAAAGAAGAAAGGAAACAGAGAAAATCCACCAATTCCCATCAGTCATGCTCCGTTCAGTGCGTATCGCTGCGCCTGGTGTCGCCCGTACCTTACTCCGCTCTGTGCCCCGGACTACCAGCACAAGCTCAGCAACCGCAGCCAAGAGCATTGTCTCTTCCCCCTCCACCACCCTCTTTGCCTCGACCAGAGCCTTCCACGCAAGCACCATCAGAATGTCCGACAGCATCAGCACCCGCACGGAGAGCGACGCCTTTGGCGAGATCCAGGTGCCGGCCGACAAGTACTGGGGCGCCCAGACCGAGCGGTCGCTGGAGAACTTCCGCATCAACCAGCCCCAGGACCGCATGCCCCCTCCGATTGTCAAGGCCTTCGGTATCCTCAAGGGCGCTGCCGCCACCGTCAACATGAACTACGGCCTGGACCCCACCGTCGGCAAGGCCATCCAGCAGGCCGCCAAGGAGGTCGCCGACCTCAAGCTGCTGGACCACTTTCCCCTGGTCGTGTGGCAGACCGGCTCGGGCACTCAGTCCAACATGAACGCCAACGAGGTCATCTCCAACCGTGCCATTGAGATCCTGGGCGGCAAGATGGGCAGCAAGAAGCCCGTCCACCCCAACGACCACGTCAACCGCAGTGCGTCGTCCAACGACACCTTCCCCACGGTCATGCACATTGCCGCCGTCCTCGAGATCGAGGGCGAGCTGCTGCCCGCCATCCGCAGCCTGCGTGCCTCCCTGCAGGCCAAGGTCGACGACTTTGAGGCCAAGGGCATCATCAAGATCGGCCGCACCCACCTGCAGGACGCCACGCCGCTGACCCTGGCCCAGGAGTTCTCCGGCTACGTTGCCCAGCTCGACTACGGCATCCAGCGCGTCGAGTCGTCGCTGCCCCACCTGCGCCAGCTGGCCCAGGGCGGTACCGCCGTCGGCACTGGCATCAACACCTTTGTCGGCTTCGCCGAGGCCATTGCCGCCGAGGTGTCCAAGATGACCGGCACCCACTTTGAGACCGCTCCCAACAAGTTTGAGGCGCTCGCCGCCCACGACGCCCTTGTGCAGTCCTCGGGCTCGCTCAACACCCTGGCTGCGTCGCTGTCCAAGATCGCCCAGGACATCCGCTACCTGGGCAGCGGCCCCCGCTGCGGTCTGGGCGAGCTGAGCTTGCCCGAGAACGAGCCCGGCAGCAGCATCATGCCCGGCAAGGTCAACCCTACCCAGTGCGAGGCCCTGACGATGGTCTGCGCCCAGGTCATGGGCAACCACGTTGCCACCACCATTGGCGGCATGAACGGCCAGTTCGAGCTCAACGTCTACAAGCCGCTGATCATCCGCAACGTTCTGCACAGCGTGCGCCTGCTGACCGACGGCATGCGCTCGTTTGAGAAGAACCTGGTTGCCGGCCTACAGGCCAACGAGGAGAAGATCTCCAACATCATGAAGGAGTCGTAAGTTTTCTTTCTTCTTTCTTTCTCTGTACATCTACGGACAATACTAACATCAACAGCCTCATGCTGGTTACCTGCCTGAACCCCAAGATCGGCTACGATATGGCCAGCAAGGTCGCCAAGAACGCCCACAAGAAGGGCCTGACCCTGAAGCAGTCCGCCCTCGAACTCAACGCCCTGACCGAGGAGGAGTTCGACACTCTGGTTCGCCCCGAGCTGATGGTCGGCCCCAGCCCCTACAAGGCCTAAGTGTCGAGCGTCAAGCGTAGTGTCGGTGAAAAGGCCGTCGTAGAAGCTTCGCTCTGATATCGTCAATGATCCATTGATGACTAAGCGATATAAACGACGGCCATGTAACGATGTATGTAGCACATTTTGCAATAGAACAAATTCGACAAAACAAGAAGATGCAAGATGCTCCAAGCGACTATTGATCGGCCAGAGCTGCAGCTCACGCTTGATATCAGTTATCGTATGACTCGAGAAACGTCATCAGCTTGGCCAACGTCTCGCCTCGGAAAGTGTCGGCACCGGTGCGCATAGCGCACTGCGGTTCCTAGCCTAGTTTGTCTGCATTCCTCTTTCTATTACTTGAACAGTAACACATAATCCAGAAACAGAACAGCCTTGCGGATGCTAGTCGACTGTCAATGGCTCAGCTGTTTCTCGTTTCCCGGGGACAAGGGACTGCCACTATTAAGCCTCGGCACTGGGGGAGGTCGATTTTCGGTAGAGCGGAGAGGGGAGGCGGATTACAAGAATTGGAAAGCGCATGTCAGTCAGTCAATTAGTCAATAAAAAGGTACTTTGTAGAAATGGCAAGAGCGACCGTCTGATTCATATACTTTTGGGTTTTGATTGCATTTCAATCGCAACTGCTTCATTTGTCGTTTTTATGACAGTAGCTCCTTCCTCTATCTCCAGCTCCTTCTCTGTCGGCGGGCACCGGTCGCGACTGCCCGCCTTGAGCCTCTCAACCAACTGCAAGCATGGTATTGAGCACCATTGGGGCTCGGTTTTTCGCTTTTCTGCTGTCAACTGGGGCAGTTTCAGTGGTCTTGCTCTGAAATATGTGGTTCTACCCCGTACGAGCGTGGACTCTAGTGACCTTCGGCCGCGGTATCGGCAGAGTTGCTACACACTGATCATAATCAGCCGCTAAACCCAATCCGGGAATAGTACCCAAATAGGAAAGAGGTGCACCAATAGTGACGCAACTTTTCGAGACTTTTCGAGTTTTTGAGACCTTGAGTCGCTGCTCCTTCCTTACTCTCAAGGCTGAGGAGTACAGGCGCTCGGCGCTTCGCAGTCTCGCAGTCTCGCAGTTTGTTCTCTTTTTACCGCTTTCTTCAAGTGTTCCCAATCGGGCAAAAAGCTCTGAAAGGCAAAAGCAGAAATAACAACCGTCTGCGACCTATTGCGGTGCCTGCATTGAACCGTGCAGTGTGAATAGTCTAAAGTGAAGAGACGAGATCGGGTCATCAACCGGTCGCACCTTCTGTGGTGTAATCGAAGACTCGGAAGCCGTTGAAGATAAGTGCTTTTAACGGAAAGAATGACCGACACGATACTAAACGCCTGCCGCAGGGCAAGTCCTACCCTTCACAAGGTCGTGCCTTCCTGTGTTGCCCGTCACAGTGGCAGCCACTGATATCTCACATGCTTTTACCTGCTCTATCGTAGGCGTCACAGCCAATCAATAAGCCGATTTCCCCACACTTTCACAAGCTCCCGCCGCTGCTTGCTTGTTCTCACAGGCCTGTGGACGACAAGCAATGTCTCGCCATATCTCTTTTGTTCTTTCCTAAACCGATTCAAATAGTCTGGCCCATTTGCCCAAGGGTACGCCAAAAGTACCTTCCTTTTACGTAGCCGTATACACGTGCTAGCTGTACCTCTGCCGGTACCTCCTTTCCTCGTTGCCACCCTGTTACTTGGTCCCTCTCACCCGAGTTCCAACCAAATGCCCGTGCCAGTCAGCTTGGATTGACTGCTAACGGCACTACACCCCCCTGTCCTCCACAAACGGGTGGATCCACAACTAACACGGCTATGAGCTAAAGTCTAGACACAAAGACTCGCCTTCGGGATTGTCCCAGCAGCTCTACTTCGGTCCGGAGGGGGACAAGGAGAGAAGGTGCAATAGTATTTGAACGCTGCCATCCCTCGCCCCTTCCTCGTGAGCTAGTCTTCTCCTCTTGCTCTTACATCTTATTCATACCCAAACTTCGTCACTTGACAGCTTCACGAGCCTCATCCAAGCTTCACTTTCTGTCTCTATTACTTCTACAACGACTTTACCTCTTACTCATCACCCCAATCTCTCATTTCACAACTTGAAACCGCTACTCACAATGGCTTCCGTTGAGAGCATCCTCCAGGGCGTCAACATCCTTGGACCCATCAAGGAGGAGCACAAGAAGATCCTGACTCCCCAGGCTCTGTCCTTCCTTGCTCTGCTGCACCGCTCGTTCGATTCCACACGCAAGCAGCTGCTGGAGCGCCGGATACTGCGCCAGGCCGAGATTGACCGCGGTACTCTGCCCGACTTCCTGCCCGAGACTAAGCACATCCGCGAGAATGCCGCATGGAGAGGCGCACCGCCCGCCCCTGGCCTGGTCGACCGTCGTGTTGAGATCACTGGCCCTACCGACCGCAAGATGGTTGTCAACGCCCTGAACTCCAACGTCTTTACCTACATGGCCGATTTCGAGGGTAAGCTTCCGTTCCAGATGTTGTTCTAGTTTGCATTAAACATTACTAACCACCACTAGACTCCTCCGCTCCCACCTGGGAGAACATGATCAACGGCCAGGTCAACCTGTACGATGCCGTCCGCCGCCAGATCGACTTCAAGCAGGGCGCCAAGGAATACAAGCTCCGCACCGACCGCACTCTGCCCACCCTGATTGTCCGCCCCCGCGGCTGGCACCTGGTTGAGAAGCACTTTACCGTTGACGGCGAGCCCATGTCCGGTTCGCTGTTTGATTTCGGTCTCTACTTCTTCCACAACGCCCGCGAGTCGCTGGCCAAGGGCTTCGGCCCCTACTTCTACCTGCCCAAGATGGAGTCTCACCTCGAGGCCCGTCTGTGGAACGACGCCTTTAACCTGGCCCAGGACTATGTCGGCCTTCCCCGCGGTACCATTCGCGGAACCGTCCTGATTGAGACTATTCTGGCTGCCTTTGAGATGGAGGAGATCATCTACGAGCTGCGCGATCATAGCTCCGGCCTCAACTGCGGTCGCTGGGACTACATCTTCTCGACCATCAAGAAGTTCCGCAACAACCCGAACTTTGTTCTGCCCGACCGCAGCGCCGTCACCATGACCAGCCCATTCATGGATGCCTACGTCAAGCTGCTGATCCAGACATGCCACCGCCGCGGTGTTCACGCCATGGGCGGCATGGCTGCTCAGATCCCCATCAAGGACGACCCTGCTGCCAACGACAAGGCCATGGAGGGTGTCCGCGCCGATAAGCTGCGCGAGGTGCGCGCCGGCCACGACGGTACCTGGGTTGCCCACCCTGCCCTGGCCCAGTACGCTCTGGAGATCTTTGACAAGCACATGCCCACCCCCAACCAGCTCTTTGTCCGCCGCGAGGACGTCAAGATTGGTGCCAACGACCTGCTTAACATGAACGTGCCCGGCGGAATCACTGAGGCTGGCATTCGCAAGAACCTGAGCATCGGCCTGGGCTACATGGAGGCCTGGGTGCGCGGCGTCGGCTGTGTGCCTATCAACTTCCTGATGGAGGATGCCGCCACCGCCGAGGTGTCGCGCAGCCAGATCTGGCAGTGGGTGCGCCACGGCGTCAAGACGGCCGAGGGTAAGACTGTCGACAAGGCCTACGCCCTGAAGCTGCTCAAGGAACAGGCCGACGAGCTTGCCTCCAAGGCACCGGCGGGCAACAAGTACGCTCTGGCGGCGCAGTACTTCTCGACCCAGGTAACGGGTGAGGACTACGCTGACTTCCTGACGACGCTGCTGTACGACGAGATCACTGCCGTCGGCAGCGGACAGCCGGCCTCGAAGCTGTAGGCTGCTACAGGCACATGATAAAATTGCAACGGGATTCCGGTGTTTTTGATTTTCAATGATTGGATAATGTACATATGGGCTGTTTTTGTTTGTTCTTGTTTCTCATTTTTGTCTATCTTTTCCTCTTTTCCTTCTACGTTAGCACGATATCATCCTCCCTCTCTCCTTAGGAGACCCGTCTCAACGGGATCTATATTACATACAGGGCCAATCAACAAAGTTCAACATACTTGTGCCTCTCTCTGCCTTCTCGTTGTGACCCATCCCAGCCTAAAAACTCAGATGTGTAGACTATTTTGCCACACGATCTCTGCTGCCGTATCGGCCTTGATGGTCTCCGTCAACGGCCCGCTTCACAACAACAACCCACCAGGTCTAGTGGCCAAATGGCAAGGCGCTTGGCTACGAACCAAGAGATTGCAGGTTCGATCCCTGCCTAGATCATTATTTTTGCCCCAGGCAAATAAGCAATTTGATGATTCCTATAACTTGCTTTTTTTTTTCTCAGTCAGGTATGAAAGTGTATTCGTGAACAACAAGGTCATCGCTCACCGAAAACGCCTCATTATCGTCTATGATTAGATGCGCGCTGTGTGCACCGTCAACGCTATTAATCCTGTGATTGCATTATCAATAGAGATGCTTATTTTTAATATTCAATAAGAATATGCAATTCAATAAAATAAGCAATAACAATGCAGATATGCAAATACGGATACATGTCGTGCGACTATGGACAGGGACCAGTATCGACTGACGAAGTCTCGGAGACGTCACGGTCTCATCTATAGAGTACTCGTTGCTGGTCATTGACAATGCAAGCAGTCTATCATGTCTATACTGTTGACGAGAGCAGGGCCATGTTCGCACACGGATCAACACCTGCGAGCTCTATATCATCAACGGATGATCACAGCTCAGCAAGCATTCTTGGGTAGATCTCTCGGATGTCTCCAGCTATAGAGGTCTACTAGACATATCCGACGACGGCCCGGCTTTATTCACAGATCATCAAGATGAAAGTTACATATGTTGCACATGATCCAGATGCGTGGCACAGATGGGCTTGCAAATGAATAGCCCGAGATGAACGGCGAACAGAAGAACATGGACATACAAGACTATACTCCTATGATCTTGTCTTCGGAACGTTCCTTGAGATGTCTTCCTTGCCATGCCATGTATGTCTTGACGTCAGTCTATGCTGCAGTGCTCGGCGGCCTGTGCTCTTCCCCATACTCCGGCACAATTTACTCTGTGTCATCGTGACACTTGTGCATAAGATGGAAATAGACTCTGTATATCTCGACTTATACAATGTACAGCTTAACCAAGATTTAAGATACACAGACGACACGAAACACGTAAAACGCCAAAACAAATATGCCACAACTGTCATCAGGTGGTGTTTTTGCATTGCCTGATCTTTCTTCAGGCAACTCGAGCTCAAAACCAGAGTATCACCGCGCATCCAGTTCTTCGTGTCACTCGAGTCATTGTAATACTCAGTAAATCAGTCGATTTGCAAATCGGCCATATTCCGACTTTTCACTTTCTTGCAATATTTTGAGCAGAATATTCAACTACATGATCACCCTCGCATGCTACTAGATTATATTGACCTGGTTCGGGTCGCGCTATGGATCGACAGTTGCATCTTCCTATCTTGGGCAAGATCAAGCGAGACGAAGGGGCTGCGCAGCGGCAGAGTGAGTGGCAAGTCTGTAAAAAGTCGACAGGCAGAATATCGTATGCCTTCTCGTCACTTGAGTAGGAGGACAAACACAAGGGCATGGTCCATTATCTGACGGTGAGAGATTAAGGAAAACATAACACTGTAACTAATTGCTAGCCTAAGCCTGGCAAGAAGCCTAGATCTACTGGCAATTACTTGTTGGGTGTTGAGGAGAGGCTGGTGGTTGAGACGGCCCTTGTTCATTGATGAATAACAGACGGCCGGAAGAGGATGAAATCCGAAAGGCCGCAGAAGACTAAGATGAAGAAAAAGAAAGCAGCCTATTCAGAAATATATGCTGTCATCCAAGCATGCTGCCAATATTCTGGCAACATGTATTATTGCATCGTCAGCCTGACCTCTGCCACAAATAAGCCTCATCAAGGCCGGTGGACCAGGAAATTGAATGCTTTTCGTATTCACTCGATCGCGAACGAGTACATTTTCACGAATCCAACTGTATTATTGCCATGCCACCATCGATTATAAATCAAGGTCAGCATGTTCTGGGTGTTATGATATGCAGTGATATGTACAGAGTAGTATGCCGCAAGGATGGCGATATTGCGGCTGGACCGAGAACACAAGTGCAGAAAGGTAAGCAATAGAAATCCGGAAACCCAGCTATCAGAAAATTCAAGTAAGCGAGTCACCGGAAGAAGAACTGCAGAGTAAGGGGGTAGCAGTCAAGGGCCAGGCACTCACCGGCATTCGCGTCATGGATCTGGTCTCCTAGTGGTCATGATACGGCGAGGGGTGGTCTGCGGTGTGCAGTAGCATGCCTTTTCTGCCCATAGAGCACCTGTAAGGAGAAGAGCGGATAGAGTGACAGAGATGGCGGGCAACGGCCAGAACCACACAATGCAAGCATCCCGATTCCGGATACAATATTCGACGCACTGAGTAGCCAACTGTTGACACTACGTCTAGTGGTAACGTGCATCCCGTTGGAATGAGAGATAATGACGATCTACTGGTCCAGACGAACCTAGAGCACAATGCTCCGAAGTGGTGTCTAACACAAGATTTCTGTACGTAGTTTAGGTAGCGATATGCGAATTTGTAGACTCGCAAATTGAAGACTGGAGGACCTCCGAGATGTGGTCATACACGGACTGGCTCGCAAGCAATGCAGCGATCCCGTTCGATACGAACGGCTTCCACCCATACGCAGACATTTCGCAACACATATGCAGTTATCGGGATGCATTGGCTGAGGGATCGGTACGAGGCAAAACGATACCATGCAAATAGGCAACAAAGATTTGCATTGATGAATGAAAATCGGTCAGCTCGCTGCTAAAGTGTCGTGTAACTACACCGGATAATGGCGCAGGGTCTCCCGTCAAGGTTGAGCTCGAGGGTGCCCGTGTACGACGATGGACATTGTCTTGTTGGTCGCCAACAGGAGCAGTTCGCGACTCATCGTATTATAGACACGAAAGCCTCGTTTATTTCCTCCTTTATCTTCCCTTGTTTGCTGCCGATCGGTTCGTGTCGCTTGTTTGACGAGCTGCATCCTGCATGCACGGGAGGAAATGCGTTTACACGGAGATGCAATGCAACTTTGAATCCAAATATGCATCGTATAGGGGCACACACTCTGCACTCTCGTCTTCTTTCTTCTTTTGTGTCATTGCGTTTTGCGCGTAGTGACTGGCGGCTGGCGATTTGCATTGCCTCTTAGCCTTTGGACCGCCCATGCCGGCGTTGCACGTCATGAACTTGTCAATCGTCGATATACCCGAACTGGTAGTTTCCCTGTATCGATACTGTCTGCTTATATCAGTGTATGTCTAGGTTTTCGTTTGTCTATGGGGTGTTTCCTACATTGTACGGAGCAACCGATTTGACATTCTATGTTGTTATCGCTTGCTACCGAGCTTGCACTACATCTGTTTTGCGACCAAGCTATGGCCATCAGAGAGACCCTGTGTCTGGATCCCTATTCCATTCCTTCGCCCTACCCGTAACGCCACTGACCTAGGCCTGGACTTGCATTTATGGCTTTTGGGCGTTTTGGCTGGGCTTCGGGTTGCAGGTTGGGTTGGCCTCTTGCGCATAATTCCGACCTCCAGGTCGATAACTGGTGGCCGACCCGCAGACTCGGGACGGACTGTCATTATGTAGTTGTGCTTGTGCTAGATCTTATGCTGTAGGGTAGAATGTACAGAGTGTAGTATGCACCATTATGCATGCTATTTGCTCTACAGGCTGTGCATGCTCTTGCTTGTGTTCCGGTAACATGACTTCTCGTGGGAGTCTCGAGTCTCGCTCAAAATCAAAGTCAAGGTCAAGTCTCAGTCAAATCAAGTCAACTCAAGCAGTCACGGAAATAAATGAGAGACATACATGTCGTGTTACGCTGACGCCGGACACGCGCAGTATGCACATGTTGCTTGTCTCATTTTCGAGTGTACTGTGTGCAGTACTCTATTGGCTCGGGGGTGTATTTGAAATTCAGGATATATGAATCCCAACCAATATTTGAGGTCGGCGAATCCAAGCAGATAGCCGTGTGTTCTCGAGTACTTTTACTGACTGATATACAACGATGAAATGATGTAATTAATGATTTTTCGTCCGTCCAGGATCGCGAGACGCCATGCTTCGTCTTGTTTTCTTTTTTGTCTCGTTTCTTTTGGTGGTTGTTCATATTCACACTCTCTGCTCAGATTCATGTTCGTAATGAATACATCATTGCAGCTAAAATGTCTCATATATGCTAGTAAGCCTCCCTACATGCGCTCGCAAGGCACATCATCCTATGAAAAAGAAGGAAACGCAAATAATACAATGCTACAATGTACATGAATCAATAGTACAGTTTGCCACGAGGGGGCGGCCAGACCAGTGGTGCAGCTCACAGAAGCAACCATGGGGCGTGTATAAGCAACAAACTAGTAGCTTCTGAAACGGCTGGTTTCTACGGTGCATGTACTCTGCGTGTGCTCTGTTCTGTTCTGGAGCATGCTTCCCGCGGTTGCCGATGCGTCGTTCCCACCAGATGGTGCACTCTAGGCGGCTGCAGTTGAGTTACAGTGCTGCGTCTGCGTCTGTATGCAGCCTGCAAGCCATGAGTACAAGGCGGGACAGTCTCCGGTCGAGGTCATGACGTCCTTTACAAAAGCTTCTGGTTCTAGACATCATCCATAACCCATCAATCTAGTGATCTAATAATCTGTATTTAGTGGTCGAAACAATTTCGGAAGATTTCCTAGCTTCAGGCGCTCCTTAAAGATATGTGCTTTGTATTCCTAGCTGTATTGTCGTATGGCCATTGGCATTGGCCTTGCTGGTCTTATTTACTATCATTTGCATTCTTTTGCTACGCGTAACTATTTTTCTTCGAAATTTCTCCATAGCTTTGCAGATGAAGGATTATTCTATGCAGCTGACTGTTTGAATGCGAGCTTAATGGCTACTAATCGATACAAAATGTAATAAAAACAATAAATCGAGTAATATCATTGAAAACAACAAGCAAGCTCTTCTTTGCCTTGATCTTGGGTGGTAATCCGCGTCGACCTCGTCTGTTTTGTTCGCTTTGGGCCTGGTCCAGATGGGCGGTTTGGCCGATCTCTCCACATTCTCACATACTGAGTACAGGACAAGTACATCGCAGCTAGTCAAGCTCCATGGTCATTGTAGTGGGCTCGTGGCTAGAAAGTCGATAGAAAGAATGACGGTGTACGGATCTGTAGAATGTCAAAGCTGTTGGTATGATCCGGAGTCCGGTATTGTTGGTACGGGAGCCGATCTGCATGGCTTGATTTTGTGTTTGCTGCTTGTCTCCGTGATCATACTGAGTACAGAGTATCATTCAATTCCACTCACTCACGACTGCAGAGTCACAGCTCAATCAGCCGACAATTTCTACTTGGGCCAGTGCGCAATGGCCAAACGAGCATGAGGCAGGGGTCGAAGCGAGAGGATCCCACCCAAGAGGAACTCCTCAGTACACTACCAGGACCCGTCTGAGCTTGTCAAGTAGCAGAAATACATATCAAAGTACTTGGATTATGCACTCTACTGAGTAGAGAGTGGCGGTACACGGAGTATTTATTGGGGTATCCCAAGCGGTCAAATCACGTTCACTATAAATCGATAAACCCGACTAGTGCGAAATGACTATATTACTGCAAATATAGCTTAATATGAGAGCATCGTTTAGGTTCGCATGGCCAGGTGTATTTATTCTGTAGTGCGCGAAGATCGATATTTTCGTACTGAGTAGAAAAGAAGAGAAACAGCGAGAGAATTAACAAAAGTGAAGAAGGAAAAGAAGAAAAGAAAAGAAAAGCTGCGACGAAAGGACCAGAGAAAAAGAAAGAAGAAACGCGGAATAAACGTGGCCAGCCGAATGATGCAGGACTGAGGGGTGTCTACCCGTTTCGGGCATAACATTCATGATAGTATTTGAGATTGCATGAGAAGCGGCTGTTGCAACTGCATCTCAGCTACGATACTGCTTGCTTTTGGTGGTGTCATTGTTTCTGTCGCAATGGGGTTGAGCTTTCTTTTTGAGCAGAATCCTAGAGTGCAAAACAGAGGATGCAGTAAAAAGAGAGTGGGACAAGATGGTAATTAGATTGCTTCGTAGAAAGACAGAGATCCGAAAACGCCTGTTGATTTGAGATTTGAGTGTGCTAGTGACAAAGTGGTACGTTGTACATTACAGGCAGCTGAGTTCCAGAGACCTGGTCGAGATAGTAGCCTGGCAGCGTCTGTGAGCGCTGTCAGCACGGAAGCAACACGACAATATCAATGACTCGTCTGTGGGGGTATGGCATGGCATTGCAAAGGCTGCCCTTCACGATCCGTATGTGCTCTATTCATATTACTACTCTAGATATAACTTATCTGATAACCGATAATAACGACAATTGCTCGTGCTGGTTACCAAATACGAGGGACAGCAGGGGTCCGAACAGTGGGAGGCAATAAAGTTTGATTGACCGAGGAAAAAGTAGAAGCTGGGTATTGTAGCTAGATGCCTATGATGTACATAGTACTGATCGTACCGATTTTGAAGGCATATGTCTACTCTACATAATAACATCCAAAATATACAATATACAACACGATCATGAGTGCAGTAGTATTGTGGCCTCATGCCCCTGAGCCAAGACACCGTTCTGTAGATGTATGGTGTACATCGTAGACACTGAATCCTCAAGTACAGGTAGACACGCCAAACCCAAAGGACCAGCAAAAGCGGCAGAGGCGTTGACGACGCAGATGTTGGCGGCGGGCGGCAGATGGTCAAGCCCAGGCCCACAAGGCCAGCGATAGGGAGGGAGGGGAGCCACAGGCCACGAGGGAATGCGGAAGGGAAGCAAATGGGGACAGAAATTGAATGATTGACTGTGACGTATTGCGGTAGACTGGTAATTTGATGAAAGAAGAAGAGCGGAAGAAATAAAGAAGAAAGAAAAGGCAGAAAAAGGAATAATGAAATTAACAATAAAAGGCCTCCGAGCGCGTCTAATTGGGGCTGATGCGAGACCTGACAACAGACAAAGACGCAGCACTCGAAAGATATATCTTTATTGAGAGCGTTTGTTGGTAGAGAATAGACAGTAAGACGATGTGGGAAATAAACAAACTCACAACAAAAAAACAGTTGTTTGATTTTCTTCTTGATTTCTTCTGCTTTATTGTCATATCGTCTCTCTATCTTTGCTACAGAATATGACGCGCAACAGTCCACGCGCCCTAATAACACCAGCAAATTACTACGTCGTGAATTAACAACAATCAAATGCATTGACATGTCACTCACCTGGTCCCGTCGATGGTCAACACACGACTCATCACTGAAATTCCGCACTCCACCAGCACGCCGCTAGTCCCAGCCCGGTCCATTGAGACGGCTGGTACAGCGTTAGTCTTATTAGCATTATTGCCATCACGCTGTCAAGAGAGAAGAATCCAGGCCGGTCTAAAAGTCGGTCAGTCTGGAGGGGAGAGATCAGACAGAGGAGACAGAGAAAAGAGAAAGAGATGTCAATACGATTTTACGTCACATCTCTCCAGTATCTAACTCGCTCCTTCCCTTCTTCATATGTCTCTGGGATGGACATGATTCCGCACTCCATGTATTTCGCCCGGCCGGTTGGAACAGGCTACTGGGCGTAGGGGCGGAACCGAGCGCCAATAGGCTGTATGGTGTGGTAGGCTGTAGGATAGGCTATGCTGTAGGCAGGAAATCGTAGACATGTCTCGTGCCATAGTGATCGTGCTGGCCCCTGTGACATATGACTGTCCATGGTTTGCTTGCTATTTTGACTATAGGTTTTATCGATTAGTAATCACAGGAAATCGGACTCGTCTATTCATCTCGTGATGCAAAAGTTATTCATCTGCCATCTCATGATTCAATCCAGGCTCTCTCTCACATCCCATACTCAACCTCGCCTGTTTTGCCTTTCTTCAGCAGACTATTGCTTACGTTAGGGGCACGCTGCACAGCTCGCTTGCCCGCACCCAAGCCGTTTGGAGGCACGCTCCGGTACTTTTGAGCAATAATTCGTGCATGAGCTAGAGAGTAGTGTGTCTGCCTGCCTGCAGTGCGAAAGCACAAGAGTGCGACGGAGCGTGTCATGTACAAATATACAAAGATTTCTAGGCTACCGACACTATGGAGCGAGCCGTCGAATATCAAATTCCCTTTGGTTTTTTTTCTTTTTCTTTTTCTGTTCTTTTTCCTTTTCTTTTGACTTTGCTATTTCAGCATGCCAGGGTCGCCGCGTCCATCCGGTTAACAAGTAGAAAAAGTAAAATAAGTAGAGAAATGAAGAAAAAACAGTGCTTCTATGCGAATAAAAAGAGAACAATGGATAGTCCTACAGTCTATTGTTTGTTAGTTGAAATGGCTCGGATTGCGGCTTGGCCGGTCAAACACCTCGTCTTCAGTAGCAATGTCGGAATCGCCTGTATTCCCCAGAGTCCGATCAACTAGAAGCTGTTCTTACGTCTAAAGTCTTACGAACAGGTGACGTTTGTGTTTCTACAGGGTACTCTGTAAGCTGTCCACTACGCCAAGCCGCCTTGACTCTTTGTTATTGGGGGCCAATAAAGGTGAGATGGACAGATAATTCGATTTTAACGAATAAACAAAATAAACAGATAAACCTAGTTAAAAAGAGCACTGCCAACAGTCACCAACAGTAGAGCCAACGGTCACGTCTGAAAAGAGTAGAAATAGACGGGCTGTAATGCACTGTATCTTCAGTAGTTTCGTTTTCTTCTCGTCTCTTCTTTTCATCATTTAATTTGTCTATTTCCATTTGGACCCAAGATGTCTCCCACCGACTACTCACCTTGGCTCACCTTGACTATTGATAGTCTCCAGAGTGTGTCATAAGACAGCTAACTGCTCTTATCCAACCCGGGACCGAGTGTTTTCTGTCTTCTCCTCTGTCGTCTCTGTCTTCTATCTGGCCAGCCCCTGTCGTCATACCAGGGCACTGAGCTTGTGCAATACCAGCTCCATACTCGGTTGTCTCGGTTTGTGACCTGTAGCTCCTGTATCCTGTGTTTCCGTGTTCTTTTTTCTATTCTGTACAGAGAATCTCGTGCAATGTCTGTCGCCTCCATCTGCCAGGCTTGCACATGTCTAAGACCGGAACAAATCAATATTCCAGTCTCTTGTTTCATGTCTGTTGATTGTCTAGTTCTTGTGGTCCTTTCCATTGCTCTTCTTCACTGTCTTCCAGATCACCTTTCTATGACCAAAGGCTTTCCCCTCCTCTCAAGTACAACTCTAAATCCCAATATTGCTCAGCGCATGTCTTGCTTTAAAGTCCTAACAATGTCTCCAGCCTGTATGACATGTATTGATAGATGATACAGCATCTGTAACTCGATTCTCAGCTGCATACAGCTCCCATCCACCAAGAACCGAACCAGAAATCACCGTGGTGCTCCGTGCTCTGCATACGCAGACAATCACCGTCACAGTGCCAGGCCCTTCCCCCTTCTCGGTACAGAAGCCCAGCCGTTATTCTCTCCACACCACCTCTGCAGGATGTGCTCCGTCTTCGTACAAACTTGCAGAGTATTACTTTGTAGCCTGCACTGCTCTGTACTCTACTGAGTACTGAGTGTTATCAGTCTATCACAGCTCCCACTTGCACTTCACTCCCACCAGTCTAGACCAACTCCACCTCGACGGCTCCGACACCTCGTAAACTAAAAACCTTACTAACACGTCCACACTTTATTTTGAGTTTTATTCCGCTGTCGTATTACTCCGTGTTCACTCGATACATCGATAATCCTCGATGGCCATTTGCTACCGTAGATATTCTAGATATCCTAGATAAAATTATTTCCTCTTTTCTGGACCCAAGAATCAATACTCTAGCGTCGGGCTTGGACGGGATCTTTCAGCCTCTCCCCTCCAACTGTCAATTTTTTGGCTCTGCCCTGTCATTTTCTCTTCTCACTTTCTCTTTTTGATTTCCTGACTCCCTCTCTCCTCCCGACAGAATCGGCTCCTGTCAGCCACCTCAGGGGTTGCGACGCTACGCTCCTCTGCCCTATGCTGATCTTCCACGGCTGTTCTCCCTTTTGATCGATGCTTATCCCATTCTTGGGGTCTTGTTTCGAATTGCCATTTCCCGCTGCTGTGTTCTACTCTCCTGGTTTCTGTTGGCTGTTTTCCCTCTCGGAATCCAACCGTCGTCTCATTACCACTCTGCCACTGTTCCGTTCACTCGCTGATCACCCTTGACCCCGGCTCGTTTGCGCCCCAGCTTCTGCTGCTTGGTTCGCCTTCCCTGCTCCAGCTTCCCAGCCGAGCCAGCTTCCAACTTCTCACTCTGTAGATACATACTCTGTGCTACCCATTTACGTAGACAACTGCAAGTGTATATTTAGCTACTCAGCTATCTTATTTCCCAGTATTAGGTCTTACTTAGAAGCCATGTCCATGATCCAGCCTGCTTCCTAATTAAATACTATTTTCCTGAAAGCATACCTTCTACATTTCTGTCTGGCAGGTAACCCATAGCCCACAGCACATCAAAGATGTAAACTCAAGACGTATGTCTTCAGAGACCTTTATTCCGGGAGCCCAGTATTTCCAGCTCCAGGCACGCCGACCAACAGACTCTCAAACAGTAGGGCTGCACCAACAACAAACACCAGCCTAGTCACTATTGCCTCACTGCTCCCTTTGCTGCCAATCACCTGCACCTGCAGATTCTCACCCTATCTTTGGCATAATCAATATTCCTTTTTCTTCGGTTTTCTTCCTTTTCTTCTCACAATCTTTTGTCGTCGTTTACCCTTTCTATACTCTGCAACCCTCTTGTTCATATTCCGGAAACAGGTCCTGGGCCTCCCTATTGGCCCATGTCCCCAGGCACACCTCGAGCACACCTTGGGCTCCCTAACTTGTTTGTCTCTACTCAGTATATCTTCTCTGCACCAGGTGAAGGGCGTTTGCGCTCTGCTGATTGTAATACATTGTAGATTATAGATTGTCTATCTCTTCAGTCTTGTCTCGTGGTTGTCTGACAGGCTGCTCTCAGCCTTGGTCTCTCAGGCCTACTCTGTACTGGTATTGCTCTGCTCCCGTCTCCACCACAGGTGCAGTCCTGCAGGCCGTCAAGCTCATCACACCCTAGTCATAAGCCTATTTATTCTACTCTTTAATGTTCCTATTATTTCATATGTATTTTACTACTTTAAAGTTCTACAGAGTAGCTATCCCCTTCAATATCCATACACCCCCTCCATCAGCTACTCCGTACGCACCCCCGTTTTCTTCTCTCCTCTTCTTCTCGTCCTAGACTGCTTCTCAAGCTCTTCCTCTTTCAATTAATTTCTTCGGTATCTTTGTCCTTGTGTTTCCTTGGGGTCCTCATCATTCTCAGTCTCCATCGTCTTCTTGCTTGCCCATTGCCTAACTATATCGCCGGACCGGCTCAAGGGTTGCATATCGTCAGCCTCCTGTGACACGACTTCCTAGACGACGAACTCGTCGTAGACAAAGGCCCAGAGGATATCCAGTGTATCAAAGATAAATTCGCTATCATACTCAACACCGTATTGGGACAAGGCCAGCTGCCAATATTGGGTGCACGAGATGATGCACACGGCATGACTACGCATCAACTTTGGACAACAATTCGCCTTGCCATATCACAAATTTAGAAAACAAAGAGGATGATCTCTCGATATAACCTCGTTGGTCGGACTACAGCAGACCTTCTGGGGCATCTATAAGCACCAACCTCAACGATACTCGTCTGCCATTTCTCTTCTTTGAGTGTGCGTTTTATATCAAGTTGAAATTCGAATACAAATTCAGCTTTATTCTTGAACGCCCTCATCTCCGGTATGATTTCTACCCCTTTTCTTGTTCTTCGCCATTGTCTTGCCTTGTCCTCCCCTCCCCATACCACGCTCCGTGGTAAGTCGAGAAGTGTACAGACTATCCAGGTAAAAGATATACAAGACGTACAAGATATATGAGATAAAAGACAAGTAAAGATATAGATCAATATCAGAAAGCAAAAAGTACTTCTCTATCAGGTACAATCCGGACAGGCAAGGTCATCTTTGCACTACCTAGCCTGATCGATACATTACTGGCTGTTCTCTTGTTATTCTATTCGCTTTCTTTATTCTATTCTTTAGTCCAGCCTCTGTCTATCATCCTGTCTATGATCTTGCCTACTGTCTATACCGCTGTCCTTATTATTGTCTCCTCCCCAGCCCGAAGCTTCGCCTCTACTCTCGCCATATATACGCACACACACCACATCTTGTCTTACCTGGCCTTGGAGCATCAAAGAATATCGTCTGACTGGCTTGCACAGAATCACAGTCAAATATTTATCACTCATTGCTCAGTACTTGGGTATTCACCCAAATCGCCCGCGCTGCAAATCGTATCAGTCGCCATCTATAACACCAGGCATCTGCCCTCTACTTTTTGGTAATATAATTCCTTTCCTTGTCTCGTTATCCATCTGCTCTCCATGTTCTTTCTGTTTCTTCTTTGTTTCTTGTTTCTTTTGTTTGTTCTTGTTGCATCCCTTCCATTGTTGTCTTGCTTGTAAAATACAAATCACTCGGCGCCATCCATACTTCAACTACACTCGATCCTCCGGCAAGGACTATCAACCGCTTGATCAACTGCCATAATTGACTCTGCACGGGACCTGATTTTCATGTCTTTGTCCGCAACACAACGCAAGAGCTGAACTATATATCCGACTTTGTCCCGCATCTTATCGTCCATACGCTTCGTCTCGCTCATAATATCTCTCGTCCATACTCTATCATATTCAGCTCAATCTCACTGCGCGCACACGCATCAACAGCATGGAAACAGCCCTAGATTTTGCTCCAGGACCACCAGCAATGGCCTTGGGGACTGATTCGATGTCCGCCTTCTCACTGCCGTCTCCGGGACTAGGCCAGGACACTCCCAGTACGCTCCAACAGCAGATTCTCTTCTCTTTTTCTTTTTCAGTCTCTTGCATTCTCTGATTTTCTGTCAACCTGTGCACGTTATTATATTTCGTGTCTCTCTCTTCTTGTTATCCACGCCTATCACCCTGCCTAACGGGTTGCATAAGCATAAGCATATATTTACCAAGCTTGTCCCAAATGGTGCTCCTAACTCTTGTCCTCTTTTAGGATTTATTGGCGAACGGCTCAGTCCCGCTACTGTCCACATTGGAGACAATATCAGTACCAGCAGCTCGCAGCGATCGTACTCTACCAGCTCCAACTACTTCAACCCTATACAACAGCAACAGCAACAGCAGCAACAAAATCAAGAGCGAAATCAGCAAGCTCAAGACCAAGGTAGCCCTCAAGAGACCTCCTGGATTGCGACACGACAACAGTCGTCGACACCAACTTACACGCCAGTAGCGGCAACAGCGGCAACAACAATCGGCGACGTAGCTCCCACTACCGGCGTTGGGTCACCGCAAGACAAGAGCAGCATTCAGCACGAGCAGCAGCAAATTGGGCAGATGAGCGTTTCTCTCAACCATCAGGTGTCTCTAGGCGGCCCGGCATCGCTCGGCCACGACTCTCTGGTTCATACTCCGCCTTTTGGCCGGCACCACCATCTTAACCACAGCGAGCATCATCACGATTCGCACGATTCGCAAAGCCAAAATCAGCACAGCTGGAATCCGAGCCGGTCGCTGTACTCGGCGCCAGCAGACCCGTACAGTTCGGCACGAAATACACCATCCCCGCCAGCGGCACACAGCACCACGTTCGGACAGCAAGACGCCGCCAGCACGACGGGCTACTTTTCAACAGCCATGTCAAACCACCATTCCGGAAGCGGCACGGGCAGCGGTGGCGGAAACGGAGATGGCTCTGCCCGGTCACCAACCTCGCACTCACAGAATCCTTACTCGCAGCATCACCAGCCGCAGCAGCAGCAACAGTCACAGCACACGCACCACGACACCTCGGTTTCATCACTGCACGGCTCTCTCTTGACTTCGGGCCATGGCGCAGCATCACAGCAGCCACGGCACAGTGTACACGACACCAGCAACAGCACAGCCGGAGCGAGCAATAGCCACAACAGCCCCGATATGATGGGCTACCGCAGCCAGCACTCACCTACCATCCCTAGTATGGGCGGTATGCCCGGCATGTCGTCATCGTCAAGTCTGTCATCGAAAATGGGCCAGACAATGTCCGGCTTGCAGATGTATCCGCCTCATCAGCCGTTGCATCAGTCGCACCAGCAGCACCAGCAGCACCAGCAGCACCAGCAGCACCAGCATACAGGCCACAGTCCATATTCGCAGCACTCGCAGAGCTCACAACAGCATCACTCGCAGCAGCACCAGGCATCATCACATCACACACTACCAAGCCCTACACAGCCAGGGAGTCATTCAATGCGCCTGATACCACCACCACTAGCCTCACAGTCCAGTCTTTCGTCGCTGGGACCGCCACTCGGAAGCCCCTACTCAAGCACAAGCGCGAGCGGCAGCGGTACCCCCGGCGGCAGTCGCGGCTATGCATCGTACTCGCACCACCAAGGCGTCCACCAGCCGTCGCCACACTCGCCCGGCCTTTCGGGGCACGTTATCCCCAATCTTAACAACCCCAACGGCCATATGACGCTGATTCCGGGCGGCCTGGGTGGGATGCAATATGGCAGCCACAGCGCAGGCGGCGGCCTCGGTAGTGGGGGGCTTGGGAGCCAGCGCAGACCACTGCTGTACAGCCAGGGCCAACCTCACGGTGCGCTGCACCCGCACCATTTGAGCTCGACACAGCTCGGCCACCACCATCTCGGCATGCTGGGCGGCAGCAAGGGCATGAGCATGGGTAGCATGGGCGGCATGGGCGGCGTGGGCGGAATGGGCAGCATGGGAATGGGCGGGCAACCGTCTGTGCACGAGCGGCCGTTCAGGTGCGACCAGTGTCCACAGTCATTCAACCGCAACCATGACCTGAAGCGACACAAGCGAATCCACCTAGCAGTCAAGCCGTTTCCCTGCAACTACTGCGACAAGAGCTTTAGCCGCAAGGACGCACTCAAGGTATGTTTATTTCCCCCAATAATTGTTTGCAGATTCCGAGTACTAACAGAGCAGCGCCATCGACTGGTCAAGGGATGTGGTGAAAATCAGTCGAGCAGCGAAAACGTCTCGGGCCGCGGCGGCCTGCCACCAGCGGGCAGCGTCCTGAGCGATACCACAAGCGACGGCGGCAGCAACGACATTCACAATCTGCGCTGAGTCTTGCCTTGTCGATGTTTCATTATTTACTCCTTGGTCTTCTGTTGTTGGTTTTCATTTGGTTTTATTTCTACAGGGTTTGTGTCAAAGGGATGAAATGGGATCGGTCTGCATTTGCATCTGCATCATCTTTGCATCTTTGGAAATTCATAATTCGGGCGTATTCTCTCTTCCATGTCTATCAGGTCATTGTTTATTCTCTTTCGCAGTCGGTCTTTTTTGCGTTCGGATGGATGTACGGGATGCGCCTTTATATAGGGCAGGATACACGGGACAGGCTTGCATCTATATCAGGTGTCCTCTAAATATCATTATATTCTCTTGGCTTGCCTTCTTACTACCGTTTTACTGAAGCCAAGTCTGTTTCTCTACCAAGATGACTCTTTGCTTCCCCTTGTTCGTTAACTTGACCGTCGATCTGCTTTGGCTACGTCAACACCTCCCCACACCGTCAAAGTCGACTATTTACACCGATTTGATTTACATTCTTTCTTCAGCTATCGTCCTATCCTCAGGACTTGGCCACGTGCAGTTTTAAAGTCTGATTTGGTGCTTAATGGCTATTACGTGGCAGGTTCAGAGAATACCGTGATTGATGCGAAAGTAAACAAAGCCCCTTTTCTCTATCAGTCGAACCTTCCCATCAAACATAAGCACGCTCCTTCCTCTGTACTCACAGTCGCGGATTCGTTTTAGCATCTTTCCCCATTATCGGAAGGCACAACTTTACAAACAGTGGGAATGCGCTGTCTCACCCAAAGGCCAGCTTCACGATGTAGCTGCTTGGTGGAATGTTGTCCTTCGTTTCAAAGTCCGTCAGATTCCATACTTGCATTCTTTTCTCTCGGCTTTTAGAGACATCAACAACAGATCCCATACGCCTACAGCCACATCATGTTCTCTGCTACTACCGTTGTCACTTTCCTTCGATCTTGGTGTGAATATCAGCATCTCCAAGGACAGTCAACAGACTAGAAACTCATGAATGTAACGAATCTGAATTAGATATTAAATCTGTTTGCAAGCTGGCCGCATGTGGCAAAATCAAAACCCTCCCAAAACTCCAACACCGAAGATAGCAAAAGTAGATGTGAACAACTTAAACCCCAAGATGACAAAAGAAACGAAATGGCTCGCCAAAAAGGCTGACGTGAATATGGTATATACTCGGGAGAAGAAAGGAAATATAATATTGAATGAAAGTAGTAGATGTGTGCATCTGTGTGAGAATGTGAATTGCGTCAAAATGTGTTCCAAGTAGATCGGAAGTCAATGAAAGTAGTGACAAAGAATGTTAATAGAGTAGAAGAAAGAAATAGAAAAGTGAGAGAACGAATGGAAGAGAATTGAATGAAGTTGAAAGAAAAAGGTAATGAAAGTGACAATGAGTGGAAGTGCAATGACTTCAGTTAGTTGGGGGGTGCCTAGGAGTTGAGCGTCTTGACCATCATCTTGGCCTTGCGCTTGTCAGTTATGATGTGACATCTGTCACGCATCACACTTTTCAGAGTATCAGCGACCTTGTGGAAGCTGTTGGCAGAACCCTTCTCCTGCGTGAGGCGAAGAATGCTCATTTGGTTGCGCTTGCCATGCTCAATGACAGTGACAATTTCACAAGCAAAGGATACCTCACGGATATTCAAGTCTGAATCGTTAGCAACAATCAAAAATAGAAAACATACAAATGTCGTTAGAACTTACAATTTTTGGCAGCGACCTTGGCAAACACGATATTGTTCTTTCTGTCGACCTCGATCTGTTCGATACCGTATGTGCGCCACTCCTTAAGGATTCTGTACACCTCACGTCGGGCGGGCACAGGCGGCAAGTTCAGGCATAAGTGTCGAGTCGCAGGCTTGACACGGAAAAGTCGCGACAGCCAGTTCTGCTGAGGCTCGACCTTGCGTGCGTTAAAGTCATCATCCATGTCGTGAGCGGATGTGCGTCCAGAGCGGTTCTTCTCAGAAGCCTTACTTCTGTTGCTCCCGCTACGGCTGTTCCCACTCTTTCTGCTAGCAGAGCTGGTTGCGCTGGTTGCACTGTTCTGTCTGCTCTTGTCCGATGACCCAGCCTCAAAGTGCAGATCGTCGTCCAACTTAGGATCGCTCTTGGAAGTCTTCCAGAAGGGGAAGATAAAGCTCTTCTTTCTGGTCACCTCCTGGGGGAAAGTGACGGTGCGAGGAGATGGTGTCGTTGCCTCGGAGCTGCGAGACACCTGGGACAAGGGCCGCTCGAAAACCTGGACCATGCTACTGCGCATATCCGTCTTGGATTGCCGCTTGAACCATGACTTCTTGGCCGGAATAACAACACTCTTCTCGCTACCACCGCTTATCGAAGTGTGCGAGTTCTTACGCTCAGGCTCCTCGACGATGGTCTCGGCGACAGGCTGCTGCGCTCTCTCCTCGCGGCGACGCTTCTGGCGACGTTGCTGAAGCTGGGACTCTGTGAATTGCTTCTGAGTCTGTGTCTCAACAGAGCGCTGTTCTTTCTGCGATGTCGTGTTGGCCTGCACTTTAGGGGCCTTTGACTGCTCCTCACGGGAAGGCTTGCCTCCAAGATTGAGTGGTGTCGGTGCTTTGAAAGTCTTTGGCTCCTTGGTACGGGTGGCAGTTGGTGAGACAACGATGCGGATTGTGTTCTCAGCTTGGGTGTTGTTGGCGAGCTCTTCAATGTCTCTTGCAATGTGTGAACCATAGTTCTTGGAGGGGGCAGAAACAGCACGCAGCTTGTCCTTATCAATGGTCGGTCCGTTCTCAGGGCCCGTCTCCCGAATCGACGGCAGCTGCCTAGTGTGCCCTCTGCCAGCTTGTGAGTACACCGGAGCAGACACCACTCGTCTATCGGCCGAAATATGGGGCAGTGCGTGGACCTCGACCAAGCGGGCATGCATTTTGGTGTTTGACGACGTGGCGACTCCAATTGAGGCGTCACCACTGACGGCTGATGAAACCGTAGACTGGCCCTTCTCAGCCTTGGCCTTGGCAATCTCAAGTTGCACTGAATCCGAGCGAGGAGGAGAGGGAGGGAGAGGGCGCGAGTCCCATGCGTTAGCACCAGTACCCGCAGTCTTGCCATTCTGCGATGCCACAGTAGTTGCCAGTGATGATTCCGCCTCCGGTGTAGTAAGACGGATCGAGAAGGGCGAGTCCCGACTCTGATCTCTCTCAGGGGAGTTGACAGCCAGGAACGAGCTCGTGAAGGCGTCATCGAGATCCTTTGCAATCTTGCAGCTGAACTCAGACAGGTCTTCGTTCCAGCCGTGGGTCGCGTCCTGGGTATCATGCTCGGCAACATCAGTCATGGTGACGTCAATCTGGCTGACTGAGTACTTGCGGGCCTTGGAGAAATCTACACCACGCTTGTGTCTCGATGATGGGCGCACGCTGTGTCTGCCGTTGACACTTCTCACGCTCCGGGCGCTGCGGATCGAACTCATTGAGCCACGAGATGCTCTCAGATATGCTGCTGAGCCACGAGCCTGCTGAGCATAAACTTTCGTGGCGCCAATCGCACTTGACTTAGCCTTGGAAGCCTCTGCTTGAGCCATAGACCGCAAATCCACATCAGCATTGGCGTTGTTATAATGGACGACAACCTTGGCGTGGCTTGCCTTGTGGGTGTTTGGCTCCATCACAGCAGATGACTTGTAGGGGTCGTAACTCTTCACGGTGCCAGCTTCGGTGCCAACTTCTGTTTCAGCGACATTGGAGATAACCGTAAAGCGAGACACACTACGCTTGTGGCCTGAAGGCGTAGTCTGTGAGAATTTCCTCGTCGAGACTTTTCTGGCGTAGGAGGGTTGGTTCACATGGTGGTAGTCACTCATTGAGTGCGTGAGTGTTGGGTTGAAGTTTTCTTGTTGCTGCTCTCTGAAGTTGAAAAGCAGCCAATAGAATAGCTTTTGGTCGTTGATCCTAAAATCATGTTAGCATGGTCGAAGAGTCTGGCGAATGACCTAAGAATAAATGGTCAACTCACTCGTTGCTGACAAGCTTTGCAACCAAATCATCCTCACGCAAAGTGTGCCACATCGACCGCAGCTGGCGGAAGATTGTCTCATCAATGTTGGCAAGATCAAGAGGTGTGACCTGTGCGCCACGGGAGTCTTGGCCTGGGCCTTCGGTCCCGGTTCTACCGAGATCGTCTAGGTAGCCGTACTTCCAGACAAGCGGGTGCTGCCACATTTTGTTCATTGAGATGCGGACCTCGGGTTCGATTTGAAGAATGCGGTGAACCAGATCCTTTGCGTCGGGGGTGAAGTGCTGGGGCATCGTGTAGATTCCCTTTTTGGCCTTGGCCAACATGAGACCCATATCCTCCTCGTCAAAGGGGAGGTGCCCTGCCATCATCACGAAAAGAATGACACCCATGCTCCAGATATCAGCCTTCTCGCCACGGTAGGGGCGAGCCTTGAGCAGCTCGGGGGCAGCGTAGTGAGGGCTGCCACAGGATGTCTGCAGGTGAGATCTCGGGGCTTGGTGAAGGGCGGCCATGCCAAAGTCAGCAATCTTGATCTGACCGTCGGCCTTGAGAAGAATGTTCTCAGGCTTCAAGTCGCGGTGGCAGATATTGAGCGCGTGGCAGTACTGAACGGCACTCATCATCTGGCGAAAGACAAACACGGATGCCTCCTCGGTGAGGGCGCCATTGTTACGAATGTATGAGAACAGGTCGCCATTCTCGACATATTCGAGGATAAGGTAGCTACAGCTTGTTAGTGGTTGTGCACTAGGTCGCGTCTAGTACGAAACAGACTGTTACTTACATCTCGTTGCGATTCTCCCAGATATCATTTAGCTTCACAATGTTGGGGTGCTGGATCAGCTTGAGAATCGCCACCTCGCGTTCAATGGCCAGGGGCATACGGCGAACACCGTTGACGTTGTCGGGAAGGCTGCTGTCAAATTGGTCAAGCTGGGCAATGCTGCCGGACTGTGTCATGCGGGCAGTCTTCTTTGCGATGATCTTCACAGCTACAGGCTGGTGCGTGCTGCTGTGGCGTGCTGCCCGGACACGGGCTGAAGAGCCTTTGCCCAGAGTCTTGCCGAGCTGCCAGGGTCCAATATGAGACTTCTTGTTAGGGAAGCCATCACAAGATGAGTACTGAGAGGCACGTCGTGAACTTGAGTCCGCTGTGTGCCGCGAGTCTCTTGAAGCAGTGGAGTTCCGCTTGCTTCCTTCGTCATTTAGAGGGATCTCCAGCATGCCATAGTCTACCGTCTGCTGGTGACCATGCTGTTGCTGTTGTTGCTGTTGCTGTTGCTGAAGCTGCTGTTGTTGTAGCTGCTGCTGGCGAAGAAGCTGCTGCTGCAACTGCTGTTGGTGTTGTTGCTGGAGGTAGGCTTGTTGTTGTGCGAGTTGGGCGGCTTGTTGCTCGTAGGCCAGTTGGTAGGCGTCTTGGTAGTCTTGATAGTACTGCTGGTGACGGTGTTTGTGGTCAAGATCGTGGTCGGGGGCGACGGCAGAAAGAGACATTGTCATCTTGTTGCCCACCGCGGCGTCGTGGTTCTCAATGTATTCAGGAGCTGCCGTGGTCTTTGCTACCCGCTGAGGTGCCTGTGCTGTGTTCGGGGCGTTTGCCCGGGAGGTGGCGTCGCCAAAGGGGACGCGAGTGCCGGTTCGCGAAGCCATGATGGATATGCGAACTGGGTCGATGTGCGAGAGGGTATTATTGCATGCTGCGATGGTGTTAAGGATAGAGAGTCAGGTAAGCACGAGTGAACAAAGAAGATGGAAGAATGTCGACAACGAAAGGTGAAAAGATTAAGAATTAGAAGAAAAAAAGAGACAAGAAGATGAAGAATGGAAATGACGGGAATCGACGAGGCTAAAGAGAGAAAGCGCGAGCTGGAGGTAGCATAACAAACAAAAAGGACCAGTGCGTCTGCTTGTAAAAGAGTGTGAGTCGGGCGCGCACGACAGATGGGAGTGATCGTCCTCAAGAGAAGAAGAACAAGTATGAGAAGAGTTTAAGAGGGAAGAGAAAGAAGAATAGGAAGAGGGAAAGAAGCCGGAGAAGAATGGCAATGGAGACACAAAAGAAGAATGCGCGTTCCGGGAAGGAGGCACCTTTGTTTCTTTCCAATAACACGCGTTGGCCACTTGCTCCTGCCGTTTTGTGTCGTTTACGCAGTGGTTGCCCCGGCGCCAGATGCCGGGGAATTCAAGTTCAAAGGGAAGGAAGCACCGTCAAGCGCTCTTGCCCTGCTTGCATTCTACATTCTGCATCACGACACGACTAACACGGGAGGTACATTGGCAAATTACCATTTTGGGTAGGCACGCGAGGTACCAGCGCGCTAAATCGGCTGATGTAAGCAGAAATGTCAGGCGAATTCACTCATGATCCGTCACCAAAAGGAACCACGGGAACAAAAGGGAGGCAGGGCAGGAATGCAGCCAAATAAAAAGGGGATAGGTGCTGGTGGTAAAGGTTCTCGATGCTGCAGAAAACTGGAATGCAGAAGTAGTGGGCGCTGCTGAGAGCGGGGGCAGGGCTATTGCAGAGTATTGCAGAGTAGCGCAGAGAGAAGCAAGTCATACAGAGGCGATTAGAGAGAGAGCTCTATGACAATAAAGGTAGACAGGGCGAGCGAAAGTGGAAGGCAGAGTGGAAAGCTATTTCCAAAACTCCCCAGTAGCCTTGGCCAGGGAGGGAGCTTGGGTGAAAGGACTGCGGGAGGCATGCTGGCTGGCATGCAGCGCAAGATGGGCAGAGAGCAACGACTGGAATCCGGTAAGATTGCTAGAGCAGCTGCTAAATTCCATGCTAACAGTGAAAAGCAGGCAAACAAATGGAATCAGCTTTTGTCTGTATCAAGTGTGCCTGTTTCGCAGACGGCTGATCGCTCGATCTACGCAAGGGGGGAGGCGAAATGGGAGCCGACAGAGCCCCAGGTACCGACGCGTCCTTGTAGATGAAGTGTAGAGCTATCAGGTAGTTGAGTATAGAGCTAGCTTGTCCTTGTAAATGATTTTGCAATGCATAATTTGTATATATTTGCGGGCGATGCCAGTCGACCAGACGAAGGGAGGCAAACTTGCGCGGGAATGAGCGAGGCATTCAAATCCAGATAGCTTCGGACGAAGCGCAAATCTGGGCCTGTGTAGGCAATCGTTTTTAAATTGAAATATCATAGTGTTTGCAAAGAGCGGTTGGAACTTTTCTGGAAATGTAAAGGGACCGTCAACGCCGTCGTGAATCTGAAGTTCCTCACAGACGATAATGGTCACGTGTTTCCGTACTTTTAGTGATTATGTAATAGCACTTTATGCGGCGCGCCTTTGCGAGACGCGTCGCACGCGTGCCCCGCTAACCAAGAACGACCCTTACAGCATGTCTCGTAGCCTTGTTCAGCTTCACGATCGCCAAAGCCTGAACGTCTATACGCCTACGAACGTCGTTCAGACGTAGAGTCGCAGGTATAGACCCTCAGTAAGGCATACATATCTACAAGATGTCTTCATCACGAACAAATGGCCACTCGGCCACCCCCAACAGCTCAATACGGCGGCGGCGGAGACCGACTAATGACGACGGCGACGATGATGAACGCGACGACAACGAGTCCAGCGGTCACCTCACCACAGGCCAGTCCCGGTCAAAACGCATACGACCGTCTGTAGGTCCAGACGACGACGAAGACGATGACGAAGCCAACGAGACCTACTACTCGACCACCAGCGGCCGGCGATCCGGGGCCAACGGCACCACAAACGGGCGGAGCGGCAAGAACATCAATGCTCCTGTGTTTCAGCCGGGCGCAATTGTCCGCGTTCTTGTCGAGAACTTTGTCACATACGAACGTGCCGAGTTCCACCCCGGCCCTAGCTTGAACATGGTGATCGGACCTAACGGCACGGGCAAGAGCTCGCTCGTGTGCGCCATCTGCCTTGGCCTCGGCTTCCACTCCAATGTGCTCGGTCGTGCCAGTGCGTTTGCCGACTTTGTCAAGCACGGCCGCGCGCACGCGATTGTCGAGATTGAGCTGCAAGCAGGTCCGGATGATTTGGAGAACCACGTGGTGCGCCTGCGCATCAGCCGCGAAGACAACAGCCGCAAGTTCTGGCTAAACGGCAACGAGGCGCCTCTGCGCCGTATCCAGTCGCTCATGGCTCAGCAGCGCATTCAGGTGGACAACCTGTGCCAATTCTTGCCGCAGGACCGTGTAGCTGAATTTGCTGGCCTCAACGCCGTCGACCTGCTGGCCAAGACACTCGAGGCTGCTGCACCCGTTGATATGAAGGAGATGCAGGCGTCGCTCAAGAATATCTACCATGCACAACGGGAGGCCGAGCAAAAGATGGACGTGGACTCGGAGCAGCTACGGATACTGGAGAGCCGGCACCAGGCGCAGCAAGCCGATGTCGAACGGTACCACGAGCGTGAGGAGATTCAGCAGGCGATTGACGATCTCGAGGCATGCAAACCTCTTGTGCGTTTCCTCGAAGCCAAGGCCAACTACAACCGGGTCAAGGCTGAGCGGCGCGAGGCTGCGCGCGACCTCAAGAACCTAGAAGAGCGAGTGCGGCCCACGATGCGGATGGTCAATGCCAAACAAACATACAAGCAAGCCCTTGAGGATGCCCGACAAACACGCAAGACAGTTCTGGCCGAGGCTGAGCAGGCCGCGGATCGTGCGCTGCAAGCCGTGGAACGCGCCGAGACACGCTTCAAGGACACCGACAACCAGAGAGATGACCTCGGCGGCATCATCGAGAACAAGAAGAAGGAGATTTCTGCCTCGCGTCAAAAGATCACGGCGCTCGAAGCCAAGCACAAGAACAAGCCACAAGACTTTGTCGCTGCGGACTGGAACATGAAAATTGCAAGTTTGGCTGTTTCGAGAAATATGTGAATACTGATGCTAACTGGACAGCGTGACAAAGAACACCAGAAGCGGGAGATTGAGGTGGAGCAGCGCGAGATCGTGACCGACATGGAACGGATCAAACAGCAGGCGGCACGCATCAACACTGAGAAGCACCGTGCTTCACGCGAAATGGAGGCGCTTGCCTCGCGCCGCGGACAACAGTTCAGTATTCTGAAGCGGATTGCACCGGATGTCGCGTCCGGCTGGAAGTACCTCGAGGAGCACATGGGCGACTTTTCCAAGGAGATCTTTGGCCCGCCCATGATGACATGCACGGTCAAGGACCAGCGGTACTCGAACGTGATCCAGTCACTGCTGCAGAACGACGACTTTTTGTGTTTCACAACACAAAGCGTTGAAGACCACAAGAAGCTCAGTGACATCTTTTACGGCAGAATGCGGCTATCGGTTACAATTCGCACATGCACGACGCCGTTCAACTCGTTTTCTTCGCCATTTGCAGAGGACGAGTTGAGGGACATGGGCTTTGACGGCCAGGCCATTGACTTTTTGGAGGGCCCCGACCCTGTGCTGGCTATGCTGTGTGCGGAGCGGCGCCTGCACAGCTCGCCGATCAGCATCAACAAGCCAAGCCAGAGTCAGTACGACCGGATCGTGTCGAATGAGCGCATGTCGATGTGGGCGGCCAAGGACGAAATGTACCGGGTCAACCGGCGTCGCGAGTACGGCGCACACGCCGTGTCGACGTCGGTACGCGAGATCCGGCCGGGGCGGTACTGGACGGATGCGCAGACGGGCGACCTCGCCGAAAAGGTGGAACTGGAGGCCAAGATGGAGGATATGGGCAAGCAGCTGGAGGAGCTGCACGTGGAGATGCGGGTGCTGAAGGAGAAGGCGTCAGACCCGGTGCGCAAGACGCGCGAGATCGACGATGAGATTGCGCAGCTGCGTGCCGAAAAGAACCAGTTGCAGACAGAGTACAACCGGTGGATGGCGCTGCCGGAGAAGATCCAGGCCGAGAACAACACATGCAGCCGGCTGCGCGAGGAGCACATGGAGCTCAACAAGCAGCGGCTGCAGATCATTGGCAAGCTAGATGAGATTGTGCTGCAGAAGGCGCGCGCGGTCCTGCGGCATGCGGAGCATGTAGCGGTCCTACGGCAGGCGTACCTGGCGTTTATGGACGTGCAGCTGCGGGCGGTGGAGGCGGCGTCCGACTTTGCGGTGCTGCACGCCAAGAACCAGCACCTGGCGAACCAAGTCGAGGAAAAGCGCGCGCTGCTGGGCCGGCTGATTGAGGAGATGCAGGTGCACAAGGCGGCGGGCGAGGCGGCGCTGGATGCGGCGAACGAGCTGATGGAGGAGGGCACAACGCGGTCGGAGCGGGTGCAGGGGATGGCAAAGGACAAGACGCTGGAAGACCTCGAGAACGAGATTGCGGCGGAGCGCGCGAAGCTGGAGCTAACGCGCGTGGTCGACAGCGGCGTGCTGGACGAATACCGCCGGCGCGGGCGCGAGATTGAGCAGCTACGGGCCTCGATGGCGACGCACACGGCGAGCTTTGCAGAGATGAGCGAGCAGATCAGCGAGATCCGCGGCGCATGGGAACCGCGGCTGGACGAGCTGATTGGGCGGATCAATGACGCGTTCAGCTACAATTTTGAGCAGATCAACTGTGCGGGCGAGGTCAGCGTGCACAAGGACGAGGAGTTTGACAAGTGGGCGGTGGAGATCCGGGTCAAGTTCCGGGAGAACGAGGAGCTGCAGAAGCTGGACCAGCACCGGCAGTCGGGCGGCGAGCGGGCGGTGAGCACGATCTTTTATCTCATGTCGCTGCAGGGGATGGCGCAGGCGCCGTTCCGTGTGGTGGACGAGATCAACCAGGGCATGGACCCGCGCAACGAGCGGATGATGCACGAGCGCATGGTTGAGATTGCGTGCCATGAGCACACGAGCCAGTATTTCCTAATCACGCCGAAGCTACTACCGGGGCTGCGGTACGACGAGAACATGACAGTGCTGTGCATTGCGAGCGGCCCGCAAGTGCCGAGCAACGAGGCGAGGCTCGACTTTCGCCGGTGCGTGCAGATCCGGAAGCAGCTCATGGCGGTGTAGCCCTCTGTCTCTGTATCTGTCTTTTCCACCTCAATTATCTTCTTGATCATATTCTGTCTATTCCGTTTACTACTTCCTACCTTCTACTTCTTCTACTCTTTAGACCTTTTGCTTTCTTTTATTCTGTACATTAGCGATGATGGCATACCCGGGTTTACTTGATGGGCTTCAACAATACAAAATTACATGCAACCATTTTGGTGTCTACGCAAGGCATGGTGTCAGTATGGCACCCATTGCAAGTTGGCTTTATCCATACGAAGAGTATAAAAACTGCACCAGCAGCAAGAACAAAACAAGAAGGCAAAGGCACACCAGGTTTATGCCGTCTGCCTGCTTTCCAGCCGTGTTGTTGGTGAGGCCAAATTCAGCCGTGCCTTGTTATATGTGATAATCAATGATATGCTGCCGTGCGCCACAGAGGCACAGTACGCACAATACTCTATAGACATTGGCACACATCAAACCATTGCTGGAGTTCTATCCCTGACCCTTGTTTGCCCGGTATACTTGGTACAGCTACACCATGGCGCCCCGGGCTCTGACGCGCCGGTATTGTCTTGTCGACTCGACGACTCCAATGCAATCACCGGGTTGGGTATGAACGAGTACGGAACTACACTCAGTATTTCACTTTTATCTCGAATAGGGCGTGCATGTGGCTGGCTGTCTTCGCTTTGCATTCTTCTCTGGGAAAAGACATGAAAATAATAAGCCGTGCCACGGCATAGTTTGAATGTGCGCACAAGTATCACGGCGTTTTGTTCTCTGATAAACTAGACCGTTGCCCATGAAACAACCGCAATATGTGAAGCTTATCTTGAGCGCTGCTGGCTGCAGTGACCCAGGGTTGCAGTCTGGAGGTGCAGCAATGGCACAGTACCAGCGGCGTGTATCAGCAATCATATCAGCAATCATATTGTTAGTCTACCCAGTAAATACAGGGAACACGGCTCATGGTAGGCAGACGAAGCAGATACAGAGTAGATGTGCCACTGCTGGCTACGGCGCCTCGTTAATGGTGCTACAAGATGCAGGATGCACAAAGACGCAGGAGGCGCAGACGCAGGGAAAGGGTCTCGAGGGACGAAAAAGATTCCTATCTTTATCTTGCTGCGTCCTGCATGCATCTGCATCTCATATATCAGAAACATGGCGGCCGTCGAGTCTCCTGTAACACGTGCAGTTAGTGTTGTAGAAGTCAAAGGCTTGACACTCGATTAAAGGCAGTATTAATCATGGAAAATCAAAACGAAATCACATCGAAATCACGAAATCGAAGCCAACGGAAATCAAAATCAAACTCAAAATCCACACAAATCAATAGAAAAACAGACAACCCGGAGTATTCGCACCGGACGGACCAGGGAACGACAGAGATGGGCAGCCCGCAAAGTCCGTCACAGCGTGTCCCGAAGCTCATTTAATCTTACTCTGGAGGTCTTGGGACGAATTGCAGCACGAGTTGTGCGGGTTCTGCAGCCTTTTCAGCAGATTAGAGCAGCTTTCAGGAGCTTTTTGCCAGCATTTCACGCGTCTTGCCTCTGGGTGCGCGTCAATGCTACCCAAGCTCCCAGGATAACGACGTAATCGCAGGGGTGGTTGCTAGCGGCAGAGAAGAGCATGACAAGTACTTTTGACGGTGAAGGATGCTATCGAGATGAGCTCAGGGGGGTGCGAACTGGGCAGCCAGTTGTACGGAGTAAGATCAGCAAAATTAAAAAGACAATCATTCAGGTTGGGCTCGTCGAGGCCTAATGTTGATTTCAGGGCACAGACATGGAAAGATAGAGAAAGGGCAGAATAAGCTTATTGTTATCGCTGGCTGAGAATCAAGACATACTCTATTTCAGTACTTTTGATTATTACTCTTGCTCAGTAGATGATGTGTCTCGGCGCCGCCCTTGTGGCTAAAGGCGTTGTTAATAGCTTTGTACTCTTTTGTTTTTGCTTCTTTTCGCGGCTTGTTCTACTCTTGATGGTTAATTTGTTCTACAGTACGCTGGCAGGGCGAAATAAAGGGGTAGTCAAATATAGATATGCACGTCTCCCCAAAGGCACCCTAGAGACTCCCTGCATTGCATGTCGACAGGAATCGGATGGACAAGAGACGGACAGCAGACAGCAGACAGCACTCTACCTGTGACGTCCAGAAATAGTTGGTTTGCACATACGGACTGCGTGTTGCCGTGCATTGCCATTGTCCGCGACACTCTCGAGACTCTTATTCACGAGGCTGCACAAAGTGCAACGACTGCCAAGAGGTTAGATAGCTGCTGATCCCTCGGACAGTCAGCAATCGTGAGCGTCTGCGCTGTCGCTCTGCATCTCAATGTAGACCTGATCGACGCGGAACGAACTGTCTGGCTTTGTTGATCCTCACGAATCATCCGAAAATCCGAAAATCCGACGAAATACAATCAACCCTAAAGTTTTAGACACCTCGGTCATGTTTCTTTCACTTGTTCTAGATTTGCAAAGTACATTATGTATACTCATGCGGTGGCAATGATACTGAGTTATTAATTTGGTGCAGTCATGCAGTTCAAAGAGTTTTCTTTTGCTGCCGAATTTTTCATACCGAGTCTCGGAATCTCACATCACTTCAATCTCGGTTTTGATTATTCTACTTGCCACGCCGCGCACACGAGTTCTGTACTCTGTATCCTCTATCCTCCCAGCTAAAGTCAATTCAAAATCAAAATCAATACTCACAAAGATCGGATGTGATCGAGCACTGTCGTAGAGTCGCATTGACAACGGAGTAGAATAATTCTTCTTTTTCTATCCACTATGGACGTTATTTTTGGACGGTACAAATGTACGATGTACGATGTACTTGTACTTTGGCCGAGTGCTATTGCAGGCTCTATCCAGTTAGCCCTGCTGATGTTCTGGGCGCTGGTTCCAAGTCTGTGCTGTCTTCCGGCGCTGCCGGTCGTCTGAAGTTGCATATCTTGTACTGAGCAGGTCTCTTATTCTCCATCCTGGTCTTATTTCTTGTACTTTGTACTATTACAGGCGTGGCTATTGGCTATTCATGATCAGTACAGTAAGATACTGAGTATTGATAGATAATGTAGAGTATTATCACATGTGGGCTGTCAATTTGGCAATACAGGTTTTCGTCACAGAGTAGCCTCAATGGTAAAGTTAAGCCGCATCTAAATATGGAAGATGGAAGAGACTGGGTAGCTTTTCCGTAGGTTAAGAACGTGAAGATAATCTAGAGGAGAGAAGATGTCGCTCAGAAATGCTGCTGCCTGCTCGTTCAGCCTCAGCGCCAATACATGCTAGACGACTAGCAAAGACGAGAAACAACCGACGAGACGCGGACAGAATACGAGGGTATGGAATGAAATCTTAAAAAGGACGACAGCAGTCAATTGGCGTACAGAAATGACAACATGAGATAGACAGCTCTTTAGGTGCTTGGCAGGAAAAGTAAGCAACCCCTGTCTCCTGCTTCCCGCTCCAGCTGGACAGGATCTGCAAAGGTGTGTCATTTGTACCAATACTTCTTGTGATGCGTATCTGTGTATCTAGTTCGTTATGTCGAGACGAAGCATCTCGAGTTGGTTGCTTTGATTTTAATTTTATATATTGGAAGAAATGTAGCTCTTTCTCTATTTCTGCTTCGATTTTATCCATCTTGATATAATGTATGATAATTTAATTGATATTGATGCATCAAGTATTGTAAATGTGATGAGGGAAATCAAACAAATCAAACAACAAAAATAGACAGCACCTCAACATGAAATAAACCAAACACCAAACAAAGATCACTAGCAACCAAACATTAAATCAACGAGACCCAACAGACAAGGCTTGACTAGAACACTATCTGACCGACGATCAACAAAAGAAACCGTTGAACGAGCCGAGTAGTCCGGATAGACAACTCTTGTGAAGATAGATCTAGAACTAGATTTAAACATCTAGAATTAAGTAGCTCTGCCCTAACCCCGAGAATCAGCAGCATACTCTCATATTAAGAATCACAATTACAATGTACTTATTGTCCATTCCAGGGTCTTCACAACCAGTCTTCTCAAACACGCCTTTTGCCATAAATAGGACGGAACGAAGCAGACTCCCGCAACGTCCCGTCATCCGCAAAGTACATCGTACAGCAGATCTCGCTCCTCGGGCCCTGCAACTATCCCACGTCACGACTCGGCCACTTAGTACGTATGCCGATGCAATACTCCGAGCTCTGCAGTCAACTCGGCGACTTGGTATTGGGATGGTTTGGGTTTGGATGCAGTATCACTTCAATAGTAGTGATAGTCGACCCATCAGCCCAACGAGCGAGTGACGCGTAGTGTGGATCAAGCCTGTCGTATACACTTTACTTTGCTTTTCAGTCTGTCTATTGATTCAGTCACCGTCTGGCCTACTTGTACATTGTAGCATCGCCAACCAAGTATCTCTCTCTACATATGCATATGCATGTGGCTGCTCAGAGTAGGATGGCGGCAGTTGACCTCGTATCAGTAGAGGAGTGCAGCACAGCAGCATGTGCAAGTAAACATAGAAAAGATAAGCTCTGTAGATTTTTGGTTTGGAGATAGGGCACTTTGTACAGAGCCGAAACGGCATGCCCATGTTCTACGACTCTCTGCTATCCCATTTGAACACCGTTCCGTTTTGCTAGACGAGTCCAAGAGATCAGACGACAGATAATGTCCGAATCGTCTCGTACTCGTAGAGTCAATATCATCAATAGCCCTTTTGTTTTCGGGGTTATTCTCTGTTGGATCTCCATCTCTCTCAGATGCTCCCCATGCCGGCTGGTGGCATCGCAACGTACATCCGTTGCACAATGTTTCGGACTCTATTTAACCTTTGTACAACGTCATACATCATGGTATCTGGTGATATATCGAAATGAGTAGATTATATTGAGCTGTTATGGCCTAATCGGTTTGCTACAAGCTCTTGCTTAAACGGATATATGCATAGTATGCATATGCACATACACATACACAAGCATACACCGTTTCATTTAACCCAACATCAACACCAACAACAACCAACAATAGAACACAGCACAGGGATTGCGATTCCACTGGACGCGCATCAAACCAAAATAGACGATTACGCAGTTGTGGACTGGGACTACGAACAGTGTGGCTGGGCAGCATTCGTATACAGAGAGTGTGGGAGCTTGACTCTTACTAGTATTGCTGCCCCACAATACATTTAGGCGTTTCCGCTTGATGATCAAGTTGCCGTTGAGCGCTGGGAGCAATTGCAGGCTCAACAGCAAGCAGCACAGCACAAATTGCTGGTAAGATTGAATACGTGTCTTGGGCGATCTATGACCGCGTCGCTCTTTCTTTTTATGGTTCTTTCTTTTCTTTTGTCTCTTCTTTCTTGTTCACCGTCGCGCCTGCTGCATCAATTCCGTTTTGTAAACATACGTTTTAAACACCGTTTCAACAAAATACAATTGACTAGAAGGCGCGACCGACCAGGATAGGAAATAGAAACTGGACCTGGAAACAGGGAATAGGCAAGCAGGGCAGAGGGAAACAGGGAAGAACAGGGCCAGATCGATCGCTCCGTAGTCCGTAATCCGTAATAATAACAGCAATAAGATCAAATGCAAATGCCAATGCTCATGTCAATCTCAAATGCCAACTACTGGAATAAGCATACAGGCATACTTCGTACACAGCCAAAAAATACGGGACGGGTCCATTGATGATGCCGTTTGCTGGGCCGTGATCTGATCAAGTGTTCTAGAATAGTAATATCCCCTGCCCCTATTGACTCTCTCTACGAATACTGCAGTGACGCTCTTTCCTTGTACAGACTCCAGAGCAGAGAACACGCCGTGATTGACACATCGCGCTTTCCATCTCCACCACCTGGCGCACCTTCCCGTCAACCAGAGGAACATTGACGTCGTAACTTGTCCACGTCGCAGTCACCGTTTCTTTCTTATTGTGTGTATTAATGCATGTTCTAACCGTTTTCTCTCCGTCAAGTTCCTCTCTGCTTCTTCCTTGTCTGCCCACCGTCTCCCCTTTCCTCATCTCCATCCCCAGAGCCCATCTTCCCCCTCCACCTCACTGTCACTGTCACTGCCACTGCCTCCTTGCACTCGTCCTCTCTCTACCTTCTTCACCTCTCATCCCATCTCTTCCCATCCATTCTTCTTGTCTTTCTCTTGCTCCTTCTTGCAGTTGCTCGTTTGTCTCTCTTCTTTCTTGTCCCTCGTTTTGTCTTTGCCTCATCTCCAGTCGCTCGCCCAACAGCTGAAAGCTCTTTCTTCTGTCCATCGTATTTCTTCGAGCTTCACTCTCCTGCACTCGCTTTACACCATCCGCTCGACTACGGCCACCCTCGTTTGATCATTCTTTATTCTCTCGCTATTTCTATATCCTCCGACTATACAGCTCGTTCCATTGACCATTGGCTCGTACCACCGTCGTCTACGTCGTCATCATTCCGGTATATACTTTTCTTTGTCTTTGTCTTGCTTCATACCCTTTGGAATCTCGGTCAGCGTCTTCCTCGTCAAATATCTTGAGATATCGTCATCGCAAACGTCTGTTATCCATCGACATCAGCCTCAGCCTTCCACACAGAGTACTTTCTCTTTCGACACAGCCTCGCGCATAGCTCTGGCAACAGCACAGAGTACAGAGTAAGGCCGACGATCAACGGCCAGGGCCTGGCCACCAGACCCGGACCTGGACCTGGACCTACCAACCTATCACACACTCAGCCCAGCCTATTCTGTATCTATCTTACTGCACATTCCGCATTCCGCCGCGCCCATTTCCAACGGCCAATCTACACACCTCGTTTAGCGTGTGGTGACGACCCAGTCGCATCTTCAGCTTCGTCTCCTCCAGTCCCCACTGCATCCTCTTACATCTGGCTGCATGTTTACTGCGCACTACAGTCACCGCACTGACTTTACGAACAAAGACTAAGACAATACATAGTAGCTTTCTGCCCGACCGGCCGACTCCCGACCTCGACCTGACCCTGACACGTCCGCCACCAAGCAGACCGGCCCGCGCCCGGCCCATATGTACGTTTACTAGATAGAAACATGACAGCGTGAAGACACATCAGACATCAGACAGCAGATAGCAGATATGGCAGCAGACATGACGATGACAGACATGCAGAGTCTCATGTCTGATGATTAACTTGACCCCTAACTATGCTCATCTGCATCTACGTTGCACATCTATGCACATTTATGCAGTCTTCCCTGCATCTCACAATTTCACAAACATCATGAAGCACGATATCACAGAAGCCACAGACACCCCCAAAGCCCATCGACGCACACCTCATTGCACACCAATACACACCAATAAACACAAATACCGTTAGCACCCGAATATCTCATCACACTCATCTCTCCAGCTTCGATCGACCCCTAATCCTCACCAAGACAAGGGTATCCGGGTCTTTCATTGTCTCTGGTCTTCAGCCCGCCAGCCTTGGCATCCATCAATGCCCTATCCCATTCTCGTGCAATGGCTCGGCTTTAAGTGCAAAGGCACAAGTGCACCCCTCGACAACTTTATTTTCGGTATTTTCGTCTACTATCAAGACTGCTCCCACTTTGGCCTCCTCGACCGTCTCATTTCCGCACGCCCTCCTTCGCCGAATGGGTCGATGGCCGCCTGCAATTTGCTCTTTGCTTGCCTGTACGGTCTTTGTGTGTCAGACTACTGCAAGCTCTGCATTTGAGTGCATGATTTTTGTCTGCATCTTCAGAGTATCTGCATCTATTTGCACCTATCTGCAGTCGAGTCCAGTGTATCCCATCATTCCAGGCCACGCACACAATCACGCTCTGTCATTCGATGGACCGTCTGCACTCTGCAGTCTCACCCCTTTCGACTCATTTACAGAGGGTAATCACCTCGACGTCCTTGAAACCCACCCATCTACACCCGATCGACAGCTGAAGCGCATTGTCCTAGCCCCAAGAGACCACCGCTATCCACCCAAGCGCCGCGCTATTCTCGAGCTGAACCACAACGTTGAAAAACAGGCAATCAAATCAACCCAACAATAAGGACGACTGTGGCTACGGGTTCGTCATCACCGTGCTGACAATCTGCGCACCCTCGGCCTTGTCGATAGAGTACTTGCTACAGAGTAGCTGGCTTACACCCACCCTGGCTCTTGTGTCTCTGCCTCCCTTTCTCCCCTTTCCCACCAGCAATTTGACCCCGAGCGCTGGGTGTAGTCAGGGACGCTGACTCTTTGAATGGCTTTGTCTTTCTGCTGACTATCTGCATCTGCCCCTGCTTACTGTCTGCTGTCTGTCTGCCATCTGAAATCTCTTATGAACATCTTCAAGCATCTAGTCCAAGCTAGTCTGCATCTCATACAGCTACTGACCGATATTTCAGTTTCACACTACACGTCGACACAGACTCGCGTCCTTTTCGGCGAGCTAATCCCTGACTAGAGTTCTTGAATCCGCTTGCTCTCAGCTGCCGCCCCACGAGTCTCGTCTCCGCATCTTTACACGCCCTTCACCTGGCTACGACTGCTGTGTACTCAGACACCAAGGCCGAAGCAGACAGCACACTGTTGCAACTGCACTGCACACTGCACGCGTTGCAGGGTTCCCTCGACATCCTAAAGCCGTCCTAATATCACTTGGATTATCCTCGCCGATCAGCCGCTTCTTCCATATCCGAAATCGAAAGCAAAAGCAAAATCAAAATCAAAATGGCGCCGACAAACCCTCGCCTCAAAGTACTCTCAGGTATGTCTGCAGCAATTTCAATACTCGTCGATCTTGTCTTGCTTTCTTAGCTTTCTCTGCTCTTTGCTTTCTTTGCTTTTTCTGCACACGCATTGCTCGCTGTATCTCCTGTCTACAACTGCCAATTCCCTATCTGCCAGACCCCATATTTCCCGCTACCCACCCCTGTCCCAACCTTGCGCCTCCCACTGCGCTTCCACTATGTACGCTGCTGGCCCTTTGCGCTATGGTGGCACACCCACTGCATTCTTCGGACGAAGCGGCCCTATCATTCCTCTCCACTGCCCCAATTACACGCCCATACACGCCCATCTGCTCCGTAATACACGACGCTCTCATCTTCCTTTGCCTACTTGTGCTTAGCTATCCGCGCGCCATCGACGCCCATCTGCGCCAGCGCCAGTCTCTACTAATCCGCACCCCTCGAGCGGGAAAAGACTGGGACCGGGGGGGACTGGACTTGGGACTAGAGAGCGAAGCGGGAAAAGAGCAAAAGCGCCCCAGAAAAAAATACACTCCAAGATGCACCAGTCCGCCAAAATGCTCCAAATGCTCCAAAATTCCTCTTAATACTCCCAATCCTGGCCCTCTGCCTCTACCCTCCGCGTCCTCAACCTGGTCTGTCCAGTCCTCGCCTTGTCTTGTCTCTGCCCTCACCCTCACCCTTCTCGTTCTCACCCTCATCCTTCCCTCCTCTTCTCTGGCTCGGCATCGCATTCCTGGCTTCTACTCCTGTGTCTCGTTCCCCGGTCCTCTGCAGTACTCCAGTCCTTCGTTTTGCTCAGTCTTCTCCCCATTTGCATCTTCCTCTTCTTCTTTTTCACAAGATAGTCCAAGAACCCTTCTTCTACTACACTTTAATCACCTAATCTACATTCCGCGTTTGGCTGCATTCTTGCGCCTGCTCGGCATCGCGGACTCTGCTTCTCTTTTCTTGGATTGCCTGTTTCTTTTTCATATTCTTTCTTTTTCTTTCTCTCGCTTCTTTCCTTCCCTTACAGTCATATGCTTCACACTTTGCCAGTCGCCTAGTTTCTTTCTTTCGTCTTGTTTCTTCATCCAACCGCCACCATGGAGGGAGAATTTGAACTGATGAATGTTGTTTCAGTGGGCGGTAATGCCGTATCAGCCTTTCTTTCATGGCGCCTCCAGGCCACCAACGCTTGCGATGTCACTCTCGTCTGGAAATCCGGCTTCGAACATGTCTCGCAATATGGCATTTCTTTCAAATCAACAGTCTTCGGCAACGAGCGCTTTAAGCCCCGTCATGTCGTCAAGTCCCCCGAAGAAGCTGCCGCGCGCAGAGACGGCGCATACGACTATGTTATCCTCTGCATCAAGGCCCTCCCCGACGTTTACGACCTGGCCACTATCATTGACTCTGTCGTCACGCCTCAACACACCTGCATCCTAATCAACACTACACACAGCCTCGGCGTCGAGGCTGCAATCGAAGAGCGTTTCCCGACAAACGTCGTCCTGTCTCTCGTCTCTATGGCCGAGGTCGTCCAGCTGGGCGCCAGCGACTTTGAGCATAAGGGCTCAGCCGAGATCTACGTTGGCCCAACAAACAGCCAGAATGACAGAATTCCCCAGTCCATTCGCGAAGACATGGCACAAGCTCTTGCCATGACCCTGAATTCGGGCCAGGTCGACTGCAAGGTCTCATCAAACATCCGCCAGCAGCAGTATGAGCGGTTGATTGGGTATGTCTTTTTTAATATCGCCTTTTGTACCACTCTCAACACGAACTAACAAACAGTCCCATCGCGTTCCACACGACCAGTGTTCTCTTCGAAACCCCCAACCACGCACAACTCATTGAAAAGGTCGGCGTGCGCCAAATGATCAACGGCGTTCTCGACGAACTTATCGCCATTGCCCAGTCCCAGGGCTGCACCTTCCCCGCCAACTTCAAAGACCAGACGATTGCCGATATGACAAAGCCCCAGCCCGCCGACAGCGTCATGTGGCAGGACTATGTGGCCAGACGCCCCATGGAAGTTGAGACTTTCCTGGGCTCTCCTATCAGACTGGCCCAGGAGAACGGCATCGCCATCCCGCGCATTGAGTCCCTGTACGCCATCCTCCACAACCTCAACGCTGTCAACCAGACCCGGCCAAAGGGCGACGCCCTGGGCCGTGTCCCCAGCTCTCCCGCCATCAACGGCAGCCTGCCACCTCGCATGTCGAGCCAGCCTAATGGCGGCCCGCCAAACGGTATGCCCAACGGTATGGGTGGTCGGCCTCCTCGCATGCGGAACTCGTCTGCTGGTGGGCCCCCTGGCGGGCCCCCTGGTGGCCGCCGTCCTCCCGTTTCGATGAACGGTAGCATGAGCGGTGGTCCCAACGGCTTCGGCCGTCCTGGCCCGCCCAACGGTTACCCTGGCTCCCGCCAACAGTCTCGGCGCGGCTCTATGGAGGGTACCGATCTCGAGGAGTTCAGCCACCTCGTACTCTACGACAACATTCCCGAGGGTGGCAGCCCTCAGCAGGAGAACGATATCGCTCTGCGTGAGCGTGAGTTCCAGCTCCGGCAGCGCGAATTGGCACTCAGAGAGCAGGAAATGAGAATGCGCCGGGGTCCTCCCCAGGGCGCGCCGCCCCCACAGCGTCGCGGCCCCCCTCGCACAGGCGTCGTTGACGACGAGGATGAGGACGACGACTTCTTTGACCCCAATATGAGCGGTCCAGCAAACCCGATGATTGATGCCGACAACTTTGACATGATGAGTGTCACATCTCGCAAGAACCGCAAGGCTGCCAACACCAACAGCGGCCAGTTCCGGAAAGGCAACGATCTGGGCGCGATCCCCTCTTCTAGAAGCAGTCGGTTCCGGCCCTTTAGCAGAAACCGGTCGAGCCAGCTGGTCGACTCAATGCCCTCTACCCATACCAACATTCTCGATGACCCCATGATGGCTTTCACCTCCAACAGATACGGCAACGTCGACCGCAGCCAGATGCAGGCTGAGTCGCGGACTAACTCTTTGACGGCATCGCGCCTCGACGAGCTCCAGTACAACGGAGCCGGTCCTGGCCCCATGGGTGGTATGGGCGGTGGTGCTTACCCCCGCCGGACCAGCCAGTCTCCCGGAAACCCTTACGGCCCGAACCAGGGCCCTGGCCCGCGCGGTGCCAACGGTCGTCCATCGCCCCCGAACGGCTACGGCGGCCCTCCGATGAACGGCCGTCCGTCACCGCCTAACGGAATGCGGCAGCCAGTTCCCCGCTACCCGCCCGGCCAGGGCAACGCGGTGGCGCCATCACAAGTCGAACAACATGCTGGGGTGAGCTCTCTTCAGCCGCCAATGGGAAAAACTGTACGAAGTCTGACGGGCAGTGCTAGTGCTAGTGCGGGTAGTGGTGAATCAACCCACCTGGAATCTGAGCCATCGGCAAATAGTAGCCAGAGCAGTCTCGGTCCCCGCCAACCGATCGGTGTGCGGTAAGCGCAACCGAACCACGATATACCCGACCTCCACTCCACACCTTGACACCTCTATACCGACAACATCTCACTTCTTGACGTCCGTTATGATGAACCGAATTTTACCATCCGCAACCTCGAACGCTCGTTGATGACGACGCAGGTACTTCACTTGTCTTTGCATTATCTCCTTTGTCTTCCGTCTTCGCTTTTATCTCTTTTGTCCTGCTTTACATTTCATTGGTTTCGTCAATTTTGGTAATACTTGCATCAAGAGAGGGTTTCTGGGTTTCGATTCTATTCGATTTGATTACTGTCTTGTTTATTCTTCTCTCTTTTCTCCTTCTTGCCCAATATTGGCTCTCATTTTGTTCATTGTCGTCTTTATTGCATTACCACTTGGTCATAATGTCTTTTTTACTCTTACTGTCTCTCATCATTTCCTATGTCTTTGCTTAACAAAACTTCTTGTTCTTCTTTTTCTATAATCATCATTCTTATTCTGTTGGAGGAAATGTGCTATATAAGACACGCACAAGCACAAGCATTGCACTTTCACCATTTGTTAATTGTTGTTTGAGACGGTTAATACGGTTGTTCCGCCCCTAATGCAGACGAAAATAATTAATGTCAACAATGTTCAACTATGCATCATGCGGTGGCTACGTTTCTGAGTAGATGGTACAGATAGATGTCGTTAAAGTTGTGGAGCCAGCGTTGTTGTGTCGTTGATGCTGAGCAATAGCAGTGCGTTTAGCGTTGCACGACATTTGGTCATACAAGACCCACCGTATTGCAACTGTCGCACTATGCGCACCGACAACACCCCGCACACGCGACGCGTAAATGACTTGGTGTTGTCAACATCAACACCAACATCAACATCCATCTCAACAGACCTCATCTCGACACTCGACAGGCAATATGAACCAGCCAACATCTACTTTTAACACCACGAGGACAGCCACTGGGCCCAATCTCAAGGCCCGCCAGCTGGTACGTTTCTCTGCCTGCCGACGCCTCTTTTTCCCTTTCCCTGACGTCTACACACGAAAACGACGTAGACCTCTACTAACCAACAGGCCCAACTCCAATCCCAGCTCGGCCAGCTTGCCGCCAACCTCGCAGACACAGACAGCCTCGTTCGCGTCACCGCCGCACAGGCCGCCTACCTCCGCGAGCTGGGCAGCTGGCATGCGGGCATGTTCATGTCGGCCAGCAAGGTCCTCGGCGAGGACGGCGGCAAGGCGCGGGAAGACTAGTGTGGCGACATGGCAAAACAGTCACAGTGTACGATATAGGATGAGATAATACCCGCAGAAAATGCACAATATAATGAATATTAAGAGGTAAACTAAAAAGTAAATGGCATTGGTAGAAAGGACTATGAAGGGCATGTGTAGAGCGATGGCTAGCTAGGATGGCCAGGGGAAAATAGAGACAGGCAACGGTGTTTTCCCGACAAGGCCCATCATCGGGCATGCTATCATATGTATTACTTCCAAAGCGTATGTCAGAGTGACGGTTTGAGATGCTACCTAGTGGGTGGTACTGCCCATGCCACCGGGGCAGCGAGGGGCTTTCACGTTGTAGGTCTCAGCCTCACGGCCGAGGGGCCAACAGCCAAGCGCATGTTTCGTAGTGTGAATTTCACTCAAGGCAACGCCAGTCGGCCGTTTCAGCCGGGAAACGTGCGCCCATGTGTATCGGGTCCGGTGTGAGACCGCCGCGGCAGAATCTGCTTTGGCAGCATTCTCTTCGGCCCTGTCGAGAAGCAGTTGCCTCAGCATACATGAGCTATCGGTGTTGACCTTTACGAGTTGTTTCGTTTTGTTCTGTTTTGTATAGGTGCGTCGTCCAGGAGCTTGTATGATTTAGCCAGCAGTATCCTTGTTGCCAGCCTCTTCAGGCTTCGTTTGCTTTTGCTGCTGCTTTGTCGGCTTTTGCTGTTTTTGTCCCTTCTGCTGCTGCTGCTGCTGCTGATTCTGTTGCTTTGGCTGCTTCTGCTTTGGCTGCTTCTGCTGCTTCGCCAGCTCAGCTGCCTCCTCCTGCCGCCGCAGCTCTTCACCTGCCTCGCCGCGGTACGGCCGCCGTGACTGCCGCTCAGCAGAGATGGGGTACCGCCGCACCCGCCCGCAGGTTTTACACGTAACAGCCAGCACGTCAGCCCATGCTTTGCGGCCACCCCGGCTCTGATTCTCCACCGTCGACGTGCACGACGAGCCCTCCACCAGCAGCGTATCGCAAAACTTGCACACGCGGTGCTTCACGGCCGGTCGCAGACGCATGTTGGTCTTGCGCGACACAGCACGCATCTGCGTCAGCAGGCGGCGTGACATGCCTGTGAGGTTGTCATCCGCTCCGGTCTTTTTGTCGTCATCTGCCGTGTCTGCGTCTGGAGTGTTGTTGGCTTTCTGAGAGGCAAGCAATGCGGCTGCCTGGTATAGAAACGAGACGCGGGAGTAAGCCGGCCGGTTGGTAACGGCAGTACTCGCAGCGCCTTTTGGTTTGGCCATCTTTAGTTGTTGGTCATCGGCAAGCCACGTTCAGAATTCACAATCGCAAAATCGCAAGCTCATGGTGAGAGTCGGCCTATAATCGCTGCAGAGCTTGAAATGACTAATCATAGCGAGTCATGTGATCCTTCTCCATACGATCACATGACTATCAGCCGCAGCTCCCCGGGATTGGATCATTCGTTAACCCGGCTACTGAGGGAGCAGAGAGAGGTAGGCGCGCTGCGGCCAGGGGCGCCTGCCCGTAGGGAGCTCTTCTTGCCCCTTCCTCCGCCTTCTCTTGTGTTTTTCTGGCCCGTCCCTCTCTTTGTCCCTTTCTTCCTCTCCCTTCCCCCAACATAGCTTCATCAACATCTTCATCGACGTTGTTGTCACCATTGCCGTCTGTTCCATTTCGTGTTTCGCTATTCGCAATTCACGACTTTTTTTTATTTTTCGATTTTCGACCTCTCGACTATTCGGCACCTGCAACTCAGTACCAACCGCGTCCACGCGTCACTGAGCTCTTCACATACAGCTTCGACTTTCGTCACGACTTGTCGACCGCCTTTCTTTTCTTAACAACAGCTTTCTCCCCTTAACACTTCCCCTTTACATACCATCTTCCATCAAAATGTCTCAGGACGAGGATTTCATCGACTACTCGGACGACGAGCTCAACAACACCACGGCCCCCAAGAAGGGCGCCGCTGATGCTGATGCTCCCGAGGCTGCTGCTGAGGCTGGCAACAATGCCACGGCCAAGAACGGCAGCTATGTCGGCATCTACTCGACGACCTTCCGTGATTTCCTGCTCAAGCCCGAGCTGATCCGCGCCACCGCCGACTGCGGTTTCGAGCATCCTTCGGACGGTTAGTCCTTGCCTAAGTCAAGAGCGATAAACTTAATCTCCCAGCCTACACCTTCACCATCCACACCTTTTCATCATCTCTTTTTCTTCATTTCTGTTTTCTTTTGTCGTTTTTGGTTCCTGCGTTGGTACTTTTGGGCTCGCGCTTTCTGGGTCCACTACACGGACAACGATCGGTATTTTTTCCAACGGCGCAAGCATCAAACGAAGACAAAGATCAGACAAAAGGATGCACCAGCAAGACGACAGACAATCGCAAACAAGCGCAAAGCAAAGAAAAGGAGGACAGGGTGTTGGGCACACCCAGACGCGTGTCAGACACACGACGTCGACCGAGGCGGAAAGAAATTTCCGTGCTCTGGTCTTTGGAGGAGAAAGCGCAGGCGGCTTGTCTCTTCCGGTTCAAGAGCTGGTTCTCCTGAACACGGATTATGCGCTCTCGAGCGGTTTTCCAATGCGCTGCGACTGGGTTTGCAGCGCGTCCACACATCATACTCTCCGATCTGGCGCGACGACCGGCTGGAATATGCCTGAGTGCCTCGAAACTGCTGTCCTCTTGACTGAGTGATGGCCCCCAAGTTCTTGGGACTGGCCACGAAGGATGCACTTGTGCTCTGCCGAAGCCAGTCGCGTAAACTTTTTGTAGCCTTGCGCGCGGTGCAGCGCAAGTGCTTAAGGAGTATGGGGGAGCTGCGCGTGATGGCGCGCCCCCGGCAGGTGGCTTTTGCAGCTAAAGATACCCGACCTTCGTCTCCGTGAAACGAGATGCTGGTCATACGCGGTCACTCTTACAGCGCATTGACCCTGCAAACTGCAGCCAAGCCATTGAACCGTAGACTCTCGAAAGAGGTCTGCAATACATGAGCTTAAGCAGCAGTGTGCGTTTGCATTTGCATACGTTAACGCCTTTTGTTTCGGATCTCCTTATTCTTTGCTTGCGGCTCATGATTATACGTCGACGTCTTTTGCCAGCAACTCGGTCTATATGCTGCGCCGGTGGAAGAGATCTCCTTTTTTATAACTTTGGCTCTCTCGCTTCATCCACTCCACCAACGCTCCCCTACGATCGCTCTTGATACCTCATCCCCTCATTCAAGACATAAGTAATTCTGACATTCGATCGAAACCCTACAGTTCAGCAGACATGCATTCCCCAGGCCCTGATTGGTGGTGACATTATCTGCCAGGCCAAGTCTGGTTCTGGTAAGACTGCCATTTTCGTGCTGTCTACTCTGCAGCAGATCGAGCCCGTCGATGGCGAGTGCTCGGTCCTGGTTCTGTGCCACACGCGTGAGCTGGCTTTCCAGATCCGCAACGAGTACAACCGTTTCTCCAAGTACATGCCGGAGGTTCGCACCAGCGTTTTCTACGGTGGTACCAAGATCAACGAGGACATTGCGCTGCTGCGCAGCCCCGAGACTCACCCGCACATTGTTGTCGGTACCCCCGGTCGCCTGAACGCCCTTGTTCGCGACAAGCACCTGCGTCTGGGCAGCGTCCGCATGTTTGTGCTGGATGAGTGCGACAAGATGCTTGAGGGTGTCGGTATGTATACACTAGTCCTTGATAATGTTCGGTGACAGGGCTAACAAAAACAGAGATGCGCCGTGATGTCCAGGACATTTTCCGCGCCACTCCCCGCCAGAAGCAGGTGATGATGTTCTCTGCCACTCTGTCTCAGGAGATCCTGCCCATTTGCCGCAAGTTCCTGCAGAACCCCACGGAGCACCTTGTTGAGGATCACGTCGAGCTTGCACTTGACGGTGTTCGGCAGTTCCACATCTTCCTGCCGGAGGAGAAGAAGATCCGCAAGCTGGTCGACATTCTTGACCAGCTGGACATCAACCAGGTGATGGTGTTCGTGAAGAGCCGTGGCCGTTCGGAGCAGCTGTCCAAGGTTCTAGAGAAGTTCAACTTCCCCACTTGCTTCATCCACGGTGACATGAAGCAGGACGAGCGTGACTCGGTGTACAAGCGCTTCAAGAAGGGTGACACCCTGCGCGTGTGCGTTGCGACTGACATTTTCGGTCGTGGTGTTGATTTCGAGCGGATCAACCTGGCTATCAACTACGACATGCCCAAGGACGTTGCCACTTACCAGCACCGTGTCGGTCGTGCCGGTCGTTTTGGCACCAACGGTGCGGGTATCTCGTTCCTGAGCACTGAGGAGGACAAGGAGAGCTTCAAGGCTGTCGAGGAGTACTTTAAGAAGACCTTCCCTGAGTACCCTGCCGAGGGTCTTAAGCTCAAGGACGGCGGCAACGCCCCTGCCGCTGAGGAGACTGCCAACTAAGTTTAACCCTCTGGTTTCCAACTTTGTTGGCTGTGGCTCTCTCTAGCCATCCTTGATTGTCTTTTCTTTACTGGTCTCGCTCTACTGTTTAAACTTTCTCAATCTATTTGTTTGCTCTCCAGATAATATTGCCATGCTTTATGGGTTGGTAAAAATACGTGGAAGTGAAAATGGTGATGGGCGCGAACTATCTGCGAGATGTTTATTTCCTAGTTTTCCATCTACTTTTCTATGTTTGTTTGGTTCAAGTAGCAATAGCAATATTTACGGTGTATCAAACTGGAGTGGTGTTTGGTGATTAGCATGATTGGCATTTTTGACACTGTTGACGATGAGTCAATATCAACATGGCCAACAAGCCGCCAACGCCTATCAAATTGGCGCCTCTGTAGAAAGTGCAACCGGGCGGGACAGAGCTGGCAAGGCTCCCAGGCTGCGAGGAAGGCTCTGCATCAGCCCAACAGGTAGGCGTGCAGGGCACGGGGCCACGTCGCAACCACGTCGTAGAATACAGCACAGCAAAGTGAACCGCACATCAAGCGGCAAACAAGATTCGGGATGCAACGAGCCCGAGAGGCAACAAAACCCTTTCTTGTAAGGCATGGTGGCGATGTCTGTCCAATATCCTGTCCAATATCCGTGTGCAGTGAAATGAACAGACCTGGTAGCCAATACGGGTACACCTGCTGTCAATCACTCCACTTTGGGCACTGTCGACAGTCAGTGTTTAGTGTTCCGTGCCGTTGTCGCATGCAGGTCGACGGCAAAGTTGAGAAAACTAGGATCTGTCTCGAAGTCTCGAAGTCTCGAAATCTCGAAATCTCGAAATGCCTAGAAATCGCACATTTGCAAAGGCAGGCACGGGCATTTTCGGAGGCAAGATGAGTCAGCATTGTGCAATAAGTTCACGGCGCCGACCGTGATATTCAGATACTCACGACACTATGGAGAGCTTCATTTCTATTCGCAAACTGCTCAGCTGAGTGCATTGAGTCATAGTAATAGAATCCGGTGGTACTCGGGTTTCCCCGTTATCCATCTTATGATTGCTGATTGCTATCCGTTGTCGGAGCCTGATCAGTTGGAACGACGAGGGCTGACTGCGGCTTAATTTCTTATTAGAATAAGAGGATCCGTATGAATCTCGTGATATGTTGAGTCACTCTCATAAGAAAGCAATACCAGACCACTACACAGACTATTGGCAGTCTTCTTTCATCAATGGAGTCGTTCCACTGGCGACCTTTGCCTTTTTGCCTATTGCACTGTAAATACAGGCTAGGTGTGTAAAAACGCGTAAATATAGCAGGGGCAGTGAGCAGGAGACCTCCTTGTAGGGAGCTGAAGTTGAGTCATAGCCTTGGGAGATCAGAGAGGAAGAACAAACAAGTGAGAAGAGAAACCAGACACACAACATCCAACCGATGTCAGCTCTCGCTATTCCCACGGTCTCACGTTAATCACCTCACATATCGTGACCGTGGCCTGTCTTATTTTAGGATCTTTGTTCTGATTCTACTCATTTCGTGTGCATCGAGACGCGTCTTTTGTACAACGCGACCCCTGTCTATATTCATCTCCGTGAAATAATGCACGAGCAGTAATACAATATACGAAATATGTTGCCGTGTCAATACGTTGCTTCTACTTTGCAGCCATTTGCACTCGTTATTCTACCCTCGTCATTTCCAAGGCTGCACATCATCGGCATTCGCGATTCTCGACTCACGGGGCTGCCTCCATTCTTCTCGGCCAGAGCCACTTTGTCCACTGTATTTGTTCTATACTGTGTATTTACTGTCTACGCACTGCTTTACACTGTCCCATGACTTGCTTTTGATGTCGGCTGTGCCAATGGCCGATGACACAGCCGAATCGATGTTTGTTCAGCTGTTGTTGATATTAGATGAGTTTAGTCAAGAGAATATGCTCAAGAAATATAAATGAACTTGATGAAATGAGTTTCTGTTTATTTATTTTTTTGATTTTTTTTTTTAAAAAAAAAATAGGAATGAAACGAATAAACAAAATAAATAAAATGATTGCAAAAAACAATACAATTTCAAACCAAAGTTAAAGCGACAGTAATATAAAATACTCCAGAATGGCAAGGCTACAGAATCATCCTAATGCAACCAATATCAAGGTCAAGATGCTCAAAACAAGATGCACACCAATACGAAGCGCCTCGACTCGTCTAGAGACGTCGAGACGTCGAGCCTTGTTCTGCCCTCTGCCTTGTATCGTATTACCCCTGCAAAACACTCTTCCACGACAGGAGGGGCAGGTGGGGCACTTCAGTTCACCTCTTGCCTTTCACTTTACAAACTCTACTTGGTATTTACATTCATCAGTGTTATCTTGCCTTTCGTCTGATGCTCGTATTTGATATGATTGCTCAGTCGGCCTCAGTATCGAAGCCAGCTCAGTTGTTGATGGAGAAGTTGGCAGTTGGCAGTTTGCAGCCAGTACAGTGACCCTTGCTCCAGTCGAGTATTCATGTACCTGATCCACAATAACAATCTGGCTGATGTGATTGGCCAGATTGACATAAGCCTGGCGGTGAGCCTATGAAGTGCACCTTGCTAAACACCAGCACTTGTTGCCCGATGGCTGACTCGGGTCATTCTCTCTTAGATTTATCTCGATTTCTAGCTTGATATTCATCTCATCTATATTGTAAACATTATGCACTGGCGATGACCGCGACTTCAAACACTGGCGCAAGGGGGTTCGTCACAGTCTGTTCCTGCCACATTCGGCCGTTGCCGTTGCTAGCTTGCGCATTCCTACTGACGCGAAACAGGAGGCTGCGCATGGCGTGCCTCGTCTCAGCCTCCTGGCTGCTGCTCGACTACTGTGTCGACTATTAATAAATTAGAGGAGATGTGGTTAATACATTAGGACTAGGCAATAAGGCAGTCTGTTCTCGACAGTGTATAATGCTTTGCAGAAAGAAACATGCGAACTGGTTGTGAGACGCGTGAGATTGACTCTGATGGTCAAGAGGCAGACAGGCAGGCAGAGACTGGTAGTAGGCGCTGTATTACCGAGTTAGCAAGTAGATACAGAAGGCTGCCTTTACTCTGTCTTTTGCATACTGAGTACAACGTGCACAACTGACATCACACCGACAACTCTTGCAACCGAAGCCGTTTGTCCGTTCACCTTCTTTTCATTCCATTTCTATGCATACCCTTTCTATTCACAATTCACGTTCACTTATCCTAGGTGTCAATACCATACCCACCTTGGGCATGCATCTTAGTGGGTGGGGTCTGTCTGTCGGTAACTAGTACGTCTGTAGATGGCGGTCAGCGTGTGATGAAAGGTAAAGGAAGAAGATACTGAGACTGAGATACAGAAATACTGAGAATATGAGAAACAAGAGGCGACAACGGCCTGCTCGGATGTAAGATGTACGTTTTTATATTTCGAATAGGCCCTTTTGCCCTTGGTGCCAGGCTGTATCTTGATCTTATCTTGAATCTACGGTGTACAGAATTCTGTCCCGTGTTTGTACTGAGTAGTATTTTTGATGCGACTGATAACTGTTGAATCGAAATAGTTGTTGTGGTTGCCATGTCTGCCGTCTGCATGCCACGACATCGTGGCCGTGTCCGTGTGGCTTGTTACCACGACCACGAGCACAACGACCACGACCGCATCCACGACCGTCTGTCCTCGACGTGCTCTACGAAATACAAGCAAGAATGCACATTGCCGACTCGCACTTGCATGAGCCATATGCACGAATATGCAGCTTCTGCAGCTATATGCACGCGCTGCACGCGCCATTGGCTGCGTTTGAAAAGCTACTGTAGAGGACGGTAGAGGGGGTCTGGACGACACACCCATTGGCTCACCGTACACTTCTGAATTCTTTTGTGCATTTAAATAAACAATCTTCAAATGGACACTTGCAGGTGCTGCATGTCTCGTTGGCGTCGTCTTCCGTCTTCAAGTCCAGGTCGACAGGTCACAGTCAAAGTCGTTCCCCGCCATCGTCACTGACCCTTCTCTTAAACCGGCGGCCCCTCGATGGAAAGTTGCAATCGAACTTCTGGCTCTCTCTGGTTCTTTGTGTCTGCCTTTCTACCCTCTTGTCCATGCTTGCCGTCATTGCCATTCTATCAAATCGGCTGAATACTATCAACAACGGCGGCATACCAACACTCTATTCAAACTGTATAATTGCTGTTTTATTGCATTGTCTTTCCACTTATCTTCTACTCTCTTTTCCCCCTTTTAGTCACTTTTGATTCTGTGGTGGCCACCAGCCTGCTCTTCCGTTTCTATCGAATATCACCCGTCGACAGCCTCGTCTCATCGACATCAACGTCAATATCAAACTCAAATATCTTACCATCCCACAGCAACATCGCCATTAACCTGTGAGGCAACTGTTTGCTGCAATCGATCTTTTGCCCGTGTACCGCCCACCCTTTGCCAACGACTATTAAGCGCATAATTGTTCAACACCACGTCACGACATCACGACGATAGCCGCGACAACGAGTACGTCTTTCTTTCCCTTCATCATTCCTCATTCGTATTTCCCCTTCAATCTATTCTTACCTGGTCATGCTGCTCCCTCTCAGCCTCTCCCTCTCAACCTTAACGTCTCCATTGTCCCGACTCTTCTCCAGTCTCCATCTTTTGTCTCCATCGTGGCCTTGGGCGCAGTCTTCTCTTTTTCTACCATCTGTTCTTCTTTTATCCTTTGCACTTTACCTGCACCACTTTGCTTTATCCCCTTGTTGTCTGACCCACTGTTTGTCGTCACCATCGTGGTCCACGCTGGGCCAGTGGCCTCTGCATCGCCATCTTCATTGTCGTCATCGCATCTACAGTAGTACGTGACCCTGGTCGTGATGTTTGATGCTCTTGGTATTGGCTATTGGTCGTTGGTATGCAGTTCTGATACTGCTATCGAGGATGTTTTGATAGTAGCATTCAACATCTTTGAGCCGTCTGGTCTAACATGGCTGGCACATTTGTCTTTTATTTTCATCTGTTTCTTCTGTTTACTCCTGCCCTTTTGTAGCATAGTTATCATCTTCTGCCAGTCGTTCCTTCCACACCGGTCTCACTGATCATTTCTCCTCGATTGCACGCTTCTGCCTACTGCCTACTGCCTACTGCCTACTTCCTACTTCGTACTGCCTACATTCTGCCTGAGATCAGATACCGCCTCTGCCTGTTTACAGGGTACTTGCCTCTTCGCCTCTCCAGTCATTCGTAGGCTGCCACCCACACCAAAATCGCCCAATTTATGGGCCCGCCACAAGTACCCCTCCATCTCGCTCTCTCTCTTACATATCATTGGCCCAGCGAACACCGCACACTCTTTCGACAGGGGTGTGGGGTGTACGAGTCTGAGTGGCGCGAGTGTTATGGTGACCCGCTTTTATCATCCGTATACACCCCAGCCATCCCCATTCTGGGAATTTCTCCCAGTCGCTCTTGCCTCTCTGCCTCTGCCTTTTGCCTCTGCCTGCCGTGCTAATTTCGCTTTCTCGTTCTCCCCTACGCACGCGTGGCTGCCCTGCCTCTCTGCCTCTCTGCCTCCCCTCCACTGGCCACTGCCACTCTCTGGCACACAGCACCACCACCACCTCTGACTCCTTCTTCCCTCTTTGCCACGCCTTAGTCCGCCCCTAGCCTAGTGCCTAGTCTACGTCGCTACTTCCTACTTTGTACTCTAGTCCCGTCCTTCTTTGTCCCCTTTTCCTTTTCCAGGCTCTCACTGTGGGAGTCAGAGTCATCTTGTGTTTGTCTCTCCTCTCTCGCCTTCTTGTCTTCTTCTTCTTCCTTTCCCCCCATCGCAGGTCACGCCGACCGAACCGACTCATAACCTCTTTTTTCTAGACTCATATACTCACATTCACGCTCCTTTTTGTCTTTTCTACTCGCAGTTGTTCAATTGTTCAACTTTGTTCTTTTGTCTTGTTCTAGGTTCGGCTTTCTTCGTCACCTTTCGGCTCTCCTCCTCGGCTCACCTGTCCTCTTCAGAGTACCACCTTTTTCTCTTTTATCGTCTCCTCGATTTGCCTCCCGGCCAAGTCGAGCCCGCCCCATCTGTCCTCTCCCTCAGATCCTCATAGCCTCAAACCGAAGAGTCATCATCACCAGATCCATCCCCCCATCTGGTGACTTTTTATCTTGACGCCTTCGCCTCGTCACTCTTCTTTTACTTCTTCTACTCACCTCGCCTCCCATCATCCCTCGTCACTCACCGTCATCTCAACTCAACCCATCTCGACTTCGACTAGGCTTCCCGACTGCCTACCCTCCTCCCTCCTCTTCCTCCTCCTCACCCACCCGTTTATGCATCGCCATCTTGCATAATCATCTCGAAATCGACTCTCGTCACCCCTACAACACCCTCTAATATTGTACATTCTTTCAAGACATGTGGTCCAACTACATTGTCTAGTGAACGCACTCGTCTCGTCTTCGACTGCGTCCACGTTAAATCAACGTCCTTCTGCCTGTCAACCCTCGTCTATTGCTCACCGGTCTCCTCATACACATGGTCTCTGACTCGACTAGAGTCATCACTACTGCCTTTGACTTCTTCGCCTTCTGTGGTTGAAGAACATTGCCTCACCTCACCTATAACATCACATCACCACTCCATCTAGTCAACCCTCTCCTCTCCATCACATCACCTCTCTCTCCTCTTCCTTTCTCTCCTCAATACCCCCCTCCCATTAATATTCTCAGCCAACAATGATTGCTGCGAGATACCATTCTACCCCAGTCGCTAGCCTCGTCCTGTCCGTGTCGACCTTGACCTTTGCCGGTCTGATTGTTCGTAAAGACCCTGCTGTGGTTTCCAACTAAGCCTTGTCTACTCTACAACCACTTGCTCTTCCACAATTGAGAAGATCGAGTGACACGTTATTCGAGCATCTCGAATAGTATACGAACATCTACGGCATACTTCATCACGACACGACTCGACCCCGGCTGCGACTGGAGGTTTAAAGACGACACGTCTTCCTACTACAACCTATCACCCACCACCCAACGACTCATGTCCTCCGACGACATCTACTTTTACACCATCTCCGCTTCCGCTTTGTTATAATCAAGCATAATTACTAGTTATAAATCTTACCCAAGATGCAGGGCTCCGAAAGCTATGGCTCTTCCCTCCAACATCCTCGCATTCGCGAGATCTCCTCTTTCACCTACACAACTCCCGCCCCCGCCACACACAACACACACTCAAACTATGCCTCGGGATACGCGGCTGGTCTGACTGCTTGGTCCAATGGTTCGTCCGAGTCTATCGCGTCTGTCTCCTCTTCCCAGAGCAGCGAGGATGGCTCCGACTCTTCGTCTGTCACCTCAAATGATTCAGCCGATACGTCGTCCACTGCCTCGTCGCAGTCGTCTGTTGGCAGCATCAGCAGCGAGCAGGCTCTGGACTCTAAGCTGGCCGCTGCCATTTCATGGCAGAGCCAGCAGCAGGCCCAGCAGACCCAGCAGGCTCAGCAGACACAGCAGCAGCAGCAGCAGCAGCGCCAGCACCCCCGGCGCACCGCTGCTTCCGCTACCGCTGTTAAGCCTACGCTTGTTCGCCAGAACGAGCGCAGAACCACCTTTGTTGATCATCTAGTCGGTCAGTATTTACTTATTCTATCAACACAGCACTAAAACGCGCACATACTAAACTAGCAGATGCCTCTACTCAGGTCGTCCAGGCCATCTGGCCCCTGTCGTCGGTCATTGGCCGCGGCGAGGCTGGAAACGCCAGCACTGGAAGCAATGGCAGCTATCTGCTTCCTCTGCGCACCTTTATCCAGGAGACTCTGCGTCGCTCACGTGCCAGCTACTCGACCCTGCAGGTTGCCCTCTACTACCTTGTCCTGATCAAGCCCCGCCTGCCCGGCCACAGCTTCACCATGGAGCAGTCCAATGACAGCCACGCCTGCCGCGCGTTGCAGTGCGGTCGTCGCATGTTCCTTGCCGCCCTGATCCTCGCGTCAAAGTACCTGCAAGACCGCAACTACTCGGCTCGTGCCTGGAGCAAGATATCCGGTCTCAGCACCGCTGAGATCAACCAGAACGAGACCGCGTTCCTGCACACTGTCAACTGGCGCCTCCACATCACCACCGAGGTTTACAACCGCTGGATCGAGTGCGTAAACAAGTTCAACCTGCCCCAGCTGCCGCCTTCGCCTGGACCTTCGTCCATTGTCGATGTCGTCTTTGAGCGCAAGTGCGCCGAGTTCCGCTTCTTTATCCAGAAGCTGTCGCCCACCCTGGAGAACGTAGACGAGCTTACCGCAGCCGCTGCTGCTGCCAACGCCGCTGCTGCTACTACTTACCCGCTGTCGCCCGTATCCATGTGCTCGTCCCCCGAGGCTATCGTGGGCAGCCCCATGACACCCCCGCCTGTTCCTTCGGCTTCAGCCACCCCTAGCATCCCGCGCCGTGCTTCGCAGATGCTGGGAAGCAGCCGCTCATCCATGGGCTTTGCTGTGGCACAGGCTTCCAATGCCTCCACCGGCCAGTTCCTTGACCGGTGGCCGCCTGCTCTGGCCAACATGTCCAGCATGTCATCTCTGTCTAGCATGTCTAGCATGTCCAGCATGTCCGGCATGTCCCCCGCTGGCCACGTTCTCACGCGTCGCTCGTCTCTGGCCAACTCCGTGTCTACCGTCTCGTCGCCCGAATCCATGGTCTCGGACTCGTCTCTGATCTCGCGCTCCTCTACTCTGTCGTCTGTCTCTACTTCTTCTTCTGCCGCGGCTTCGTGGTCCATGGCGAACGCGCCGAACTCTGCCATCCAGCTTCCCAAGCTGGACGCGCACGTTCAGGCGCGGCACCAGTATGGCCACGCTGTCCACGGCTTGAAGCAGCAGAGCAGCATGAGCGGACTGCGCGAGCAGTACAGCTTTGGACTGGCCGCACGCCAGTCTGAGGCCGAGGCCGAGACCGCCGCTGCTCTTGCTCTTGCCGAGCTCCAGCAGCAGTCGGTGCCGATGCCGATGCCGATGCCTTCGATGATGTCGGCTTCATACAGACCCAGACCCAGCCTCAAGAGAAGTCGCCCTACTTCGGGCGAGTCGACTCTCCTGCAGGACAATGTCCGTGATTTGCTCCGCAGCAGCCTCCCCGGAGCAAGCTGCGGTGCCGAGCCTCTCAACGCCACGGCCGATTCTACTACTGTGGACATGCACACCCCTCGCGCGGCGTGCCTTACCGGCAGCCGCAAGCGGCTCTGCCGGACCGTGTCGTCAGGACCCGCGGTGGCCCCGATCGCTACTTACTCATACAATCTCAACATGGATCTGCAGCATCCTCCTATGAGCGGCCTCAGCGGCCCTGGCATGTGGCAGGGTGTTTTGAACTAGGTAAAGAGGACGTTTCATTACGTTTATCTTTTTCTATTCTTTTCATCTTGATACCCTTTTATTATCTTATCACCATTTTATAACAACACACCCACACCACACCCAACACACAATCCGCCTGTACAAATTCTCACAACTGCAAGTATGGCCAGGCCTGTTGCATTGTACAAATATTTCAACGTTTGTCTCATTTTCCTTGCCTTGTATCGTCAAGAGTCTTTCAAAACAAAACCAAAAGACTGGAAAAAGTGCTTATTTCTTTTTGATGGAGCGAATACCCTTCCATTTTATTCATCTTTCTACTTTATTTACTACCTCTTGTCTTACCACACTCTTTGATCATCAGCGGTTCCGCCCCTCGAAACTGAGTTGCACGCTATCTATCTTTTACTAGCCACATCAATACTGTCCTTTTTTGTCTCATTGTCTGTTTATCTACTGTCACTTTACTAGCTACGCTCCTTTATGTCTTTGTTTACTGTCCTCTGTCAACTATCAACTCATCTGGCTGCCAGCCGGATGCCATGCATGTGGTGTTGGATAACACCACCCGAACCGGAGAACTATGGGATTAACGGGATCAACTATCTTTTATCATATCATCTTGGGAGGCCTGATCCGGCAACTTTGTTACTCTACGGTGCTCTACGATGCTCTACCCCGAGAACGGTTGTTCAAAACACTATTACTTATCTCTACAAACCACGATCACGCGGTTAATCTATTTCTCGTTTTACTACTTTGCTCGCTCGCTCGCCGTCTTGACTTTGATTTTCCATCTCTGGCCCATTTTTTACTTTTTGATCCTTGACAATCTGCTGGATCTACACTGGACGACATTGGAACGCCGCACTGGAGTCGAGGCCAACAGCGAGTCACTATGATTAAAACAGAAATAGGTGAGATTGGTATCAGTGCTTATTGACGCTGACAGGTACTGTGATTAGTTGATTGGACGGAAAGACAAAAGCTGGCACGGCAAGATACAGCCCGCACGCATGGAAGGTCGGAGTACATTACAGGATATGCAAGGACCGTTGAGTTACAAAGCAAAAAGCAAAAAGGAAAAGAAGCAAAACAAGACAGCTGGAAAAAGCTACAGGACAAAAGCAGAAACGCAAGCCAGACAGAACATAAAAGTGATTATTATACTGCAGTTCTCTCATTCCCTATTGCAAATGATAATTTCAAGATTTAATCTCTACATACATCGAGATTGGCCCTTGTGGTATCTCGACAGAGTGCATGCTGTCGATATTGTGTCACGCAGCGTATGAGGCCAACTATTGTTTCTTAGACAACGAAAACCATTCATATTGCAAACGCCGCACAAAGATGGAGACAAAAGACGAGTTCGAACAAAAAAAGAGGAAAAAGACGAGGCCAGTATCGCCACCTAGGCAGCAGAGGTGTAGCCACAAGTTAGAGGAGCATCGGCTCCGTTAGCATTTGTTTCCCTTCTTTATTCGCTTTTAACATTTATTACACACCGATAGTTCACGCCCTGTGACATGGTGTCGTTGTAGACATGTCTATCGCCGGATCGTCTAGATCGTCTAGAACGGTTGGCTCTCGTGAGCCCTAGGGACTACATCGGCATGGCTGGGTATCGTGGGCCTACCCTGGTCGACAATATTGACAACACAGAGTGTGCATCTTGCCAGCACTTGTATGTAGAACTTCACGCGCAAGAAGGCGCATTAGTGTCGATGCTACTGACAGAGCCGAGTCCTGGGGGTACATCTAGTACAAGTCTGCGATGCATCATAATGATACACTGGCAAGCATCTCATTCCTTATTCTCCGTATTCCCGCGCGGTTGAGTCATACGGTAAGGTTTCTTCTCTGGGGCGTCGATTAATTATGATTTATAATAGATAATTATCAAAGACCTCGACAGCGTGGCTGCCTGGTCAGGTCTTACTTTATCAGACAAAAATTGCTTTAGATGTTGTGTTGTGCTAGGCGGTTGGCCGGAAGGCCTCGGCCTCACAAATGCCTATCCTGCAAAACACCGTAAAACCGTAAAAGTTTCTGGACTACCGCCCAGCGTATGCTCCAGCAGATACGCTGCTTTCTATGCACCCGGCGTTTTTAAGGTACCGTGCCCTTGCATCGCCCAGCGCCGTCATGCTCCGAGGATCCCGCGCCATCATTTCGTGGATCTGCCCAAGACTCCAGCGGTGCAGCGCCGCCCGCTGCAGATACTGAAACGTGCGCGTCTTGCGGAATCCCGCGTCATCCACTGCCCGCTCCGTCACCGCGAGCATAACCTCTTCCATCACCTTGGCCGGCCAGCTGCGCGTAAACAGACCCAGACTACCAAACAGCGCCAGGTAGCCCATCACGAGCGAGTCCAGCGAGTAGCCCAGGTACACCATGTCGTCGCGCACACCGCTGGTGCCCCAGTCCTTGAGCCGCTTGTCGGTCAGCTCCTGCGTTGCCGTCGCAGCAAACTTTGCCTCTTCTTCGTCGTGACAAGCAAGATCAATGGCCAGTAGGTTGTTGACACCCTGCAGCGTGACCTCCCAGCTGTCCGTATGCGAAAGCCGCGCGCCGCCCTGGACGGCCCAGTAAAATGTATCAAACGCCACCCGCAGCTGTCTCCGAATATTGTCTCTGTCTTCAGGCGTGTTCGGTGGCTGCTTCTTTTTGATATACGGTCCACCGCCAAGCAGAAGCCACTCGGGGATGCGAACGCCCTCGTGGACGTGCCAGTACGTGCATCCGCGCGAGTGGTCGATGAACGGTGACGTCGCCTTGTCCAGGCAATAGTTGATCTCGTGCACGCTGAGCACAGAGGCCAAAGACGAGCTGCGACCCTTTTCCAGCAGGTCTAGAGGCTCTTCGCGAGCAGAGGGGTCGACGTAGTAGGACTCATGGCATCTGAGCATAAAGATGAGCTGGTCGAATGCAAAGCAGGGGTAGACGGAGACGCTCTTCTTGGACGACGACCTGGAGACCACACCGGAATCAGAGACATCAGAAGCACCCGCGTCTGCCATCTCAGGCCGCGGGTGTAGCTTGACCAACTCCGGTAGACGTTCCGGGTTGACAACACACGTTAGCGGCGCAGAAAGGCTGGTGTCAAGACTAAAGTAGTTGAGCGAGCGCAGATGCTCGCTCAGCCTCTGGCGCTGCACCCATAAATGCTCGGCGTCCAGGAGCAAGTCGACCTTGGCCCAGCTGTAGGTCAAGATGGTTGTTTGGAAACGGGTCAGATTGTCGTCGATGCCAATGTCATCGAGGGTGCCGTTTTCGTCTTCAACGAAGCGGTCCCATGTTGGACCAAAGGCAAGGATAGCCATCTCGATAAGCGTGCGCCGGCCCGACAGTAGCCAGCCGAGACGAGTGCTGGCCCGGGGCAGACTGAGGTTCTTTGACAACAAGAAAATGCGCTCGATAATCTCAAACGGGAAGCGGCGGTCGAATGGCACAACCTTCTTTGCACTCTTCTTGGTTGTTGCATTCCTCAAAGCCGTGCGCGGCACCTTGGCCGGTGCTTGTGAGGATGGCGACGATGACGACCGAGGCCTCTTTGCTGATGCATTGTGAGAGCTGGTCTGAGAAGAGGTCTGTGATGTTTGAGATATCTGAGATGCGGGAGGTTTAGGTGTAGTAGACGGTGCTTGGACGCGCTTGCGCTTCCCTCGCACGCGAATGGGCGTGAGCTTCATGATGCAGTCATTTTATGATGACTAAGATATGTATGTCTCAAATAGTCGGGGAACGAGGCAGGCCTGAACTTGCCGACTAAAATGGAAGTAAACGAAGGTGCCGAATTGATTCAGCCAAATAAAGAAGGAATGTCCGAGATGAAGCCAAAGGGTAAAAAGATCAAGATTGCTCCTTCTCATATCGACGACGATGATGTCGATGCAAAGATCCAAGCAGACCCACATATTTTTATACTAACTCTGCCAGCTGCCGGCAGCTGACGAGCAGATGACAAAGCATTACATTGAAGACTGAACATCACCAACAGCCAACCGAAACATGCTTGATCCAATCGTCAATCAAGACTTTTCACGAAAAATATGCCTAGCATTATGCACTAATTTTGAATTTAAAAATCATACCGCACCCTTTACAATCAGCAAAGAGTGACAAACCTCCTCCAGTGACGCCAAACATTGTAGAGACAGAAGAGCAGCCAATGATTAAAGCATCTCTCGACCAACGGCCTTGACGAGCTCTTCCACAGCCCCAAGGCCCCAAGTCCAATATAATATAGCGCGCAGAACCAAGAAGAAGTACCAAGAAAAAAAAAGCAAAAGAACACGCCAACTAAGAGAAGTTACACATAAAATGAAAAGGAACACACAACTGGACTAGGAGTGCTATGTCTCGATCATGCGGTCGTTGCCGCCATCGTTGTCGTCGTCAATGTCCTGGGTGAGCTCCAAGACACGAGCATACTGCACAGTAAGCCGTTGCAGCTCGCGGAATTTACCTGAAACGTTAGTATAAGACGTAAAGACAACAAAGATGAACAGAAAACATACCAAGAATCATGACGACGCCCTTGAGGAGCTCCTTGCGGTCCCATCCGCAAATATCGCCCGTCCGGCTGTACCAGCCAAATGCAGGACCGTCAACTAGGCTCAGACTGAACTCGTCCTTGGCCTTGGCCTTGGCTGCCGCAGACGAGCTGTCCTGCAGCACGCCGCCGAGCAGGCTGTTGAGCAGCTCCTCAACCTTGCCACGCAGGCCCTCGGCACCCAGACGCTTGGCGTACATCAGCAGGTAGAGGCGGAACTCGTCACGAGCGCCCAGCTGCAGTGCACCGGCAATGCGGTTCTCCAGGTGCGCAATGCTGACGCTCGCCTCGAAGCCCTCAAAGTCGTCGCTCGCCAGCAGCGACTTGACGAGACGCTGCAGTGTGTAGGCGCGGCCCTTGAGCAAGAACTCGCTGGTGGTGTGGCGTTCCAGGAAGGGGATAATGCCCGAGGACACATTGAGCTCGCTATTTTCGTTGCTGCTACCAGGCGTTGTTCCGTTGGCGACGTCGCCGGCCGTGACAGCACCGACAGCCGTCGTCTGCAGTGCGCTGATAGAGCTGTCGTTGCTGTTCCAGTACTGACTGCCCACGGCCCACCAGGACTCAGACAGGCGCTGCCAGGTGTACATGTTGGGCGAGTAGTAGTAGCCGTCGCCGTTGCTTAGCGTCACGACTACATGGCCGTTGGAGTTGAGGTTGGCCGATGTCACGCCGGGACCGGCTGTTGCCGAGTGCTGGTGCAGGGAGTGCACAGCAATGTCCAAGATCGGGGCCAGCGACACGGGCGGGTGCGGTGCCTGCATAGTGCGGACGTTCCACACATGCACAAGACCAACGGCCGTCAGGCACAGCAGCCAGTGCTCACGGCATTCGAGAATGACAGGCTGCGCGTCGAGAACCATGGCGTTGACAAGACGGCGGCCGGCGGGCGACCAGATGTAGATGGTGCCGTCTTCGCATGCCGCGGCCCAAAAGTGCTTGTTGCCAGTGACAAGAAGCACGGCCTTGGGCAGGAAGTCCTGCCACAGAAGATTTCCGCGCTTGGTCACGGTAACTAGTGATGGGTGGCGAGACTGCTCTGGGTTCTTGGCCTCAAAGATAAGATTCTCGCCAATACGCGATGCCTCCTCGTACGAGCTCTCGCCCTGCAACACGCCCTTCTCAAGTGGCCGCACGATATGTGCGCGCACCTTGGGCACGGCAAGTCTGACATTGGAGATGGATAGAGAGGGAGTGACGACAGCGGGGCGGAGGAACTTGGGTGTCGGGACAACACCTGTTGGGGCAGGTTGCAGTGTGGCAGGCTCAGTGCCGTCAACACCGTTAGTAAGAATGGCGACGGGGCCAGAGGCCGGAGCACCGGCAGCGCCTGTGCCAGCAGACCGTTTGGCAGCAGGGTCTGCAGCTTCCTCCTCGACTTCGGAAACTGCTGACTTCCTCTTGGTACCGAGAAGCATCGAGGCAATGCCGCCGCCCGGCAGGCCGTCAACGGGCCGCGAAAGGTCGAGGACCGTCTGTGGCGTATCTGCCTGGCTTGGCTTTGCCGAGCTTGTGGTGCCGACGAGTTGCGACTGTGGGAGCGAGGACTGGCCGGTGCCTGACGAGGACACTAGCATAGGCGCAACTCTCTTCTTTCCTTCGCGGGTGATAGTGACTCGGGACTTGAGGGTCTGTATACGCTCGGCCCGCTTCTCGGCCGTCTCCTCTTCGGCCGTTTTGGGCTTCGCTGGCGCCTCTTCAGCGGGTGTACCCGTGCTCTTGTCGGACTTGTCGTCTCCCTCCTTTGGCTTGCTGGTGTCCTCGCTGTCGGTTTTCTTACCATCGCTCTTGGAGGTACCGTTAGCTGTGGACAGCTGGGGCGTGCTGGTGCCGCTGGTGGCGCTACCGTTGTTGCCGGATTGGGCATCTCCCATCAACGCTCCCATGCGCGACTCGGCACCGCGCAGCTCGCCCTCTTTGCTGTGTGTTTCCAGTTGCAGGCCGTCGACATCTTCCGCAATGCCCATGCCCTTGCGCGAAGAGCCAAACTTTTGTAGCGCCTTGTCAACCTCCTCTACTCGTGCCACCCAGCCGAGCTCGCCCTCCTCAAAGCGCGCCACGACAATGCTGCCGTCGAGACTGCATGCGAAGACAGCCTCGCCGTCTGGAGTCCATGCGAGGTCGGAGATGGACTTTTGGCAGATATCCTGTAGGATAACAAGCGGACGGGTGGTGTTCGTGTTCCAGATGCTGAGCGTCTTGTCCTGTCCTGCCGAGGCAATAACGTTGATCGGGGTCTCGTTTTCGTGGCTCTTGCCGTTGGTCAGGCCGTTGCTGTCACCATTTGCCTGGGGCTTCTTAGTGTAGAACAGACGGGGCGAGAACATGCAGACTTCGGTTGGGCCTTCGTGTCCAATCAGGTTGATGTCGCTGTCCCAGGTCATGCGTTCGATGATAGCTACTGAGCTGACTGGTCCGTTGACGGCGTTTGGTGCCGCGATATGGTTGCCGTCGGGGGACCAGGAGCAGCGGCGGAAGTAGGTGGTCAGCGGCGAACTCTTAAAGGGCTCGTTGATAGTAGTCTCGAGTACAAAGTTGTTGAGGAGGTCGTGCTGCGTAGCGTTGGGCGGCGGTGGTGTGAATCTGTAGATTTTGATGGTGCGGTCGTCGCTGGCTGTGGCAAAGTACTTGTTGGCCGGGTCAAAGGTGACGCCTTTGACATGGCTCTGGTGGACGGCGAGCGTCTTGAGTTTCTCAAACGTGTGGCCGGACCAGACAACGACCTTGGAGTCGAGGCCGACGGACACGAGGATGGACGAGTCGGCAGACCAGGCGAGGTCCTGGACGTCGTTGTCGTGGCCTATCAAGCGCTTGTACGTCTTCCAATTCTCAACAGGTGGGGGCTCGTTGGTTCCGAAAGAATTTGCGTGGGATGCAGGGCTAGAGTCGAGATGGTAGATGCAAATGATCTTGTCATCGGCACCGGATGCAAGGTAGCGGCCGTTAGGGGAGAAGCGGACGGAGTGGATGGTGCCGAGGTGGTGGCTCATGTGGCAGAGCTGTCGCGGCTTTGTGTATGAGGGGTCGTTGGAGTTGTAGATGGCTTCGGTCGACCACACGCGAACATGGCCGTCTGGAGAGTGTCAGAATAAGCATATACGGTTGTGAGCAACATCGTGAGCTTACCGCCGCCGGCCGTGGCCAGACGCTTGCCATCGGTTGAGACGTGACAGCTGTATACTTCAAAATCCTTTTGTTCGCCTGGTACAGTTAGCATAACTGTAACGATATAGCCATACATGCCAACCATGGCAATCATGGCCGCCCGACATATGGACACTTGAGCATCTCCTTGTCCTCGTCGACTCACCACTATGGCTCAGCCAGGACGGTTTAATCAGATGCATCTTGGCCAGGTGATGCGGCCGTGCTGACCATGTCTTGCGCCGGAGCAGTCAAATAGTTGTCGTAGCAGTCGACTGTGTATCGGCTTGTATCGCAGTGGTTTTTCGTATGTCGTGATTTGGCGTCTTCGTGTCTTTGCCTCTATGGAACTGGTGATGTGGTTTTCGGCTTTGCATGCAGTAATTGGTTTCCACTTGTCGCGACGAACAGGGCGCGACTTTGGCGTGCGCTCAGGGAAGGTGGAGTTTAAGTGGTCAATGCAGGGCAGTGATTGGCGGAAGCTCGTTGTTAGATTGGCAGGTGCGACCCAGGTATTTCCTACCAGATACGAGCAGGCACCTGCCCCAAGCTATCGGTGGAGAGGGAAGGCGCGGGACGATTTACAGTGGATGCAGAGGGAAGTCGCGACCCGGGGCTAGTGGAGCCCTGCCACGGACTACACTGTTGTGCCTGGTCGCTATTTACACCGTTGAGCATCATTTTGAACTTTACGTCTTGGTTGTTTATCTGATCTTTTGGCATCTTGCAAAGCGATGGATTTGATTTCGAATTATTTTATAATATTGTTATAGAAGAGCGCAAGTTCCCGCGACTCATCCGACCAGTGTTGTACTAAGGTTGTGTGCCGGATCCAAGTACGCACTCTCTTCTCGTTCTTCTCGGAGCAAAGACAAACAACTCAAAACCAATCAAGCAGTGAAAACATATCAAAAGTATCATCTATTTCAAAATCAAGACCATAGATCAATGGCAAAGGCATGTTCGTCGCCGGAGAAGGGCTTATGCAATAGGACCTAAGCGGCTGCTGCTGGGGGCTCATCTGACGTCGGTGCTGCGTAGGGCGTAGATGCCTGGCTGTTAGAATCGATCCGGGACGAGAACAGACAAAACAGTTTGTTTTTATCGGGACACTCAGTGACTCACCTTGGATGCTGCCTTTTTCTTTGTCACCTTTTTGGCGACTCTCTTGACTGTTGCTTTGACCTTGATGCTGTTAGTATCTGCTGTCAAAAGATGCTTAGAATCAAGCAGACTCCCCTTGGAAGCCACGCCTGCTGTCTTTGGGGCCTTGGTCTTTGTGACGCCTGCCGGCTTTGCGGTGGCAGGTGGCTTAGGGGCCGCTTTGGCTTTGGCCTTTGTCTTGGGCACCTTTGTCGACTTCTTGCGCGCAATTACAGGGGCCGTGTCAACAGGCGCGAAAACGCGCGGCGTGGCATTGCCAGTCTGTGAACGAGTCCCTTCGCGAGGCATAGTTGAGTTTGACTATCAAGTGTGGATGGGAGTTGACGGTTTGTTGGGTATCGAGTGATATTCAGACCAGTGACTGAATCAAATCTTCGTTGATGTGATGGTTTCAAAAATACAGCGACAAGATAATTTGGATGAACTCGATGATGAACTATGTTTTAACAAATATTCAGAAGCTTGATAGAAAGAAAAGAGAAACAGAAAGAAAAGAAAACAGAAAAGCAAGAAATGACGGCAGCCATATCAAGTCAATCTAGCCCCAGCGGTTACAGGCACACATCACAATTCCCAGGCCAAATAGCAGACATCAAAATGCACATCTCTCCCGGAATATACTCGATAGCGGTATCAAATGTTCGACTAGGTCAGCCAGAGGTGCATGTACAGAGGATTATCTCGCTCAAAGAGGGCTGGAACAGGGTGGTATACCGAGCCGCGGACTTTACAGGCCGGACTTGCAGCATATGCTCGATAAGTGACTGGCGTTATTTGCCCGAGCTTAGGTCGACATATGGGGAGTGATATGCAAGATTGGGCATGCCTTGCAGACTTCTGCAGAACGCCGTAAGCTGTTGACGCCCCGATATCAAGTCACTGGTTATGATGTTACATTGCAACGAGGGGAATCTGTGCGAGCCAGCTTACCTTTGATTACTACCTGTCATTTATTGTTGGTTACTCTGTAAATGCTACGATAGAGGAGTGGCATCTTGTCACTTCGTTCCCAATCAATCAAAATCAAAGTTGATACGAACTTTTTTTCAATATTATCAACATAAAAGTTTGCGTCCAAACAACAACTTTCGATACCGGATCGTTTCAACAAAAACACGCAAACCAAGACAGTCATTGTGTATTCAACGTGAGATTTTGTGCCAAAGGGGTATTTAGAAAACCTCGAGGTTGTATCAATCCTGAACGTTGACGATTTAATAGCTTAATAATGACACAATCAAAAGTACTGTCAAAATAGTGACAGTCCATTTGACACATCTATCAAGTTAACAAAAAAGACTAGATAATATCAAATGAAAGCCAAGTTTTTGTCAGACAACAAAGCAATATAAAACACAATATCGAAGCTGTACAGCATCGCATCAATGGATTGGTAATCAATACTGGACAGCTTACATAATCTACGTCTTCGTCGTGTCACACAGGCCCGTTGGCACGATGCTGTATGCTAGATCTAGATTACACTAGAAAATGCCAAATACGTCCAGAATATAGTTTGCACCAGCCAGTATTCCAAATTGACGAGGCTGTGATCTCCAAGCCTTGCATAGCCTTATGGCAGCGTCGAAGGTGCTCGAACTGCATCACGTGATATGGTCTCATTACGATATCACTGTCTAGGACATTCCACAGCAAAATTCCCCGCCATCAGCCTTAGCAGCCTCACCCAGCAACGTTTTGCAATCTCACCTCGTCACAACGTCGCACTATAAATTCACGTACCCCGTACACCCACGCTCTAGAATCCCCGTACTTCCAAATATACCCAAGACTTTTCTTCATAATTATTCTTCTGAAAGAATAAAAACACAGTCGCAATGGCCACTATTCACCACATTGCCTCGCTCTCGGAGCTGGACACGCTCTTTGCCTCCAACACCTACGTCGCCATTGACTTCACAGCCACCTGGTGCGGCCCCTGCAAGACTATCTCTCCCATCTACGAGAAGCTGGCTGCCCAGCACGGAATCCCTGGCGCCCTGGCATTTGCCAAGGTTGACGTCGACGCCGCCCAGGATGTCGCCCGCAAGTACAACATTGCCGCCATGCCCACCTTCATGTTCTTCAAGGAGGGCAAGCAGGTGGCTGTCAACGGCCAGGCCAGCATCCGCGGCGCGGACGCCAACAGCCTGACTCAGGCGTCGCAGAAGCTCGGCGGTCTGGCCAAGATTAAGGCCGAAAACTAGACGCCGAGTCATACTTTTCAGCCTATTTGCCTATCATGAACTGCAACGACAACGACGAGCAAGGGACGGCGGCAGCCAAAGTGAAACTTATCGACATTTGATGCTTGCCAGGGAATGGAATGAGGATAGATGTGGAGGAGTATACGGAGTCCTAGAAGAGCCTATTTTATGTTTTTATCACCACCTACAATACCAATTGCTTTATCTTTACCACGATGCACGCTGATTTGAAGTTAAATAGTCCTGAACCTGACTTGGTGAATGATGTGATACTGGCGTTGGTTCGGACAGTATTACCATTCGAGCATCTCTCCGAAAAACCAATCGAGACTATATAGTTGATGTGCAGGACAGATAAGTGTATGTAGAAGCCATCATCAATTAGACTATGAATGCCAAGGATTGCGTCTTCACTGCGAGAGATCTAGCATTCGATATATTATGAGAACACTGCATCTCGTCTTTAACGAGTGCCGACGTATCCAGGATAAGACTTGACCGGACACTACAACGAGACCATATTTCAGACCTGGGTACCCGGATCGCCAAGCACAACATCTACTGTCTACTGATTCTACTATCAGAATGGGTAGCGTCTGCCGAAAATGTTGTCCGGAGAAGGCTACAAAAGATGCCGCCATCGTGCCGAGCCTTACGTGACTCTTGGCGACGGGTTTAGTATGTAACCTGTCATGGAAAGTCCTTAGATTCTGGTTATAATCTGGACATTATCTTGTCCAGACTAGTTGAAACAGATTAAAAAACAGCTCTGTTGACTGGACATGACGGATGTCAAGGGTCTTTATTGATCCTCTGTGCAGGGTAGTTTCTTGGTTGTATCTTGGTATTCTTCGAGTATTGCTTGAATCTGTTGGCCGGCTGTTTTCAATAACACTTTGATGCCGCCTAGACTATTGCAAAATAATGCCAACATTCTCGCCATCATTGAGATCGAAAACGAGATCAACGGCTGTCTGTTGACACACTGCAGCGTTGAACTGTAACGGGGCGGGACGGTGTACATATTCATATTGTGTAGAGAAACGTCTTATAGACAAGGCCCATCTTACAGATATAAAACGACGGTCCTCCGTTTCTACAAGTCAGTGCACATCTCCAGATCGGCGCTGAGACTCAAGTGCCGGCATTACAGAAACACTCCTATTACCAGTAACCCCGACTATTTCCATCATGTCCGAACCAACGCGGTCTGGCTCTTCCAGCTCGACAGAGAAGGTCTCTGCCAGAGTGACCGACCGGGCGTCGGATAGCCCCGAGACTCAGGAGGACATTGATGGCGTTCGTGCGAGGATCCTTGCGGAGCAGGACCTGCAGAAAACGGAGCCGCCCGTGCTCCCCATTATGACGCTTTTCCGTCGCAAAAAGGACCAGAAGAACCTCGGCGAGATTGCCACCCAGCCGTCTGTCTACGACGATCCACAGCTGGCCCGCTACTTCCATCCGACTGCCAAGTACGAAAACCTGCACCGCTTCGACCCGTCTGCACGATGGACGTGGGCCGAAGAACTGGTATGTATTGACGTTGCACGCTTCGTCACCGTATAGTGATACTAACAGAGCAGCCTCTCATCAACAAGATGGACTGGAAGGTTACTCTTTGGGCTTGCATCGCCTTTCTCGCCCTGGACCTTGACCGCGGCAACATAAGCCAGGCCAACACCGACAACTTTCTTGGTGACCTCGGTCTCGATACAGACGGTTGGTTAAGCCTGCTTGTACTTGCCTAACAAAATATTGACCAGTAGACTACAACCTCGGCAGCACCGTCTTCCGCCTCTCGTTCTTGTGTGCCGAGCTGCCTTCACAGTTGATCAGCAAGAAGCTGGGTAAGCATTTTGTTTCGCTATATTGTCGACAGCTACTAACTACATCTAGGCCCTGACAGATGGGTATGGACATAATCAGAGACTGCAGCCTTGACAAGACTAACAGAACAGATCCCGACTATCATGTGCCTCTGGAGTATTGTGGCAGCTTCACAGTTCTGGCTTAGCGGACGGTCAAGCTTCTTAGCAACCCGAGCTCTCCTTGGCCTTCTCCAGGGCGGTTTCATCCCCGACATCATTTTATACCTGGTAAGTCAATGGATAATATTGTATCGCAGTGATCCTAGTAAATCTGACCAAAAGTCCTACTTCTTCAAAGGCACCGAGCTGCCTTTCCGCCTGGCTCTGTTCTGGACCAGTCTCCGCATCACCGACATTGTTGCCCCGATCCTGGCCTTTGGTCTTCTGCGCCTCCGTGGCCACCATGGCTATGAGGGCTGGCGCTGGCTGTTCTTGATTGAGGGCCTCTTCACTCTCTCGGTCGGCCTCTGGTCATGGTTCATGATGGCTGCTTCGCCCACCCAGACACGCTCGTGGTGGCGTCCCAAGGGCTGGTTCACCGAGCGTGAGGAAATTATCATTGTCAACCGCATCCTCCGCGACGACCCATCCAAGGGCGACATGCACAACCGCCAGGCTGTCGACTTCAAGCTTCTCTGGAAGTCGCTGCTCGACTTTGACCTGTGGCCTATTTACATTATCGGCCTTACGTTCCAGCTGCCCACAGGACCTCCGGACTCGTACTTGACACTCACTCTGCGACAGATTGGCTTTGGCACGTTTGATTCGAATCTCTTGACCATTCCCACGCAGGTTATCGGTACCTTTACGGTAAGTTTACTTTTTGAGAGCAATGTCATATATCGTGTACTGACGAATAGATGCTGCTTGCCACGTACTATTCGGAGATTCTCAACACGCGAGCATACATGGGTGTCATCTCGCAGCTCTGGATTCTGCCCAACGTCATTGCATTGCTGACCGTGCCCGACAACATCAACGCGTGGTCCAAGTTTGCTATTCTGACAGTTCTCCTGTCGTTCCCCTCTGGTGAGTCAATACCAATACGCCTCGCTGACACCTAAACTAACATGAAAGTTCACGCGATGCATGTCGGATGGTGTAGTCGCAACTCCAACACTGTGCGGACGCGAACTGTCTCTGCAGCTCTGTACAAGTAAGTCATCAGTCATTTGTATGAACCATGCTTCGAGAAATTGGCTAACACCAGCAGCATGTTTGTTCAGGTCGGTGGCATCGTCGTTGCCAATATCTACCAGGAGAAAGACCGCCCTCATTGTAAGTGCTTCCAACTTTCTTATTCACTCAAACACTGACAAATTAGACCGCTTTGGCAACCGAGTTCTTGTCGGCATGTGCGTTGCCAATATTGCCATCTACCTTCTCGCAAAGGCCTATTATGTCTGGCGCAACAAACAGCGCGATGCAAAGTGGGATAGTCTCTCTAGAGATGTAAGTTTTACCGACAACCAAGAACCGTTTACTTTTTACTGACAGACAGGAACAACTTCACTACATTGCGACAACCAAGGACGCAGGAAACAAGAGACTTGACTTCCGCTTTGCCCATTAGATGTCTAGATCTGACCGATGTAATAGATAGCTACAATGCATTATTTACACTTGCGATCATTCTCATATCATCGTGTCACACAAATCTACGACGACAGTATCACAGCGGCCGCGGCCTAGGCCGGTGCCGCGGGACGGGAGTGGATTTCCACGTTTATAGACATATTCGGACTAGCGTATAGGCGTCAGCATTGGCTTCGCGGGGAACCCGGCAACTGTGCATTGTGGCTGGCAAGATCTCTTCATAAGGCGGTGGCTGATTAAGTTTGTGATTAAGTTTGCCTGAAGATGGTGACTGATTTAGGGAACTGAAAGAAGAATAGCGGACACGTTTATGTTTGGCTTGGACTTAACGTGTCTCTCTTCTGCGTCCTGACACCTCACCGCCGTCGACTGACCTCCTCTTTTGCTCCTCAACAAGCAGCATGGCTATATACAGCCGGTTGATCTGCTGGAAACCCGCTTCCCCTCTCACTCTTCAACGCTAATGTCACAGATACAGCTGACTAGCTATTCCCAAGAAATAAAATGCATTAGAACTGTTGATCTTTATCTGGATACAGAGTAGGAGAAGGGTAGTTCACCCTGCGGTCAAATCACCGACGTGCTATTGTCAGTGCCAGCATGTGGCCTGTACGTAATACGAAATCAACTCATATGCAGATACACCGCAATGGCACTGCAGTCGGCCTGGTTTCCATTACCATGCGTCTGGTCCGCCACTCCTCCTCTGCAAGCGCACATGGTGCATGTCGCGTAGGAGTGCGACGTCGTACGCGGCATGACGCTGCCGAGATCGATAGGGAAAGACTCCGATAACACTCTCTAAATCAAAGTTCACGATGGTACCGGGGTCGCCGTGAGTTGGCTGCTGCGCAAGCTCACACTGCTTTGTCTTTTGTCTTTTGTCTTTTGTCTTCGTCTCTCATCTTTCAATATTCTGTAGTTATCTTTTTTCCTCATTGAGTCCTGCCGTGCCGAGCATCTATTTAAATCCCTATCTCTTCGTGTCTGATCCGAAATGATCTTGTTTTGAAATGCTCGGTTTAACGGGTTAACGTTATCCGGGGAAACTTGTGTAACTGCTCGATGTACACGCATTTCGCATCTGGGATCTTTGCTCTCTCCGCGACACGTCTGCCATATCTACAATCTCATATCTGCATATCTGCCAACTCTTGGGACCGAATGCGATGTGGAGAGTAGCATGACTCGCTAAAGAGATGGGCAGACTCACCCCTTGTCAGTTCGCATTCCTTCGTGAATTTGGAGCGCACGATGCTTGACCGTATTACCTATTATTACTGTACTGCCTTAGTATTGGCATTTGATAAGATACAGATAGGGTATCCCTACTGATTGTGGCTTAACTCTAAATACTAAGCCGGATATCTGTCTATATTCGATAAGATAGCACGATAAGTATTGGCAGTGCTCAGTCCACTATTGACTTGCTCCATACTATATCGTCCCCATCGCCGCATTACCAGCCGACGGTGCCGATACGACATTTAATTCTTGTCTCTTGTTTGTTTATCCAAAGGTTGTCTATTAGCATAGACATCGGCAACTTGGCATAAAGGTCAAGCTTGCTGTTCTGTGATTTCCAGTAATGGTTGCATAGGTTGAGCGTTAGTCGGTATCGACAATCGAGCCATCCCACCCGCCGTGCCGTTGTGGCTGCATTGAGCACAGCAACCAAATCATTACATCACACATGGCTCATAAGCGATTCTTCCTAAAGCAGTATGTTATCTATGGGCCCGACGGATACTGCAAAGTAGATAGGAGAATTCACCGATTTGTATTTCAGAACAAGAAACGCAGACAGATAAGGCGCTGTTGGTTGCACCCGTACAGGCTACTATGACGAGGCATCCCTTGCAAGCCAAGTCCACTCAAAGCCTAAAAATGGCCAAGTAGGAGACGTAGGGACTAGCTTGGAGCTACATCAGCAGATTAGTACGGAAAAGGCCGACCCATAACATCCACAGATAACTGGTGGCTGCTCTGATTGGCAGTAAACTCAACAGAAACAGCAGAAACAAAGACTTTGTCCTGATCTGTCAGATTTCACCCCATAAAACTAGTTGTTGACGGCCGATAACACCAACATCGTGCATGGGTGGCATGGATGGCAGCACGGACGGCCTCGTTGGGGACCTTTAGCAGACCAACATCGACGCACCAGCATAATCTTCTAGAATTGGAAGCACTACAATCTGCACCACCCTGCCACACTTATCTAGATCACGCACGTATCGGCAGGCAATTGTAGCAATTGTAGCCACCACTAATTTAGAGCTGCCAGGGCATGCCATGCTGCTTATCGCCCTGTAAGCATCTCATCTTGGGGCTATATTACCGGCTCCGGCTCCCACGCCACACATGCAGAGTCGGGGGCATATCACCGGCTCCGGTCTCCATGACACAATGTTTTTATAGGAAACCAGGGCTAGACCCGGTTGTCAGCGGCCCTCCGTTATCTACCCCTTGCCACCCGTGACCTAAGCTCTCTGAATGTGACTTTGAATATAACTTTGTCTACCCCAAGTGTCTTTTTCTGCTTCTGCTTCTTGCTTCTCTGCACGACAGCCAGTCTCGAAACCTCGACACTTGCCTCACCGTCCAACTTGTCGCCCCTCACCATCGACTTTTCGCATCCACCTCAACCTTTTTTTTCTTCTCACTTCACTACACAAGAAAACAAAATGGGTGTCCCAGATGAGTCCATCAAGAAGATGGAGCCTCTCGACATTGAGGTCACAAAGCCTGACCTCGCAGTAGGCGAGATCACCGACCTCGACGAGGCCGAGATCTTCCTGCGCGAAAACAACATCAGCCATGAGGAGCTTCAGATTCTGCTCGCCGACGAGAACGAGGTCAGGAGACTGATGCGCCGGGTAGACATGCGCCTGCTGCCCCTGCTTGCTGGCACCTACGTCCTCCAGTACATCGACAAGCAGGCGCTGTCCTACGCTGCCGTCTTCGATCTGTTCACCGACACCGGTATCAACCAAGACCAGTACAGCTGGTTCCCCAGCATGTTCTACATTGCCTACCTGGTCGCCGAATACCCATGGAGCGCTCTCGCTCAGCGCACACGCATGGCCAAGGTCGTGTCGTGCTGTGTTTTGGCCTGGGGTTCCATCCTGATGGCTACCGCCGCTTCGCACAACTTTGCCGGCATGGCAACATGCCGTTTCCTGCTCGGTATCTTTGAGGCCCCAATCACCCCCTGCTTCATGATGATTGTCGGCATGTGGGTAAGTTGAAATGGCGACTATAATCTCAGTTCGGAGCTTTCAGAAAGGGACAAAATGACGGAAGAAAACAATGTGATAATCAAGGACAAAACTAACAATCCAGTACATGAGACACGAGCAGCCTTTCCGCGCCGGTATTTTCTACAGCTGCAACGGTATTGGTGCCATGGTCGGCGGCATTCTTTCTTACGGCATTGGTCAGATCGATAGCTTCCCCGTCTGGAAGGCCATTTTCCTGCTGTGCGGTGGCATCACCATCGTCTGGGGTGTTGTTCTGTTCTTTTTCCTGCCCGACAGCATCATCACCGCCAAGCAGTTCAGCATCCGCGACCGCGCCATTCTGGTCGCTCGCGGTAAGATCGGCCGCACTGGCATCATCAGCCGTCACATCAAGTGGCCCCAGGTCTACGAGGCCCTGCTTGACCCCCAGGTCTGGCTGCTGTTCCTCTTCACCCTGCTCAACGAGGTCATCAACGGCGGTATTGCCAACTTTGGCAAGTTGATTATCAAGGGACTGGTCAAGGACTCGCTCCGTGCCACTGCTCTGGGTATCCCTCTCGGCGCTTTCCAGGTGTTCTGGATTCTGTCTGGTACCTTTATTGCCTCGCGCTTCAAGAACGTCCGCACCTACGTCATGATGGCCTACCTGATCCCCACCATCATCGGCCTCGCTCTCTTGTGGAAGCTCGACCGCACTGACCACAAGGTCGGTGTTCTGTTTGCCTACTACATCTCGGGCGCCTACGTCACTTCGCTCGTCGTCACTCTGCAGATGCCCGCAGCCAACCTGGGTGGTTACACCAAGCGTACCACTGGTACCGCCATTGTTTTTGCCGCGTACTGTGTCGGTAACATTATTGGCCCCCACGCTTTCCTCGACAGCGAGGCTCCCATTTACCAGACCGGCTGCAAGGTTGCCATGTCCTGCGCCATTGGCCAGTTTGTCCTTGCCTACATTCTGAGACTGCTTCTGATCCGCCGCAACAAGCAGAGAGATGCCGCCCAGACTGCGGCTCCTTCTGCCGAGTCTATTGCCGAGGAGGCTCTTAACGATCTCACTGATTTCGAGAACCCTCGCTTCCGTTATGTTCTTTAAGCGATTTGCTATTTCTGCTTTTTCGACCACCTCGCGTTCTGGTGATATACCCTGTACCGGTCTCTTTGAAAAGACTCGATTATAGAAAGATTTGGACGCTGAGCTGCTTTCGAAACTTGAATTATCATCGTATCACTTTTTAGCCTATTCATTTGGAAATATATAGCGAACTTTTATTTTCCACATCATGATCTGACCACAACTTGAATGATTTTCATTGCGATGTGCCTCGAGAATGAACCAGGGAAAGAAATCGAATCGCGTAGGATCGAAACAACCGTATAAAGTTTAGCGTACCGGACGCGGGGACCCGAGGATCGTGCGACAGGTGTCACACCTCCTTTATTTCCTGTCACCAGCGTCATGTAAGTCGGACCAGACGAACGCCTTTCCAAGCTGCAATGTACCCAGCCTAACAAATTTCGAATTCACAAATCATAACAAATCGAGATGAAGGTTGCCAAAGCATGCAGTCGCTGCCGCGTTGGCAAGAGAAAATGCACGCTTACCTATGGCGGCGGCTACAGTGCCTGCGACCAGTGCTGCCGACGATCCATCTCATGCTCTCTCACTCAATGCAAAGCAAAAGACTACACAGCACCACAAAGACTGATGCCAGCAGTTGGCGTGCCATACAAATGTAGTCTTGGTGAGATTGAACTGCGAGATCGCTGCGACCTCGCGGCCACCTACATAAGACTGATTCACGACAAGCCCCATACTCTCTTCCACCCCCCGTCTCTAATGCACCAGGTCCAAGATGGCTCGCTGCAGGAACCTGTTTTATGGGCTATCATGGCCATGGCAGCCAGGCTGTCTGAAAACAGGGCTTTGCGGTCTCGGGCTACAGAAATAGCCGACCGGGCCAAAGTACTACTTAAACAGACAATCGATACTGTGTCTATCTGGAATATTCAGGCTTGCATGCTGGTCGGAAATCTTTGTGTCGCTGTCGGCGACTACCAGACTGAATCGTTGTGGTATGGGGTAGCAATACATATGGCAAAGATTCTGCAGCTGCCACGGCCGGATCCTCAAGATGATGCTATTGCCGCCGAGGTGAAGCTCAGAATTTGGTGGAGTCTATACATGATGGATCGCTGGAGCTCGGCTGGCAATGGCTTGCGGAGGCAGCTTGATAACGAGCCGGACCATCCTTTGCCGATGGATGAGATCCAATTCCAGAGTCTCTCGCCGAAAGCCGATTCGTTGACAGCTATACGCCCTGGAATTTGGGGACAGATGGTCAAGCTTGCGAGCATCTTTGCCCGGATCCAAGACGCGCATCGGCAGCATGCTGACGCCGGGACCGGAGGTACCCATGACGGCCGTGGTGGAGAGTCGAATGCTTCATCAATATCAAAAATGGAGCTGACAGCACATCGACTCGCCGCCGAACTAGACGCATTCCTGGACAAGCTTCCTCCAACGGTGATTTTGTCAGACGCCAACATGCGACTTCATGCGGATAAAGGACTTGGATCCGCGTTTGTGGCTTTGCACCTAGGGTTCCATCATTACGCCACCCTTCTATACTTTCCATTTCTTGACCGCCAACTGGAGTGCTCAGAAACGCACCTAGTCTTTGCCGCCAGATGCAAACACCACGCCGCTGCCTTTAGTGATCTACTCAAATCTTCCCAGTCCACCCCCAGCTGCGAAGCTGTTCATACAATTGTGGGTCATATGACAGTCGTGTCTTCAGCAGCACTGCTACACACTCTGCTATTTGGTGACGACAACGAGTTGCCACAAACACGTCGACGACTAGACACCAACTTTGAGACGCTCGTGCATCTTCGAGACTATTGGCCGGCTGTTGGACATTTGATGGACCGGCTCTTTGCATTTCAGCGCGCCTGCATGTGGTCTGCGGACCCAAACACTCACAAAATTGATCGGTGGATGATGCGGTTTCTCTTAAACCACGCACTTCCCGTGTCTGATCGAGGCAGCCTTGCCGAAGATTTAGAGGCGGCTGGATCTGGCCATCTGCAGCAGCGGGGCCAGTTTGCCGGGGAAGCATTGTCAATACTACGCTCAGGCTGAACGATAGGCTCATCATGAAGCTCGTTACCTGCTCAAATACATCTTAATTCTGATCATTGAATGACTGCTAATCTCTGATTCCTAACGGAGGTCTACATATTCAGCCTTTCCGTGCAATTCATTTTTCTCAATCTTCTCTGTGTGACCAACAATTGCATCCTTATCATCGAATAGGATGGCAATCTCTTCCAAAGTTGGGCCTTTGGTCTCAACATAGAGAAACCAGATACACAGACACTCAACGACCAAAATGGCGATATACACAAAGTAGTACCGCCAGTGTAGGTGCTGTAGACCGATGGGGTTGACATACTGGTTGAAGACGCTCGATGTCGCTGTGAGGGCAAAGTTGACTGCGAGGCCCTTGGCGCGGATGTTAAAGGGCAGAATCTCGGCACAGTAGGAGACAGTAAGGCCAGGCCAGGCAAAACCGGCAACGCCGTAGAAAACAAAAATCATTGCCACCACAGCAGACCCCGCGGCCTTGCTTCCCGTCTCGTCATAAACAGCCGAGCAGCCAGTCCAGACACTGAAGGATATGAGCATGCCAACACCGGCAATCATAAACAGAGTCTTGCGGCCACATTTATCGACAAGGAAGACGGAGAAGCCGATTGCAATGAGGAATGACCAAATCTGCAGGCCACCATTGATAATCGTCTGTGTGTAGGAGTCTTCAATTCCAACCGAGCTCAGGATGTCATGCATATAGTACGACACAAGGCCATTGCCGGAGCATTGGGAGAAAAACGAGGTGAGCGCAATAAGGAGCATCCGCTTGCGGTTTCCAGGAGTTGCAATCAGCGTCATCCAGCCAGATGAGGCCTGCTCGCGCTCAAGCCGAATAGTCTCCTGAATCTCTGTGAACTCGGCTTGGATAAAAGCGTCCTGTGAATTTCCGTTGGCATGGTACTTTACGAGGACCCGGAATGCCTCGTCAAATCGATCCTTGCTACACAGCCAGCGGGGACTTTCTGGAAGGAACCAAATCCCGACGAGCTGAAGAGCCGGCATAGCTGCTTGCATGGCCACGGGAATTCGCCAGGCCGTGTCGTCCACATACTTGATGGTGCCAAAAACAGTCCACGCAGAAACGATTGAACCCAGAAACCAAAGCGTGTTGTACATAGTCGTGAGTTTTCCACGGTGCTGCGGATGTGCGAGTTCGAGGACGAGAAGCGGCGCAGAGCCTTGGGCTGCATTCGACCTGGAGCTGTTAGCAACTGTTCTAAATGCCTCCAATACTACCACAAACGGCATATACATACCCAAGACCAACAAGAAACCGGCCACCAATAAACATGGACGAGTTCACAGCTGGAAGACATTGAATAATTGTTCCCACAAGAATAATAACCACACCAACTGCGACGCCTGCACGACGTCCAAGTTTATCGGACAAATATGAAGCTTGCATCCGTCAATAATTTGAATCTTGGATCACGTTTGTTGAGTAGCTGTACTCACAGAAGAGAAGAGCCGAAATTGCACCAATATTTTGGATGGCTGTAAACAGGCCAAGCCGGGAGCCTTGCGGGTGATCAAAATCTACACTGTCAGTGATAATTCCTCAGTGATGTTGACGTTCAAAAGTTCACTCACAATCCTGCCAAGGATCCATGCTTTGAAGACCATTGAGCAGTGAGCCATCGTATCCATTGGTTGTCGCAGCTGCAGCATGATTAGCTTCCCATTTTCATGAGTGAGCTGTACTTATTAAAGTTGTACCTAAGAAACAGATAGGGAGAAGACAGTATAGCTTTCGTAGGCCGGGATCTTTGTACCAAGTGACTTCGGGGACCTCAAGTACGCCGACACCCGACAAAGCGTGTTGACTTAAGGTAGCCTTGCCAGCTTTGACATTCTGAATTAGCTGCTTCTTGTTGATGTCCATCTTGGTGGTAGTCGGCGAGTTAGTCTTGGTGGTATGACAATACATAATTCGAAAAAGAGGAGCCGAGGCGGATGAGGCCTTCTTATGCTATTTTTTTTTGCCTCTGCTGCTCTTGGCTCAATCTATCAACCTCTCAATCTGAAATCATCGAGACGCCCGGCCATGCTTCGTAGCCTGGCTTTGGCAGAAGTGAAGCTCTACGTGATTTCCCCGCCATTGTTGGGGGTTTCCCCACAAACATCGACGACGCAAGCATGCCAAAGGCTAGTATGTAGGCATTTCTACCCCAGATCAGACCTGGGGTAGACGTGACCCCAGGACGGTGAGTCCCCGTCGGTGAGGAGGCTAACTGTATTGCGACCAGTGCCGGCTTAACAGCCAATCGTACAATATCATTCCCGGCCTGTAGTGTGGAGATATAGTGGACGAGCCCGAGACAAGATATTTTACATTAAATATCCGTAAAACGGAGAGCTATCTCCCAGGAAAGATGTTGGGTTCGCTTGAGCGGCAGCAATCTTTTCCGTAGTGCGGAGTCATGTACCAATGAGCAGCTCTTGTGCTTGCATGATCGGGTTGTGATATGGTCAGATGTGCGGAGTGCCGACATGGAGATAATACTACCCCGACCTTGCGGGATACAGGCCAATGGGGCGTTTTCAAAGCCGCAATAGCCTGTGATTACGTTGATATACCGACTTGATGCATGGCCAGCTATGGACAATGACCCAATCAGGTTATGCCAAAGCCGGTCTATTTTGAACGCCATAACACATGTAGACGCACCGGTTCTCGGAAAAGACACTGACGTCAGAAATGCACCCTTTATAAGAGAGATGAAAGCAAGCACTTGTAGTGAGTTTTCTCATTTCATCGAATCAGTTTCTGCTCGGCAAAATTTCTTACGACATGCTTTCGAAGCTACCGCCCAACGCACCGCACTTGGTGGCAACCGAGTGGTCCAAGCAGCTCGTTGTCAATGGCAAGCCATTTTTGATGCTTGCCGGCGAGCTGCAAAACTCATCCTTGACGTCTGCTGAGTACATGGACACGGTTTGGCAGAAGATGGTCGACACCAATGTCAACACTCTGTTGGGCTGTGTGACCTGGGAGATGATCGAGCCTGTCGAGGGCGAGTTCATTTTTGACGTGCTTGACGCTGTCCTCCTCGGTGCTCGCAAACATGGAATGCATCTTGTCTTGCTGTGGTTCGGGTCGTTCAAGAACGGTGAGCTGCTGTGACTGCGATTTATAGTTTAGTAAGCCAAATGACTAATATTCATCTCAAAGGAATCTCAACATATGCACCGAGCTGGGTAAAGACCAACCCAAAACGCTTTCCGCGCGCCAAACTCCGCAAAGCTGGTGGTGTCTTGAAGACGGCCGATGTCATCTCGATCTTTCACCCCGAGGGTGTCAAGGCCGACGCGCGCGCCTTTGGCAAACTGATGGAGCATCTCCGGGAATTTGACGAGAAGCACTCGACCGTGTTGATGGTGCAGGTCGAAAACGAAACAGGCCTTCTTGGTGACTCTCGGGATGGAAGTGTTGGTGCTGATAAAGCGTTTGGCTCGCACGTACCGTCCGATCTGGTCGCATTTCTCCAGAAAGACTGGGATTCACTTCACCCTGACCTCAAAGCCAACCTCCAGCACTTTCAAGCCCAGAAACTAGCTACTCTGGACACCAAGCCTGCTATCGACGGAACATGGGAGACGATATTCGGCAAGAGCCCACAGACAGACGAACTCTTCATGGCGTATCACTACGCCAAGTATCTCAACACAGTCGCCGCCGCAGGCAAGACAGTCTACCCCATTCCCCACTACACGAATGTTTGGATGAACTACGTTGCCGAAGACGCTGACAATGACTTTCCAATTGTTGCGGGCGGTGGTGGCCAGCCTGGCGATTACCCTTCTGGTGGTGGCGTGAGCAACGTACTCGATATCTGGCACGAGTTTGCACCCAATCTGGACTTCATCGCTCCCGACATTTATCTCAATGACTTCCGTACGACATGTGCAAAGTATCGCCACCGGAACCAGCCACTATTTATCCCAGAGCAACGCCGTGATGACTACGGTGTGCGACGCATCTGGGTCGCATACGGCTCATTTGCGGCTCTGGGGACATCTCCGTTTGGTATCGACACTCTTGAGCCCGAGACAAACCCATTCACACGCCACTACGGCCTTCTAAAGTCGATTTCAGCCATCGTCCTTGAGGCCCAACGTCATCCAGACTCGTCTGTCGGATTCTGCTTTGACGAGATTGCAGCAGACGGATCCGATCCAAGCAAACCCGTCGTCCGGCAATGGGGCGGCTATGAGATCACCATCGAGCGGTGCTTTGTATTTGGCAAGCCAAGCACAGGCTCGGGCATTGTCATCCACAAAGGAGGAGGAAAGTTCTTGCTCATTGGCTGGGGCTTCCATGTACGTGCTCGGGCTCTCAGCCCGACAGCTACTTTTACTGGTTTCCTTCGCTTTGAAGAAAAAGCAGTACAGGATGAGGCTACCGGAGCCCTCAAGACAATGCGAGTGCTTAATGGCGACGAAACTCGCAGTGGCATATTTGCCATGATGCCGAACGAGAATCCTGACTATGGAGGGTTTCCCATTTGCGTGACCATTCCGGCGCTTACGATGATTGCTGAGCTGGAGGTGTATCATCTCGAAGAGGAGTAAACCTACTTGAACTAAATATGGTTGAGTGGGCAAATAAAAGGAATAACTAGATGTAGCTGAATCTAGTGTATTGAATCTTTCAGAAAACATCTATGGGACACATCCGGTTTCCATATCCAATATTAATCCGAGGGTATCCCATGTGCTAAGCGACAGACATGCAAAGAGATAGTAAACAAAAAAGAACAGAAGCAGCGTATGTTACATGAAAATGTCTTATTTTGCGCCATACTTTCGCAAAATCTCGCCAAAAAACTCTCGCCAAAGTACACTTGACGCGTTATCAACTTCCATCCTGTATAGGCTTTCAAGCGGGTTTCTACCGTCTGAAAAGGGCGCGTTGGCATCAGCGCCAGCTTCAAGAAGGTACGCGACAAGCACTTCATATGTTTCCATTGATGCATACTCCAAAGAAGATCTTGACTCGTTGTCTCTTGCCTCGATATCCGCTCCGTGTTCCATCAAAATGCGTAAAGTCCCCTCAAAATGCTGCATGGCATTGAACTTGGCATCGCGTTGAATACAGACTGATTGAATAATTGCCAACAAAGGAGTCAAGCCATCTCGATTTCTAGCCTCAATATCGGCCCCGTTTTGAAGTAGAACCCGCACACATTCTGGGTTGGGTCGGAGAGCGGAACACATTAGGGGTGTGTCGAGATTATGATCCTTAACATTTACATCCCCTCCTTTATCAATGATGATCTGTAGCAAAGCGACGTCACCTTTATCTGCAACATGGAAAATCGGCGTTCGCCCATCATTGTCGCGCTCTTCCAGATCCAAGCCGTGGTCTATCAAGGCTTTGATTTCGGTTGTAAGAAGATGGCCTCCAAATCGTGAAAAGCATCGTGCCTGGGCATCTTTGTCGGCTTTTGCAATCCATTCCAGGACAGCATCAGAAAACACTACCTCTTGTCTGCAGTCTTTTCTGATTTTCACACCAGTGAAAGAAGATTGCGACCGTGTAAAAGTAGCTGTTTAGCCACATTGTGGTGACCAACTGAAGATAAAGCTTGAGCAGCCTGCCCGAATCCAATATCGCCAACGACACCGTCTTCCCTGAGAAGCTTTAATGGCTCATCAAACTTTGCAGCTGGAAGTCGCCTGAGAATAGTCTGCCATACAGGCTTCAGCTCCAAGTCGCTGCTGAACATCATACACTGAAAGAAAGGCGTAAATCCATATTTGTTTGGATAATCCGGTTCAGCTCCATTATCCAGACTTAAAAGCGCCATGCCATAGTATTTATGCATGATCATGCATTGGAGAGGAGTATGCCCTCTACTATCCCTCACATTCATATTCACGCCACTCTTTATGAGCTTTTCAAGAATGTCGGCGCGACCTTCGCGGCAGGCGTGGAAGAGAAGCCTCTCTTTCATAGCTTCAACCTCCAAGACGGGAGCACTGCCTGCTAACGCGTCTGCCACGGATTTGTGACCATAGACAAGAGCGTATGATAGCGCACTCTCCCCAAACTTATCACACGAGGCCGTATTCGCTCCAGAACCGATGAGTAGTTTGACAGTGTCGGTATGGCCATTTGAGGCGGCATATATCAAAGGAGTCTTGCACTCAGAGCACACATTCATGACATATTGCCGCTCCGGGACTTTAAATCCTTTAAATGACCACGGGAGACGACGAATGAGAGCCTCGACAATCGCAGTGTGCCCATTTTCAGCTGCAAATGAAAGTGCTGAGCGCCAAGTTTGGGTGTCGATATCGTTAACCGCTGATGGATTCAAATCGATGATGTGATTCGCGATAGCTTCCAGCCCAAAGTAGGATGCGGCCATGAGGGGCGTGAAAGTGTCGTTCAGCGACTTTTTCAGCCTTGGCTTGAAATAAGCAACGCACCAGCGACCTGGCCGGGTTGGGGTGTTTCGGTCATCGTTGAAATTCAGTAGAGATAATGCGAGACTAGTGTCTTTCGTTTCCGATAAACGATAGTGTAGAGCCCAATTCTCGACGCAGTATTCGTAAAAAGGGACTCCCTTGAGGTCCTCATCGGTGACGGCTGACGCCTCGGTCAAGAGCAAGTAACGGGCGCATTTTTCATACAGTCTGTAGTTGGAACTCCATATTTGAAAAGATTGCTCCCACACGCCCGTTGGCTGCTGGTTCGCATCATCGCGTTCCACCAAAAACTCTCGTGCAGTCTGGTGAAAAAGATAAATCTTGCTGTCGACAATGTAAACGAATAGGCCGCAAACGCTTCTGATATGTTCGTCGAATTTGGCTCTGGGTGATCCTACTTGATGGATCGACGTGTGCGTTGGCAGGATTGTGAGAGCAACGTACATCTCTTTGACGCTCAACGGTCTAGTCGCAGCTAGAATTATGTGTAGAACCTCTTCCACATTTTTGCGCTGGTGCATTGTAGATGTTCGTGTGAGAATCTTCTCGTACGCGTCACTGACTGTCCTGGGCAAATCAGAGAGCAATAATTCGATGTGCACTCCTGGCCGCTGTCTGATCTCAGCCAGGACAAGGTGAGCCCATAGATATGATCTATTGGGAACCTTGTGCAGCCACTTTCGCAGGTCATCGGCCTCGGTAGGGGATATTTGTTCGTGCCTCTGCATTTGTTGTATTTCCCACTCCATGAAGATGTCGATCTCGTCGGTGATTTTTTGGGCTTCTTCCTCTGTCTCTCCGTTTATCTGGATGATGGACATGTGTTCCTCGGTGCGAAAGTTGAATTTCATGTCGTTATATGGGCGAGACGTTACAAGGAACTTGATGTGACAGGTGGCAGACGGCCGTGCATAATAGCCTCTGAATAGCATTGACAGATTATGTGCGTCGCGAGAGCCGCACTCGTCAAAGGCATCGAGAACACAAACGACTTCGGATCCAATCGATTCGATAACAGTCTGAAGGATCTCCCACAAGTCTGACACAGAGGTGTACACCTGACTAGACTGCTCGAAACGACGCAGAATCTTTTCGGAGAAACTGTCTTCGTGAGCAAGAAGCATTTGGCGAATGAGACAGGACAGGGCATTGTCGGCTGTGGTTTGGTCTGAGTAGCCGTCTTTGAAGAAGAAGTAGCAAATGGTCCGGTCTGCTAGAACCGTGTCAACCAGATGTCTAGCCAAAACTGACTTTCCACAGCCAGGGTCGGCTGACAGCCAAAGAAGGGCGGACGACTGCTTGTTCATCCAGTCTAGAAATACTCTGTGCTGGACCACCCATTTGCATGTGCCCGGAACAGGAGTTTGATTTCGGTCTTTTGCATCACGATAACGAGCCTTGTCTAGGTCTCTGAGCACTTTGTTCTGCCGTTCTCTCAAATTCAGCGTGCCTACAAAAGCGACAAGAAGATATTAGTTTAATGCAATCTTGAATAAATGTGCAGGTGTGGTTAATTTCAGAAACTACTCTGATTTGATCTGCATACCAACTTGTATTGTCCCTCCATTGCATAGGTAGTTGGTTCCTCCATAGTTGTTATTTTGATGCCCAATGTCTCTGTTGGAAGTTTGGTGCCCCGTTGCGCCCGTGGCAATGGTTTGGGTCAAATTTGTCGCGTGGTTGTCGTGAAAATCGTTGTCTGGAATAGAAGACTCGACTTTGCTCAGGGCCGCGATAGCACTGGTGAGCTGGGGAATAGAATTGGCCATTCTAGACACATTGTTGATAGCCAGTGCCTGAAGACTTTTCATGATCTCTTGTAGAAGAACCTCGACACGACTGGCTTTGCCCATCTTGATGACAACGATCCGGTAACGGGATAGGCCGTCCCTCCCTTCGTGCTTCCGGACTCCCTCGAAAATTGCCTCGAGCTTCTGAGCACTCTGAATGCATGGCTTGAGGGTCTGTTCAAGGGCGTTTCTTTTGTCCGGCTCGACATCATCGCCACAATATTTCTTGAACTCCTCTAGCGTGGCCAGTGCGAGCGGGAGGCGTCTTTCGGTTTCGTCGAATTCTTTGGGGAGGCCTTGGAAGCTTTTGATGGTGTTGTAAAGAGTGTTGGCGGTGGTCACAAACGTTATTGCGGATGAGGCGATGTCCATCGTGAAGAGGCAGTACACAGGACGGACCTGGTCGACTCACTCGTTGACAATGTTGTCTTGGTGAGGTTCTTTGAGGATTTACTTCCATAAGATTCCCGTTGAGCTCGGGGAAGGGGAAGCAGAGGGTGAAAAGAGTCTTAATGCGAGGCTCACGACTAGGGTCAAAAGCATGAGTCCCCGTCACCAACGGTTGACTATAGCTGCCTGACCCAAAAGTAAGGCTGGTTGGGCATCGGTGCATTTATTCTACGATGTAGAGAGTTCATGATTCGTCGGCATAGAGTTTGACCTTACTTAATTGGACTAGATCTGACATTTTTATGCAGGCCTAGACTCAAAGGCCAATGACAGTTTGAATGAAAAGGGACGGGATACGATGCATATGCAGACCTCAGCCTTTTCTCCTGGTAGGGAATCAGGCCAGGCTCTTTTCAAGTGGCCCACAAATACAATGAAGACATCCTCGCATTCACATGTTGGCGTAAGATATGAGTTGGACTTATGATATTCTCAAAATAGAATGTTCGATTTTAGTCCCAGCTGCTACTCACTGCGGGCGGACGACATCATCTACGTACGGTGTAGAAAACAAACAGACAATAGGAATTAAGCACAATCAAAGGGAGAAAAACAAACGTCAATAACAGCTAGTCCAAAAGCCCAGTAAAACAGCTGGATCATATCCACAGTTGCTAGATATCAGCCACTATGAAAGACATCAATCATCGCATGCCGGGATCAATCAAGTACAGAGCTCAGAAGTGCCGGGGAATACATTCAACCATTGGCAGTCCCAGCCTATGTACTGAGAGGCATTGCCAGCTCACAATGAAGGGATCGAACGGCGCAACGGCCCACATATCATACGAGCTCAGGCCACAATGTGTTTGCCTCGTTCATAGGTTTTAAGTTAGATGTAATTTTGCATTTCAAAATACCGCTGGCAGCTGTCACGACTGCATGTACGACATGTGTCTTGCTGACATAATCAATCCATACGATCCACAACTCGCGGGTGGGTCACGACTTTCACCATTGAATTTCCTAAAAGGGAACAACAGCTTGACCACACTGCCTATCATGCACCCAACGGCCACCTGTTTTATGTCATTTTGGTGATGTTCCATGGCAATTTCTTCCAGTCTACCGTATCCCGTATCCCGTCGCAACTGCCTCCGGGTCGCTGTATCCTATTTGGGTTTCCAATGTTGTTGTTTCTCGAACTCGCGTCACAACATCAACTACTTCCATTCATCTACTTATTCATTATCTTTTCTTCCTTCATACCATTCCGTATAACTTCCTAACCTTTTTTCAATTCTTTCATTTTCTTTATTTGTCCCTATCTATCCTTATTACACCAGTACCCTATACGGAATTGCAACTCACACCGCTTCGATTCAGCTCACATTATTTCTTCTCATTCATCCCTACCACAAATTGTCTGCATCTTCACTTGTGGGCAGACCCATGATCCAGCTTCTCTGCATATCTTTACCATGCGCGGGGCTTACCTCTCCAGTTGCTGCTCTCATCGTGGCAAGCATGCCAAGGAAAAGAAGACCAAGAGCCCCAAGGGCCCCAGACACAGACGGAATATGAGCGCTTCTCAGGTTTCCACGACTTACCTCGATGACGATGCGTACTTTGATGGTGTTAGACACGATTTGGACGACATAAACGAGATTATGAGAGATACAGTAAACGGCAACTTGAATCTCATTGACATAGAAGATGATTCAAAGTTTGCGCAGCTTAACGACATGTGCAACCGACAAGATCTTCGTGGCGACGTCAAGGCCTATGCCATCTTTGCGCGCAGCTTCAGGCTCATGTCTTTTGCCGGCGAATAGGATTACAAGGTGCAGATGGCCGAGGACCTGCTGGACATCGTGGAGACAAATGGCGCGTCTGTGCACGCCATGGACGACGCGCGGGTAATTTCCTCTGCTCTGTTCTCTTGGTGTTTAGTCGCTACATTCTTTGTGGATCGCCTCGAACTTTCCACCTTGGATGGCAGCAATGCTTTGGAGGTTTTTATCGATCAGTTACGTAGCGAAAGTGTGCGTGTGAAGGTTGCGGCGTGCCAGGCCATTGGCCTCATCTATGAGGCAAATCGCCTGGCCAGCACCATTCCCGACATCTCGATGAGCCTACAGACTTCTCGGGAGAAGCTGGCTCCCAAGATAAGGGGCTTTCTGAAAGGCGCTTGCATCACTACTTCTCGCAGCAACGGCCCAGAGGACCCGCGCTTACTCAAGAAAGCCCTCTACAGCCTACACCACGCGTTGGTGAACAATTGCGGCCCTGTTTACCGCATGATCTACTGCAGAAACCCAGATGGGTTTTGCACGAGGTACAAAACTCTCCGTGTCCGCGACAATGGCAGAGCGGGTGCCATTACGACAGATCGGTAGTGGGAAGCTACCCTAGTCGATCGCGGCAACCAGGAGTTTTAAGATCTTTGGCGCAGAGGTATCAGGAGTAGCTGTGCAAGATGAATCAAGCGTGTGTATCACAAGCGATACTTGAGCGTCTGCTTTTTAAAACCCAACAATCACCAAAACGGCTGGTTTCGAAGCGGTACTATAGCGTCTATATTCTTTTCTTTACTTTGTTGGAGCGAAATAACTTTTATGACACAAAGAACATCTTGATTGCCCTTGGCGTGGTTTGCATTCCTGATGTTGACCACATTCCAGTAGATGCTTGAACCCACGTGAAATTTAAGCTTGTCTACTTCGTAAAGCGCATGGGATAATCCGAGGAATGCGGGATGGCCCTCGGGTGTAGATCGTTTACACACTCTCGGACATTGCAGCTAATGATATCTTATGAACAGATAAAAGCGATGCATGTCTTGTACCAAATGAGGCCGATGAATTGATACCTTCAGCTGGGCCCTCAAGAGTCTCGGGATAGCATCTATTGTTTCCAGCCGGCGGTTTGCACAGATAGACAGAGAATGTCCTTGACGGACCCGGAGATTGCAGAGTGCAGCTGAATGCAGCCTTGATGCAGCGAGACATGCATCGGTCAAGTCGTTATCTCTATCATGGCCAAGAAGCATCTTGAAGGACGCACGCCGATACCACCCTTACTATTACTACACGTATGCCGGGAACACCCAACAAAATGGATGGCAGACTCGATGAAGGGGTAATATGAGCTGCAATATCGAATCTCGGCAGTGACTACATATATCAGGATGTCCGGTATTAACATGTTCTTGGAGTCTCATTGTTAAAAGACTGTTTCGTCGGTTTAATTTCGTTATTTATCTTTCACTATTTTCTTCCGTTCTTTTTTTTGGAATGTCTTTATTGTCGTGTTCTATTCAAACGCCTTTTTCTGTCGGTTATTATTATCATCCATCTACATATCCATCATCTTTCTATTCTCTATTCTCTCAAAAACAGTGTGCTATTTGCTTATTGTCTGCCTTTAGAAAACCCCGTCTAATAAATACATGCACATTAATGACGAGGTTGGGCGTGAATCAACTATTCGCAAGCTAGCAAACTTGCAAAAAAGAAGGCTAAAAATATACAAAAATAGAACCACAAACTTGAATCATGTTTGAGACTGACGCCAGCCGACTCAGACTTGATGCAGTCAACTGTTGATACCGAGAGTCGACACATTTCTCTCAACAGCTGAAGAGATGGCGGCAAACAACAATGGCAATAAGGAGGCAGCCCCGCCCGTCACATGGGGCAACCGTGGGAGCTGTGACTGCGACGAGCTCCGGTCTCCCTGCTGCCAACACGGGCACAGCCTAGCCGCTTTAGCGCCAGTGTCCACCTGTGCTGGCAGTTCTTTCCTATTTTACCAAGCTTCACTCACCAACTCCCCCGCTAGCCCACCTGGGGCTGCCTCTCCTGGCCGAATGTCAACAAACGTGTAATCGTAATTAATTCTATTTACTTTTAATTCAACAATTCGCCGTCTTCTTCTCTCGAATTATTCACTGCTTCGACACTTGCCATACTATTTCAAGCGCGGCTGGAATAAGATTGTCTAATATTAATTAACCGTAATCCGTAATAACACATCCAAGGTTGATTTCAAGTATCCAGCCCGTTCCAAACTTGCGGGTGACGGCCCGTTCTGCATTCCTGGCAATACACCGTCGACCCTGGTTCTAGTCTGTAGTGTGTATTACTGAGTAGTCTCAGTCTTCGGTCTTTCATCATCTTCGATCGTCATCCTGCTGTCGTCTCTGTAGTCCTTCCAGTGTCTCAATGTCTCTCCCTCACTTTTGTAACATACCAGTCGCCACTTCAAGCCCTCGCTCTTGCCTGTTTTGATTCATTTCCATCTGCTCTTGCCGTATGGCACAGTATCTGCCCTCCACATTCCCGCTCCGCTCCTTCTATTTCCACTGCCACGCCGTTTCCCATTCCACCCGGAGTTTAATAGGCACATTCCACTGTAATTCTACAGTGATCAATTGAAGTCTTGTAATTAATGAGCGGTTGAGAACACTGTTGTAATCAATTGCGGCCGTTTTTCACTAATATTGCCCGATATCCTCTCCCGACCACCTCGATTATTTCCCATTCAAGTCTGCTCGGCGCTCTTTCCATTCGTACAATGTAGTTTGCTCTTTCCATTCTTGATCGTTGCTGCCTCGCGCCTGCCTGCAAATCATCATCCACAACCGACATTCAGTGTCGTTTGCGCTTTGTATCAGCTCATTTGCCCAATTCTCATCTGGTCGTACTTCGTACTCATCGCACCTTCCCTTCCTCGTTTCTCATCCCACCCCCCGGTCGCCGCAGCTTCCCTGCAGAAGGTCCACCCCTCGGATCGCCCACTTCTAGTCAGCCATTGGCTGGGCGACCACAGCAACGCCAACGCATCACAGACGGCGAAAAGCGCAGCAACCCAGCAAAAGTGAGAGGGCTGGGTGTAATAAATAATAAAATATATCGCAAAATAAATAAAACAAAAAATAGCTGCATGCGCAACTCGTCCTCCCTCTCTCTTGCTCGCTCCTTCCTCGTCTTGATTTCAGATTTCTGTGCCTTCCGTTTCTGTTGTGTTTGTGCGATAGTATCTGTTCTTTCCATATCTGTACGTACCTTCCTTCTCTGCATTTTACATTCACCTCATCGCATCCTGGCTTTTCCCCATCTACACGTTCCTCGCACCCTCACTTTGGCCCTCCTTTGACCCTCCTTTGACCCTCCTTTGACCCTCACTACCTATCGCAATACATACGATACCCTGTCAACACCCCAGCGCACCACCTATATCTCAGCCCACTAATACGTAGCTAGACTACTCTGTACAGCTCTTTGCGCTGTCTTCACCCAACCTCTCTCATCGCTCAGTCGCTCAATATCGACCAAACAAACATATATCACAGCATCCTGGCAGGTGAATAGCACGCCTACTATACCAGCTTCCAATACGACTCTATCTGCACACTGCATGCTTCCCTCGCCTCTGACCCACGAACTAAGAGCCCGCTGCATCTTAGCCTCTGCCGTCTCCTCATTCTCTCTCAATCATCTCCATTCTCTCCTCTCTCTTGCGGTCTTCTCTTCTCTTTTCTTCCTCTCACCTCTCCCCTCATCTTCACCGTCATCTCGCCGCCTGTTTCGCCCGGCCAACAGTATCGTCACTCCACCGGCGATCTGTTGTACTGTCCCTATCATCGACCTCGCCTTCCAGGCTCATCACTGATCAGGCTCATCGTCAGCCCATCGGCAGCAAGCAGGCAAGCAACAGGAAAACAATCCCCCAGGTGGCTGGATATTGCACTCTGCATACTGCATATTGCAGCCGCTATCAGCTCTGCAGCCTCTGTGACTGGCCCGTGAGTTTTTCTCGTGCATACGCACTCCACCGCCAACTCCCAATACGTTGCTCATGAGCTGGCATTTCCCGTAGCCCGCCTGATTTGACTCGTTCCTTTCTCTTCCTCTCTCTCTTCTTCCTATTGTTTTTTTGTTGCTGACGTTTGCATTGGTGGGCAGATTGAGCGAGGCCTTGTCTCCGACTCTGTGTCGTCTTGCATATTATTCACCATTCACCTCAATCGCCCATGTTTTGCTAGAGAGGCAATTGTCTGCTTTGTACTGCCAGCTTCGGCTTCGACTCGAATTTCGAATCATCAATAACTTCATCGCAGACCGCCATTGTCGAACAATCACTACAACGACAAACGTCTTTCCATCATCGCCCATACATTCCATTCCAGCCTCCAGCTAAACCTGCTCACAGGTATTAGCTGCGGCTCTCCAGCAAGGGGATTTGGAGTGTAGCCTCTGGGCCAGCAGCTACTCCCTCAACCCGACTTCCCCCGCGTGCGTCTAGAGATACGATGGGTGGTGACGCCAGAAAGAAAAAATCGATTCCATTACCCGCCCCAACAGAGTCCGAGTCCGTCATTACTGCGCCGGCACCGACTGAACTCGAAACAGATGTGTCCCAGCCCGGCGACGACAGATCCTCATACTCTCTCCCCGAAGACGGCACACCCGTAACCTTCAAAACCCGTGGCCACAGCGCCAACCGTTCACAAACATCCCTTCTCATTGAGTACTTTGAGGCAGGAAAGAGCCCGGGCTCAGAAAGCCCAGGAAGTCGGAAACCCAGCGTGCGTGTGCGGGTCAACAGCCGCAGGGACGACCACATTATGATCTCCAAGCCAAAGTCGTCATCGCACGGCCGCAAAGTGTCGGGAAACCGCCGTTCCTCCACACCGCAAAAGGCTTCGTCATCAACTGCTGCCCGCGATCTGGATGGCAGTGCCATTAGCGCCCTGAGCGCCTTTAGCGGCGACGGCGAAGATGGACACAGCATCAACTCGTATGCTTCGGCAACAGAAGAGTCGAATGTGTCGCGCAATCACCCCATCACCGTCGAGATCGACCGTGGGGGCAGCAGTGGCGCGGGCGCCAGCGGAAGCCAACAACGGCACCGCCCGCGCCGCCCAACTAGCCCATTGATTCCCACTGCCGCCGCTAGCAGTAGTCGCGGCTATGTCACACAGTCGGAGATCTCCGCCATTCCAGCAGACAGTTTTCTGGATGGCTCAAAGTCTCCACGGAGCTCCAGCCCAACACGCAACATTGCGGCTGCCATGACTGCCGCGGCCGCTGGCGCGGCCGCTGGAGCTGCTGTTGAGCGGCATCGCGTCACAAGCAGAAGCCGTGCCAGTGATCGGGATCGCGGCTCTGAACGGGACCGCAAGTCTACTTCAAAAGCCAGTTCCTCAAGACACCGCGAGAGTGACAGAGACCGGGAACGCGAGCGTGACAAGGATCACGACAGAGAGCGCAGACACCGTTCCAGTCGGAGTCGGGCTAGCAGCATCAATCCCGCCGACCGTGAAGATGTCGCCTCGCCTGCCTTTACGCGGTCGAGCCGGCATCGCCACGCCCAGACCGAGTCAGGCATGTCTGCACTCGATTCGAGTATCATGTCTTCTGCTCCCAGCCACCGCTCGTATGACCAGTACTCGGTGCGCTCCGGCGCATCCAAGACATCTTCCATCAACAACCCCAAGCTTCTCGAGACCGTCGAGGATGCTATCCGCCGCCTCATTCTTCCAGAGCTAACCGCGCTGCGGCGCGAACACAGTCAAAGAGACCGTCGCAGCTCCAACGCCTCAACCGGTACCAGCGCCTCGCGGGACGAGTACGCTGGCGGTGATCGTCGCCGTTCAGGTACTAGTGAGAGAGTTGTCTCTGGGTCTCATACACCACGAAACAGAGAGGTCAGCGCCAAGCAAGAATCTCGCGATCGCGAAGGCCGCCATGCAGTTGATGACAACGCGACTGCTCCCATTGACTACGCATCAGATACCGGCGATGACACTGGCACGATACCCCACGACATCGATGACACACCCAAGCGCAGCACCGACCATCTCCGAAATGCTGCTCTAGCTGGAGCTGCAGGTGCCGCGATCGGTGGCTTGGCTGCTGCTACTACAGCCGACCACACTGGATCGCCATCAACAGCACGCGACCAACGCCGTCGCCGCCGCGCCGAAGCCCGCAGCAAGGAAGCCGATCCTGCACCATCACAACAGCCACACCAGTCGCCGCCAGACCTCTATCTCACTGGTGCGCATAGTGCTGCAAGCCAATCCTTTGAGGACTCTGGTGCTATGCGACACATTGACGAACCCACCGACTCTGAGCTGGGTCTCCATTCTTCTCGCCTCCAGCACCTGGATCCTGATGCTGGCTACCTGCAGGCGCCGATGCCTCTCATGAGCGAGATCAACTCGGACGTCACCAGAACATCCATTCTTTCTGCCGACAGCGAGCGGCCTCGCTCGGCTAGTGAGGAGATCCATGAGACCGGTACTGAGGAGGCAGCCTTGGGCCTGGTTGCGGTTCCTGAGCCTCCTATTACAGCGAATATGACTACATCGAGCTCATCTTTGCAGGCACTTGGCGTCAATCACGCCAACATCTCGCATGGTGATCTCAGATCCCTGCCCCGCAAGGCCCTCCCACCTAGCGCACAGGTGAACGTGTCTTCCTACGACGATGACGTCTCCGACGAGCAGGACTCCATTGTCGAGCACGACCAGCAGGGATACCCGGAACAATATCTCCACCAAGGTCAGGATGACATGTACGTCGAGGACTACGATGGTCTTGAAGATTACGCTGGTCAGACCTATGATGCATACGGCCACCAAATTGTCCCTGCACCTCTCAAGTACGTGCCGTACCAACCCGAGCACCGTGGCCTCAGCCCCATTCCAAGCGTTTCTGGCTACACTGAGGGTGGTGCCAGTGAGGTCCAGGGCTACCGTGACGGTGCCATGACCGCAACCTCTACACTGTCTTCTCCCAGAAAGTCACCTATGCTAGACAGAGATATGCCAGGCTCGCCCAGCTCCATTCCTAGCAATGTTGTGGCCCGCGAGTTTGACAATCATGACCGTCATGATGCCCACTATGATGACCATAATGACGAGCACCGCGGCAGCCTCCGCGACGACCTCAGTGCCCTTAGCTCAGACGTTGACTATAGACCGGCACCGACTCAGCTTACAGAGATGACTGAGATGACCGTCATGACGGACGACGGTGATGTCCGTGCTGGTGAGCACGCCGGCGCAAATGTTGGTGTGATGCACACGCCCATTGGCGTCGAGTCAGCTGTTGCGTCGCTGGTAGATGGATCCATGCTTGACGGTTCGGCCTTAACCGCAGGCTCGAGCGTCAACGGCGGCCACACTTCTGCCCAGGGCAGCCGCGGAATGGACACTCTCGAGGAGGAGCGCTCGCACGGACACGCAACTCCCAGCAGACAATCTGTTCAGAGCTACGAGCAGTCTCTTCACGAAGAGGCGTCGTACCACGCGCAGCCCTCCCACCGCGAGCTTGAGCACGAGCACGAGTATGACCAAGGTATCTACGACCGCCGCAGCCACAGCGCTCACAGCTACGAGAACCAGTACCAGCAGGAGCACGACCAGCACCATGACGAGCAGCAGTCGCGCGAGATTAATGCTGCCTCACCGATGACTACGGGCACCAACCCCTCCGAGTTCACTGGCGAATACGAAATTGACAACTACGGCCGCAAAGTGCGCCGCCCGTCTCCCACCGCCTCTGAGGCTGCCAACATCACGGCCCGCGCCGTCGGCCTGGCTATCCAAGCTCGCGCCGCTCGCGATCGCAACCAGAACAACTCATCCCAGGAGCAGCAGGCAGCTGACCACGAGTCGCAGCGTGAAATCATGGAGGGCAACTCAGCCGAGGATTGGGTGCCTGAGGGTGTACAGAGAAACAAGTCGTTCAAGGAGCGTACTATGAATGGCGGCCGCCGTCCCGAGGCCGCGACTCCAACTCCTACCCAGAGCACTGAGAACGACGAGTACGACCAGCCTCAATTTGTTTCTAGCGGCATCCCACTTCTCGACGACCCGATCCCCGAGATCGGCTACGGCTACGGCGATGAAGATCTCGAGACCAACCCGTCTCTTGTGCAGGGCCACGACCCTCGCCACGAGAATGCAGAGCACGACTGGCGTGACGGCAACCAGACACCCACACAGGACCTGCACAACCGGTCCATTCGCAGCTTTGACATGGCGGGTGCCCCCACTGGCGGCCTTGCCAGCCCTGCCCAGGTGAACAACGGCCACGGCGCTTCGCAGCACAGCCGCCAGGCCAGCCAGGACCAGGACGACGAGTGGCAGCGCTCGTCGGACGAGCGCAAGCGCGATACATTGATCACCAACCCCTTTGAGGGTGCCAGTCCGATTGTCAATGAGACGCTGATCCGCAAGTCCATCCCCAACGCCATCAACGGTCCCAATGCTGCGGCTGCAGCTGCGGCCGCTGCCGTTGCTGCGGCCGCCTTCGGAACAGCAGGCCCCGAGTACACCACAAGAAGTCCCATTGGTGGCCGCTACGACGAAGGCTACATGTCGCAGGGCCCCGGCAAGTCCCCCGACATGGCTGCTCCCGCTAAGGGCAAGGGCATCGACTACTCTGACGCACTGGCGGGCGGATACGGCGCGCACGGCCAAGAGGATCCCTTCTACACGGTCAGCCAGACGAGACACTTTAGCGGGATGTCTCAGGGCATGGCCACGCCTCTGTACGACTCTGCAACTGGTGCGGGTATTGACCGCATCGAGAACAAGGACATTGTTGCGCTTATGCAGCACCTGATGGTGCGCGATGCACAGCGGACAGCGCGCGACACGGAGATCCTGGTGACTCTAGTGCGCGCGGCATCCGAGATGCGGTCGTCGTTTGAGAACGTGAAGACGATGCTTGCCAATCACGAGAAGGGTATCAACAACGAGTTCTCGAAGAAGCTCGCTGACAGCGAGGATGCTATCATCACAGAGATTCTCGATGGCACTGAGAAGACAGTGCGTACCCACCTAGGCGGCCCGCGCCCGCTGCCCGGCAGCGCAGCACGTTCTTTGCACCCGAGCGTGTCGCAGGGCGATATGGATGACACACCAGCGAAGCGGCAGAGCATCTTCCGGCGTGCGCTCAAGTCTATCAATGCTAAGGGCAACAACGATCTCACGCGCATTGAAGATATGCTAAACCAGCTGCTGACGCAGGTTGATGTGCTCAAGGAGCAGTCAGCCGGCGGCCCCCTGCCTGGCGGTATGAGCGGCACTGCGAGCGGCAGTGGCCACAGACCGTCGCCGTACCACGGCATGATGGAGGCACAGATGGCGTATGAGCAGGACCGTGGCTATGAGCCTGAAGGCCAGGCTGGCACGTCAACAACCAGCCACGCGAGCCACTCAGGCCATTTGTCGGTGGTGTCTCGCGGCGGCCCGCCCCAGTCTCGCAAGTTTTCAGACAACCGGATCAGCACAGTGCCTGAGGCGAACGAGGACGAGATGGAGTACGGACACGAAGATATCAACGACGGCAACCGTACCCCTGTGCACCTGAGCCCGCGCGGAGCTGGCAATGCGCCGTTTATCAACACAACGATCCCTCAGATGGACGCCACACTGCGCGGCACGCCTGAGCGCCAACTGCAACAGCAACAACAAATTAATGGTCAGCAGCTGCAACACACGCCGCAGAGCAGCGAGAACACGCCGCGGACGGATAAGGCCAAGAAGCACAAGTCGAACGGATCAGCAAGCTGGCTCCCCAAGATCTCGAGATGGTCCGAGACAACAACATCGAGCGTGGGCCGGGTATTCCGCAGCAGCCGCGACTCGAAGAAGGACCACGACGATCTTGACTACCACAGCAATGCATCACGGTCGGGCTCGGACCTTGCCGCGTTTGAGGGATACGACGCAAACGCGGGCGACAAGTTGCACTCTGGCTTCTCCGAGGCCGATCTGCACCACGGTGGCGAGTACATGGGCTCGCCGCAGCAGCAGCACCAACAGCAGTATGGCAGCGAGATGCGTAGCTACCACATTCCGATGGACAGCACGGACATTCTGCCGCCGAACCCCAAGACCTACATGACGCCGGAGGACCCCAAGTACCGTGCGCACCGGGACTCGCTGAACCTGCAACACCCGCAGCCGAGATCGGGCCAGCCGCTCAAGGCTGCGCTGGAGTCAAGAGCCGAAGACTTTGACTCACCCATGAGCCCGCGGTCTGCCGAGTGGGCAGGATCTGCGACATCGCTGCACCGGTTCCCCGGGCAGAACCCCAACCGGTACAGTGACAACTCTGCATCGAACGCAAATGCAGCAGCACAGTGGGAGTCGACCGCGGCAGGCCCCAGCACGCAGCTTCCGGCCGGCCCGCCGCGGCCACCTAAGGAGCCCCTGGACGGCCAGGGTCAGCAGCAGACGCCCCCGCGTCCGGCCAAGCTGAGCAAGCCCAGCCCCCTGCAGTACCACACCGAGAGCGGCAGCTACGGCAACAACCTTGTGGCGACGAGCTACACAGGCAGCCCACGGCTGGAGAACCGCAACCTGAGCAGCGCCCTGGGTGGCGGTGCCCCGACCCGCCGCCCCAGCGGCCCGCGGGCCATGACGCCCAAGAGCGAGAGAAGCGTGCGCAGCTACAACGACGAGGAGCCGCTGAGCGAGCGCAGAAGAAAGAGGGGTGAGTTTAGTGTTCAACAATGAAGATGGTTGAACAAAGCTAACTGGCCAGACACGTTTGGCACTGTTGCCTCACAGGATACCGAGACATTCTAGAGCGGCGTCTCGTATATATGAGTGTTGTTTGATTTGATGTTGTTATTTGATTTTGCTTTGGTATACTTTTTTAATTGCGAGCTCGACTGCAGGATTCGGCTTTGACGACCATGACGACGAGAAGAATCTCCCAGCGCTGCTGTTTTTGTTATTTTTATTTTTATTTCTTGTTATCTATCTGTTTGCATCTAAAACATATAGAAGGTTTGATTTTGTTCTCTTATATTTATTCACCAACTCTTCTCAAGGAGAGTCATTAGCATTAGTTAGTTTTAATACAGCAGATGGTATAATGCCATCCTGAATTGTTTTCCATACTATGTAAAATTATCTTTATTACGTGAAGCCGAGGAGATGTCTGTTTGTCTTGCAATGTGCAACCGACGCAATATGAGAGCTGCAGGTGGTTTGGCTGCACTGCATTCAGATCCCGATATGTGCGACATCTCGGGTTTTGTTTGGTATTCTCCTGTGGTGATGTTACTCTTTTATGAATAAGTATTTTTGAAGATGCAATGCAATGTTCTTTTTCGTAATATCTGATTCAATCTGTGCATTTGACTGATTGCAAGATTGTGTCTGGTAAATTAACAACTAAAGACGTCGAGATAATTCCAGTTAAATGCATCGAAAATGAAACTCGACACAAAAAACAGATTTTACATTCACACCTCAGTTGTTTACAAAAACCCGGATAATCTCGTCGAACATCACCGGCGTCGACGATGATTTCATCCTTGGATTTTCTAGATTCGAGATGCTGAAAATCAGAGAATCCACTGCAAAATCAGTTTTCACTAGAGCGTGCAATGCACTGGCGAATACAGGCAAAATGCTAGGCTTTTCATTACAGCGGCACGAGCTTCCCCAAACTGCATAGCTGTTCTCTACTCAGTACACCAAAATTCCATAGCCAGGGGCGAGGCCCTCTAAAAACAGATTTTCAGGTCACTCGCTGCCGGCCCCGGTTTTAGTGTGTAATTACAGGGTAGAATGGCCCGTAGACTGCCTGGCCAGATGTAGAGGTCTGAATTGGAATGGGCAAGCGAGGGGAGGTGAGTAACAGGCCTCCTCCCCTTTCGGCAGGAAGGTGAACAGCTGACTGTCGCAGGTGACCGCATCCTAGGAATGGTCCAGCATTTATTGTTTTCTATTTGTTTTCTATTCGAATTTGGTATTTCTAATGTCCCAAAAGAAATACGACATCGTGACTGCAAAGCCACAATGTGCGAATGACCATTAAATGGTGGTGAATGATGTGGATGAAAGAGAGCCGGAGACGCTGAATACAGGCGGTCTGGTGACTAATCATGCTTGTTCCTGCCTGTTTTGTCTATTTTGTGCTCTTCTCTCTAGAAGACCGCTGCCAGCCGCTCTTGCCTGTTAGAGCAGTTCAGCTCGCCCCAGCCAACGTCACCCGTTCTAGTCTGCACTCTAAAATCTTTTTCTTCTTCTTTTTTCTCTCAGATTTTCAATAAATAAACCAATCTATGGGGTAATCGATCGCCGCCCCTCTCTTGGTGCTACACTCCGGTCTGGACGCTTGGTGGTCTTTTGAGCGAGAGCGTGCTTGGCATCTGAGCTTTCATTGTTTGCATCGTGACCGTCGCTGCTTCCTCATTGGGAGTCTGTCTCTGTCACCTATCTGCTTGTAATAAAACGCACCCCCAGTGGACCTCTTCTCCTCTTCTCCTCTTCTCCTCTTCAGGCGTGCCTGCAAACTTTTCTTGTCATTCTTCTCTTCACAACATGCACTTTGGCCATCGTGATCAATACTCGGAGGTGACTCAAGGCGTAGCTACCCCTTGCGAGCGCAATGCTCCTGTAATGCTGACTCCTTTTTCCACGATGTGAGGGGAAACCCCTGCCTCAGACCGAAGGCCAGCAGACCACGCAATGCTGTGCAGAATGTGGAAAGAGGAGGTGCGTGGATCCATCGGTTGAGTTTTCAGATACTCCTCTTTTGTTCTTGTAAGTGGCAGGCGCGATCGTGTAGTCATACTCTGATTCACAAGTACAGACAGGAAAGAACGACGTTTACTGTACTTTCCAATTTGGCAGGCCGATTGAGCCGATTTAGTCATCATTGGCATCATCCACTGTGCCTGGCTTGCTCATCGCTGCTTCGCTCGCCATCGTGATGCAACAAGACGACACGTCTCAGCCAGCACAGTCCGCACATCCTCTGTACATCATAACACCCACTAGACGATCAGGCCGTCTACTTTCTACAAATACATTCCAGCATTCAAGTACGTAATTCTAGTGAGGAGGTGAGGAGATGAGCAGACGAGGAGACGAGGAGACGAGGAGGTAAAACGAGGAGAGCAGTCGTATTCTGACTGGATGTCCAAGACGTCTACCGTCAAAAGCCAAGGGAGGTGAGCCGATCGCGAAACAGTGTGTGAGTACGAAGTAGGCAACGTGAACGTTCCAGCGTGTCTGGGGCTGTTCAGCAAGGTAAAAAAGGTACATTCGCCATGTACCCCATTTCAATGACTAACGATTAGGTACGAGAAATCAAAAACAGCATGAGCAAGACGTCCTGACCGTGTCAAAAGGGCCTCGTGATGCGCTAGCCGGCCGCCATTTCGTAACGGCATGCTATTTGTAGCATACCTGTGCGGGGAGTAGATGTACTTTGATTTACATGTACTTTCTATGTGAGAATAGGTACCTGAACACAATTACCATTACCCCATTGTTTCTTTTCAGTGGAAAAGTTTGCACCGAGTTTTCCATGGCTCGTTCTTGTCTGCGAAAATTATTTTCTCATTTAAACTTTGTTATTCTTTAATTCGGTAATTCGCCTTGCCGCTCGCGCAATGCAATGACAACATTCTCTGTCCAGGCGGACAGCGGCGGCTCAATACAGAGCCCTGACTTACACGCCCTACCCCAGAGTTCTGGCAGCTTCTTAGCTCCTCGTTTATTTTTAATGATTTTCCTTACTTGCACGCCCCTGGTGACGGGTGACCTCTGCAAGCTTTTCTTTATGACCCAGAAAAGAAAAAGAAGAATGATGAAAGAATAAATAAAGAATGTCTTTGAGAATGACTGTATAGATGCCGTGACTATAATAACCCATCTCCCTCGTCGTGTTCTCGGTTCGCTATCACATCATCATCATCACATACATCACATCTAAGCTGGAAGCTTGCTCACAGACACACAACACTTCACTCAACCCAACCTCTCTCACACTCACAAACAAAAAACAAAATGTTCACCGTCACTGAGCCTCACCCAACCGTCCAGGCAAACGCCTACACCCACTCCGGCCGCGGCGGCGCAGGCAACACCTTCCGCGCTCCTGCCTACGTCACTCCGGCCGCCGGCGTCCCTACGCCCCTGACCAAGACCGAGAGCCGCTCCTCCTCCTCCTACTCTAGCTCTACCGCCAACACCACCCGCTTCTACGCGGGCCGCGGTGGCGCCGGCAACGCCTGCCCCGTCGCAGAGCGCCGCAGCTTCTCCCTCGACGACGAGTACGCCTATGCTGCTGCCATTGCCCGTGCCTCCTCGGGCCACGTCGGCCGCGGCGGCGCCGGCAACTTCTACAAGACGCGCTCCGACGCCAACTCGCTGGCCGGCACCCCGTACACCTCAACGGCCGACAAGGTCGCCGACAAGATTGCCAGCTCTCTGCGCAAGCTGGGCCGCAAGGGTAGCGATGCCAGCGATGCCAGCGACGCCAGCGATGCGAGCGTCGGCAGCGCGCGCAGCGGCTTCTTCCGCCGGCACTAACCTGCGCGACGTCTCTGCGTCTCCGTTTTTGCTTCTTGCTGTTCTTGTACGACTAACGACCTCACTGCATTTCACACATCTAAAAGTTGGCGTTCTACCTCTATACCCTTGCTTTTTTCAAAGCCTTTTTGTTTTTCTTTCTGTACATTATATATACCCTGGCTGGCATGACTCCAGGAGGAAAGCAAGCGGAATCCCAGAGGACTATTTTTATAACATTGGTTCAATACACATCAGTTGCATGGCAACTTTACTCATTTCCTTGATATCAATATGCCGTGATCACTTTTTATTCATACGTCTGTGAACTTGTGTCTCACCAAGAAAAGTGCATCTTGTTCACCTTTGGCTGTCGTCTGTTTGTTTTATACCTTCGACTATCGGTATGGCAGCACATTAAATAGAACGTAGATGGAATCATGTAAATAGAAAGAATAGGGGATATGAGTAAATGACAAAACAAAAGGACAAGGCGGACAAGAAAAGAAACCCAACATCGACACCACCCACGATCATGTAAACTTTGTATGGATAATGTCCGGGTTCTCGTGCCAGTCGTCAATGCTCACCCACATCTTGCGGAACGTGCTCAGGCCTGCCAGAATGCTGCCGCCAATCCACGTCGTGTACTTGCGCTCCGGCGGCGCAAAAATCTTGATCCGCATGTCCTTGACCGCAATCCGCCGCGTCTCGTACAGCAGCCGGTCGCCAAAGCCCTTGGTCAGCGTCGTGCCGCCCGACAGCACAATGTTGGCGTACAGCGACTTGCGCAGGTCCAGGTCTGTGCGGCCAATCGCGTCCACCACCATCTGGTGCACGCCCGGGTACTCGAGGCCGATAATCTCGGGGTCAAACAGAATCTCCGGCGCCCGGAACCGCTCCGCGCCAATCTTGAGCTTGTTGCCGTCGGGCAGCACAAACTCGGCCATCTTTTTCGGGTCCGGCTTGGCCGTCATGTACTCCTTTTCCTCTTTTCTCGGGTCAATGGCAATGTAGCTCGTCGCCTCCTTGATGTGCCGCACCACTTCCTTTTCCGCGCTCGTGTGGAACACGTACCCCGTTTTCCGCAGCAGCGTCTGCAGGTACTCGGTGACGTCGCGGCCGGCAACGTCGATGCGCTGGATCGAGTTGGTAATGGCAAAGCCCTCGTACACGGGCACCGCGTGGCTGACGCCGTCGCCCGAGTCCAGCACAATGCCCGTCGTGCGGCCGCTCGCGTACAGCGACAGCACGGCCTGGATGGACGTGTAGAGCGCGGGCACGTTGAATGTCTCAAACAGAATCTGCGCGGCGGTGTCGCGGTTGCTGCGCGGGTTGAGTGGCGGCTCGGTCAGTAGCACGGGGTGCTCTTCGCTCAGCACTTTGAGGCCCTCGTCGTAAATGTACGCCCAGATCTTCTCCATGTCGTCCCAGTCGGTCACGATGCCGTGCTCGAGCGGGTACTTGATTTTCAGGAGGCCGCGCAGGTCGGCGGCGGCGCGCGGGCCTACAAACCAGTCGCCCTCGAGCGCGCCCGCAAGCACGCGCAGGTGCTTTGGGCGGCCGACAAACGAGGGGAAGTAGCACTTGGGCAGGTCCTCGCCGGCAAAGCCCGCACGGATTGTCCCTGAGCCATTGTCAATGACCATGGGGATGTTGTGGAGAGTGTCCGCCATGGTGGTGTCTGTGTAGTTATAGGTATTGATGTGGTGTGGTCGTAGGAGGCCACCGGATGTGGCGGTGTCGGAGCTGACCTGGATATCAGGGCTGGTTGTCGATTGACGTGGCCAGCGGGTATCAGGTAGTGAAAGAAGGTATGCCGGTCACCTGTGGTGTTGGTGCATCGTCTGTGGAAGCTTGTCGGGAGGTCAAGGTCGTCGTCGTCGTCGCCGAGGTGAGGGAGGTGAAGCAAAAGCAGAGCAAAGCAAACAACCAGTGGTATAGAACGAAAGAACGAAAAAGACTCCGCTTGCAGTGTGCTGTGGCTGTGGAGGGAAGAATGAAAGACCTCTGTTCTCGTGATATCGTCAAGCCGAGTGTCTCGGTATATTGGCATATTCTGATATCAACTCCTCACAGCAATCTCAAAAGGAGAGCTCTCCCCAGCCTACTGGCACATAGGAGACACGAACGCGCCAGACACGCACAAGGGGCGTGCCTTGTACTAGGCTGTATTAGGGCTAGTGCGGAGCTGCTAAATGCTGTCTTAACAGCCAAGGGTCGTTAGAGCTGGTGTGGCGGTGCTGTGGCGTTTACACTTGAAGTGTTTGGCAGTTGATAACGCGAGATTTACTCTTGACTGTGACAATCATTTTGGAAACAATCATAAAGTATTTATTAGGCTCTCAAGATCACTGGAGAGAGACCATCAGACGTTGTGGCACCAAAAGTAATAAAATGCTGTTGCTGAAGATTTTGGAATGATCAGATGAAACATCTTCAATGTTGACATTGACCAACATGCTTATGATAGTATGTATTCTCATAGGCATTTAAACAGTTAAAATTCACATGCTGACAGTAGTAAATATTTATAGATTTTATATTCAAGGATATCTCCCAATATAGACAGAAGTGGCTGCAAAGCAGCTAAAATATATACAAGAAGTTGAACGCCGCCCGCCTATGCATGATATCCAAATGAGTAGATGTAACAAAAGAACAGAAGAACAAAAGAACAGATGAACAAAAGAAAGATGAAGAGAGAACGCCGAGTGAATGTTTATAAGATGCCAACACCAAGAAGATGCTTAGTGGACGTGGCCGTCGACAGACAGCTGCGCGATTGTGGGCCAGCCCAGAATGGCAAAGGCAACGGGCACGTAGATGGCCAGCGTCTTGCCGGACCGCTTGACCAGGCGGCCATAGTCGGGTGCCTGGGGCTTGGCCGTCTGCGGCACGCGCTGGAACACATGCGGCTCAAAGGAGCGGGCAAAGCTGCGCAGGTTCTGAACGACGGAGAACTGGCGGCGGCCGGTGGCGGCGATGTTGCGGGCAGCAGCACGAGCGATGATTGGCGACATTTCGAAGAGTATGTTTTTGATTAAAATATTCAAGAGAAGAGCTGGTTGGAGAGGAGTGTGTGTGAGTTGAGATTGTTGTTTGTTTGGATGAGAGGAGATCTGATCTGAATGTTGATGATGATGATGATGGGATGACATTAAGTTGTGTGACCGGCGCGCCTCTTTATAGATGAGACAACTATATTATTCAGATCCATCATCAAGGACAATACCGGCATCTGTCATCTTCATCTTCACCCATATTCCTATCATCATCGTCTGTCGTACGTCGAATGTCGTACCAGGCCCAGATCCCGTCCACCGTCCCGGGATTTCACGTGTACCAGCTAGTGCCAGTAACTACAACAATGAATTCAGTGGGATACAACACACAACAGACAAGCAATCCAGCATCTGCTCTCCACGATCATGACGACACTCGGGCCCGAATCTGGGGAGTCGCCGTCTGTTTTCGATCTGACTTGGCCCAGCTGGGACTGGTATCATTCGATTCCAGACGGGAAACGTGAGATCAAGGGAAATGTAGGAGCAATACACTGCAATCCTTCTAACAAAAATGCAATAGCAGAAGAAGGATTCGTATTGGCTCGCCTCACACGTTTGACGGCCGCAGTGGCACCACGCAGAGGCACTGCTCTGGCCGGGTGGCTCCACTGTCACAAGCTGCTGCCCTGGAGTGGCATGATGGACCACCACAGTGGCCGGTTGTCCTGGCTCTTTCCCTTTCTGGGCCCACGGCGAGCGCCGCCCCTACGAGAGAGAACTTCATGATTAAAGTGGAGTAGATTCAAGCTTATTTCTGCACGTGATCTAGTTTCACATTCACTGAGGTTCAAGAGGCGCTTGGCCCGATTAGGCCAACACACTCAACACATTAGCTCCAACACAACTTGGGGGTGACTTTGTTCTTTCCTCGATTGGCTTTTGCTTCTGTCTTTCTTTTCTGATTTGCCATCTCATCATCTCTGGTTACTGATTGCTGTCATCGACATGCATCGACCAGAATCAATTCATAACCCAAAATTAAACGGCTCAACTCAACCGCCACTACTACGCGCCGTGTCATCGAGAAGTGGGGATCGCCTGTGTGCGCCAAATCAAAATGCCTCAAAGTCTGCCTTTATGCATGGACGTTTCGCATTGCTCTCGCTCTCTGGTTCATCCTACTTAGCCTGGCAAGCGCCACTGTCAAGTAACAGCCATGACAGACAGGCACTATCCCAGCTGTTGCGAGACAAGGGTGACCAGGCGTAGACGGTCTCTGCTGGCCTCTACTTGCATCTTGCGCCGTGCCTCGACGGCCAAATGATAGACGCTGCCCGTGCTTTAGACTGTTTGATATGGCGCGCGTCATGTTTAGCCGCAGGCAGAGATGGCTGTTGATATATTTAGATCATGATCGGGGTATATAGAGGCATGGTCTTGCACAGATGGAGATGTCAAGGTAAGAATGAGACAGAATCAACAAAATATCAATACAAGCACTTCGAGCTGCCTCTGACTTCCTATCACAATGCCTATCCGACTTTTGAACACAAGAACTTTACAGTTCCAGTGCTTTCCGAACAAGGACGAGCATAGGATTCCCAACTATGCCATCCTGTCTCATACTTGGGGAGTAGACGACGAGAGCGTCACCTACCGAACTTTCCCAGCTATGGCCAAGCGTACCCCCACGAATAGCCACCTGCACAATCCAGCCATGCAAAAGATCTTCAACTTTTGCAACCAGGCTGCCAGGGATGGCTTTGAGTACGGCTGGGTTGATACCTGCTGCATCGACAAACACAGCGTGAACGCCATCACAGAGGCGATCAATTCCATGTTCCGCTGGTACCAAGAAAGCACCTTATGCTATGTCTATCTTGCTGACGTCACATCCCACGATCAGCTGACTGTGCGAGACTCAGCGTTTCGCAAAAGTCGGTGGTTCACCAGAGGCTGGACCCTGCAGGAGCTTATTGCACCTCGCTCGCTGAAGTTTTACAGCAGAGACTGGAAGTACCTAAGCGATAAAACGACTCTTCGGCGCACTATCTCTGACATCACGGGCATTGACGAGCATGTTTTGACTACGGGAGACTTCAGCTCTGCGCCTATCACCATGAGGTTATCATGGGCTTCGAACCGGACCACGACTCGGAGAGAAGATCGTGCCTACTGTCTTCTTGGCTTCTTCGGCATATTTATGCCGGCTATATATGGCGAGGGAGACAAGGCTTTCCAACGGCTGCAACGTGAAATTATCAAGGCCGACAACGACCAGACGATATTCTCATGGGTAGGAGACGGGCGGCCGAGCGGGATGCTTGCAAAGAAGCCGTCTCAGTTTGTGGTCTCAAAGCAGGCGCCTTATGCCGTGACCAACACTCGAAACCCGGAATTCTCAATGACCAACCGCGGCCTCCGGATCAAGCTGCCCATGCTGCAACTTCCTCTTCACAATCTCTATGCTCAAGTCCTGAACGCAGTGCCCGAGCACGGGCACTTGCAGCCATCCAATGGCTTCCTCGTCCAGTTCATATACCGGGTACAGGATGGCCACAACGACTTCGTGCGCGTCTTCAACGACGAAGTTGTGTGTTTCCCGGCATCTCTCAGAACACCCCAGCAGTCTCTGCTCACAGTTTCCGAGGCTTATGTCGACCAGCCCTCCGCGCACTTTTCCATGAACAGGAATATCACGTTCTGCCTCAAGAACTACCCCTCTGTCAGTGCCCGTCCTATACCCACCGTTCTCGGCCCTCCAAACATGATCAGCCATTTCTCTGCGATGCAGCAACGTTCAGACCAGCCAGACATCGTCACCATGCAGCTCGATGATGAAATGCCGTCGACTGTCATGCTCTTCAAGAACGACGCCGGCCAGCAGATTGCTGTCTGCTTGACTGTCTGGGGTGAAAAGATCAAAGTTGGTCTTTCGGCCGACTGTGCCAATGCCGACCTGTCGCAGATTGCAGACGCCTTCTTGTTCGGCAAGATCCCCATGGTGTTCAAGCAGCCAGGCAACTTTGCCACCCAAGCGACACCTCGCCGCGGCAAGAAGGTCACTTTGTCGGTGAGTGAGCCTACGCGCCATGCAACAATGGGGACCGTGTGCGATGTCAATGTTGCTGCCGACAAAGGCTTCTGGCTGCACGCGATCGGGCCTGGTGTGCTACCAGGCTGCTGGACACGCTACTTTGACTCTTTGGCTCGAGCAAAGCCCGTCAAGCAGCGGACTAGCTTCTTCGGGAGGAAGACCGTCCCGGACCGGGCACAGATGGCGATGTAATGAGATGACGGTGACGAACATATTGATGATGTATGGTATTGTACCTTTGTTTCTAGTTTGTATATCACTTTAATAAATGTTTTGAATAGTATCATAGAAGTTAAGGAGCAAATGTACACTTTACAGTAAACAATTCATGACAGAACTTTTTGAGTCTAGATAAGAACCTTGGCCGTACATGTAAAAAAGCAGAACCAGAAAACGCCCAGAATGCTGCATGGCCAAACGCCTGCAAACATTCGACCAAACACGTTTTTTCGTGACAAGTAATAATGCAGGAAAAAGAAGAAAAGGCACCGGAGACAGCAATAAATGGAAACAGATCAGATGCTACCCGCCAATCAGAATGAATAGACAAGAGGAAGGGAGGGAGAGAGAGAGTAGAGGAAGATGGAGAGGGTAGGGGAGAGTCGAAGAAAGGGAATCATTAAAAGACGCTTATTGCTGGAGGGCCAGCTTGTTGGCCTTCTCGCGCTCGACCTCGTACAGGAAGTCAAAGTAGCCCTTGTCAAAGTGGTGGACACGGACGTAGCCGTCCTCACCACCACTGGCGTAGCCCTTGCCGGTAGGGTCGACAGCGACAGTGTTCTGTTTGTTAGCTGGGGTCTATTAAACGTGGAGTGGAGAAAACGTACCAAAGGACCAAAGTGACCACGGACACGGCCAATCTCGTCCTCAAAGATCTTGTGGTAGAAGCGGGCCTCGAATTTACCCTGGCGCGCAGCAGTCTGGGTGACCTCCATGGCGGCCTGACCACCACCGAGGATGACAAAGTCCTTCTTGCGGGTTATGCTGGCGCTGTTGAGCGGGGTGTCGGCAACGTAGGTCTTGAGCACGGTCAGGTCGCGCGCCGAGATGAGGCGCGACGACTTGTCCTTGGAGGCGGTGATAAAGTATGACCGGTCGGGCGACCACTGCAGGTCTGTCACCGGCTGGCCCAGCTCGTGCACGGGCACGTTGTAGATCAGCTCGCCGGTCTTGCCGTCGTATTGTGAGATGCTGCCGTCCTCGTGGCCGGCAATAATGTACTTGGACTGGTAGCTCCAGCCAGCAACGGTCGCCTTGCTCTCGTCACACACAATGGTCATGACGCGCTCGTCCGACTGCTCGGCCTCAACGTCGACCTTGACGTCCAGCACGACAATGGTGCCCTGGTGGCCCATGCGCTTCTCGGTGACACCCAGCAGCTTGGTGGCGTCCTCGTTGAACTCGACACGCTTGACGGCGGTGGGGAACTCCCAGGTCTTGAGCAGCTTGCCGTTCATGGCGTCCCACAGGCGGATGGTGTTGTCGGCGGAGCCCGAGGCCAGGATGGTGGTGGTGGGGTCGACATCGACGGTCCAGATGGCACCCTGGTGGCCCTGGTATGTGCCGAAACGCTCGCCGTTGTGTGCGTACCAGGCGCAGATGTGCTGATCCTTGGAGACGGAGAAGATCAGATCGCCGTCGTAGTTGTATCTGTGAGGTTAGTATGTCGTCGCGGTGGTGGTGGTATATTGACAGTTGGCACGGATGCTGCAAAGCTGGCAACGGCATGGCTGGCGGATGTAGGCGCAAGGGTGTAGATGATTTGAATTGGCACAAGTGCCGCCGTGTCGTCGTTGTGTCTCAGGCGTTTGTCTACCCTCCAATAATCTCCGTCATTGATATCGCGTTTCGCCGCGTGCTTCCAGCTTCCGGCTTCTAGCTTCCGGCTTCCCCTCCTTGCATGCGCCACTCCGCCAATTTTTTTATGAAATGCCGTCTTTGCGTCCAAATTTCGAATCTTGCCGTCGACGTGTCGTTTGCCAATCGTTCGTTTCGTTCGTCGTCCATGCCGTTGTCGAGCTCGTAGCGCCTCGTGCAGAAATTTCACATCCGAGCTTACCTAACTTGCGTGAGAGCACGCTCGTGCCCGGAAAGCAGAATAGGGCGCATGGTGGCGGATTAGAATCGAGATTCGATAGTATTCGGATTTCGAGATTTGGTATTGCTGTGATATTTGATGGATGTATGGCGGTGTGATGCCAAATTTGCGGTGGTGAGGGGGGATGTGGAGAGAGCAAGTCGAGCGTCGATGCCGGATTTGAGAATAATGTCTTTTTTTACCTCTCACAATGCTAACAGACTGCCAGTCTCATTGGCGGGGGCTTTGTGCGCCGAATCTTTTTTGAGGGGCGGGGCAACATTTTTGCCTTGTGAGATGACTAAGGTGGATCTTTGTCACAAGATATGTCATCAGTAGTATCATGTGATATTGCACGTGCAGCTGAGAAGTCTACTAATACTGAAAACCCACTTTACTACAAGCACTGAGGACGAAGCATCACGGCGCACTGTCGGTGTCTTACTGATGGTGGCTCGCCCTTCTTTATCTCTGTCGCATTAACTTTCATGAAACATCCATCAGAGCATCTAGTGATGGTAGAGAATAAATGCCAAAAAGTACCTCCACTCGGAACCACTACAAAACGGCCTTACTGTGAGCTTTTAAAGTCCTACAGATCAGGACCTCATTTCTACCATCTTTCTTCAAGCATCTTCCCAATATCTAAAGTCATTTTGAATGCACTTAGCAGGCATGTCTGCATCTTCAATCCTAAGCTTAAACACTTACTTTGTAGGGGTGTGTCTTGGTGGTGGAGCTTCGTCTCTTTATCCCGTGTTGCCGACGCTGATCGTTGCTTGTCCAGAGAGCTCTCATTTGCCCAATATCCCGTCCAACTGGCTTATCAAAGTCGCAGGAAGTAATGCGTGCCAATCCGTTGCAGTAAGTGTTTTTCTGAGGTAACAAGTGCTGCCAGCCTCTCTACACCTCTTGTGCTATTCTCACTTAAATAGAGTGCCATCGTAGATGGTCGTTGCTCATGGACAGCACGGCAGGAGCCCAGCCAATGCACCCTTGCACCTGCCAATCTGGGAAGCTGTAACACTCTGTAAGTGCTTTCCAGGCAGGCACAACCAGCTAATTCACAAAATGACTAAGCAAGTTTCTATCAAAATTGTTCACCACATCTACATCTACAAGTGCTCGCAACCGCAATCAAAAACATTGATTGACGATCACCAAACATCTTATTCAATTCAACAGTCATATCTACGATATCAACCACTTACCTCTTATCTCAGTGCCCCTCGGGCGATAACAGTGCTAAGTGCAAAGTGCAATCCAAGGATAGACGATAAATTTTTCTGCCCCATAATTGCCTATTCAAGTAAAAAAGCATGAATGGCCTGCACGGTGATTCGCTCCTTCCCTGCAAGTCCACTGTAAGCCCAGCACAGTGACTCAATGACGCGCTGTTTTTACTCTTTTTACGCATCTGGCATACTTGCCTAATCCAGTATCTCGGGTGATCTTCAGATGCTTCTTTCTGTCTTCTCTGCCTTTTGAACCTCCTCTCCTCCTCTCCTCTTCTCTCCTCTCCCGAGTTAAGTCCGTTTCTGTACTCAAGCAATGCCACCGTTCCTGGCTCGCATAGTTACAGCACCGCACGCACCCTTTACATCCTACCCAGCTATCAGCAAAGCACTTGCCCAGTCGGTAGCGTCTATCGTCAGACCCGATTTAAGCCGCCACTCGCAGGACCGGCCTCAGCAGCACAAGCAGCACAAGCAGCCAAAGCAGCCTTATCAGCTTCAAGACGCAGCTTTTCCCCGCGTGTCTTTTGACCTGTACAACTGCAGCACACCCAACACAACAAGTACAACCACCCCGCCTTCTGCATCCATCTCCCTCGGATCAGCGCCGACGGCCCGAGCCAACTTTATCCAACACACTTCTCTGGCTAGCCCAAGATCATTGTCTTGTCTCTCATATATCAGACAGCTTTCTACAGCCTCTTCTCTACACCAATCCCGCTTCTTTTCCACCTCGTCCGCCAACATGGTCGCAGCCAAGATCGACGGCACGGCCCTGGCCAAGCGCATCCGCGAGTCTCTGCGCGCCGACATCGAGGAGAAGCAGAAGACCAACCCGCGCTTCCAGCCGTGTCTGAAGATTATCCAGGGTAAGCCGCTTTACGTCATTGCTTTTGTTTGTCTTGTTCTTTGCTAACAATCTAGTCGCCGACCGCTCTGACTCTTGTATGCCTCTCTACAGCTAATTGACTTATCTTGTGATTCTAATCAAACAGCCACCTATGTTCGCATGAAGCTCAAGGCTGCTAGCGAGGTATGTTTTTTATTAGTTTTACTTCAATTGTCCGCAAACACAAGCTAACCAGCCAGGCCGGCATCCTGTGCGAGCGCATCCACCTGCCCGAGTCCATCTCCGAGTCCGAGCTGCTCGACACGATCTACACCCTCAACAACGACCCCAGCGTCCACGGCATCCTCGTCCAGCTGCCCCTCCCCAAGACCCTGTCCGAGTACAACATCACCTCCGCCGTCGCTGAGGAGAAGGACGTCGATGGCTTCGGCACCAACAACATTGGCGAGCTTGCCAAGCGCGGCGGCCGCCCTGCTTTCATTCCCTGCACCCCCAAGGGTGTCATGGCCCTGCTGGCCGAGGCCGGCATCGACCTCAAGGGCAAGCACGCCGTCGTTGTCGGCCGCAGCGACATTGTCGGCAACCCCGTCTCATACCTGCTGCGCCACGCCAACGCGACTGTCACCACGTGCCACTCGCAGACCGTCGACCTGGCCGAGCACATCAAGCAGGCCGATGTCCTGGTCGCCGCCATTGGCCAGGCCCAGCTGATCAAGGGCGAGTGGATCAAGCCCGGCGCGGTCGTCATCGATGTCGGTACCAACTTCATTGACGATGCCACCAAGAAGGCGGGCTACCGTATGGTTGGCGACGTCGACTTTGAGAGCGCCAGCCAGGTCGCTTCCCACATAACCCCCGTCCCCGGCGGTGTCGGCCCCATGACCGTCGCTATGCTGATGCAGAACGTCGTTGAGGCCACCACCAACTACTTTGAGGAACTCAAGAACCGCCACATTGTGCCCCTGCCCCTGAAGCTGCAGGAGCCCGTGCCCTCCGACATTGCCGTGTCCCGCTCGCAGCGGCCCAAGCAGATCACCCGCGTTGCTTCTGAGATCGGCATTACCTCTAACGAGCTGGAGCCCTACGGCGCCTACAAGGCCAAGGTCGACCTGACTGTGCTGGACCGTCTTGGCCACCGCCAGAACGGCCGCTACGTCGTTGTCACTGGTATCACCCCCACCCCCCTGGGTGAGGGCAAGTCCACCACCACTATGGGTGTGGCCCAGGCCCTGGGCGCTCACCTCGGCCGTGTCACCTTTGCCAACGTGCGCCAGCCCAGCCAGGGCCCTACTTTCGGTATCAAGGGCGGTGCCGCCGGCGGTGGCTACAGCCAGGTCATCCCCATGGACGAGTTCAACCTGCACCTGACTGGCGACATCCACGCTATCACTGCCGCCAACAACCTGCTGGCTGCTGCCATTGAGACCCGCATCTTCCACGAGAACACCCAGAAGGACGGTCCCCTGTACAAGCGCCTTGTGCCCGCCAAGGGCGGCAAGCGCACCTTTGCCCCGGTCATGTTCCGCCGCCTCAAGAAGCTCGGCATCGACAAGACCGACCCCGACTCTCTGACCCCCGAAGAGATCACCAAGTTTGCTCGTCTCGACATTGACCCTGAGACCATTACCTGGAGACGTGTTCTGGACGTCAACGACCGCCACCTGCGCGGCATCACTGTGGGCACTGCTCCCACCGAGAAGGGCCAGACGCGCGAGACTGGCTTCGACATCTCCGTCGCCTCGGAGTGCATGGCCATCCTTGCTCTCAGCACCAGCCTGTCGGACATGCGCGAGCGTCTCGGCCGCATGGTTGTTGCCACCTCGCGCAGCGGCGACCCCGTGACATGCGATGACATTGGCGCCGGCGGTGCCCTGACCGCTCTTATGCGCGATGCCATCAAGCCCAACCTGATGCAGTCGCTCGAGGGCACTCCCGTATTTGTCCACGCCGGCCCTTTTGCCAACATCAGCATTGGCAACAGCTCCATTCTGGCCGACAAGCTGGCTCTGAAGCTGGCCGGTACCGAGCCCGATGAGGACCCGGCCACCAAGGCTGGTTTCGTCGTGACCGAGGCCGGTTTTGATTTCACCATGGGTGGCGAGCGGTTCTTCAACATCAAGTGCCGCACGTCGGGCCTTGTCCCCGACGTTGTCGTTGTCGTTGCTACTGTGCGCGCTCTCAAGGTGCACGGTGGCGGCCCCCCGATTTCGCCCGGTGCGCCCTTGCACGCCGTGTACCGTGAGGAGAATGTCGAGGTGCTGCGCAAGGGCTGTGTCAATCTGCGCAAGCACATTGAGAACGCCAAGACCTACGGCGTGCCCGTTGTTGTTGCCATCAACAAGTTCTCGTCGGACACCGATGCGGAGGTGGCCGTGATCCGCGAGGAGGCCATCGCTGCTGGTGCCGAGGATGCCATTCTGTCCAACCACTGGGCCGAGGGTGGCAAGGGTGCCATTGACCTGGCCAAGGGCATTATTGCCGCGAGCGAGAAGCCCAAGGACTTTAAGCTGCTGTACACCCTCGAGGGCGGCAGCGTGCAGGAACGCATCGAGAAGATTGCGCGCGACATGTACGGCGCGGCGGCGGTCGAGTTCAGCGAGCTTGCACAGAAGAAGGTGGACACATACACGCGCCAGGGCTTTGCCAATCTGCCAATCTGCATTGCCAAGACGCAGTACTCGCTGTCGCACGACCCCGAGCTCAAGGGCGCGCCGACGGGCTTCACGGTGCCCATCCGTGACGTGCGCATGGCTGCGGGTGCAGGCTACCTGTACGCACTGGCGGCGGACATCCAGACCATCCCCGGTCTGCCGACTGCGCCTGGCTACCTTAACGTCGACGTCGACGTTGAGACTGGCGAGATTGACGGTCTCTTCTAGACTCTTTCTTGGTCTTCTAACTTCATGTCCGGCCCGGCATTGCAACACTTCAACGGCGTTGTTTAACCTCAAGGGTGTTTGCGGTCGGACTTGTGTTTATGTATTTTCTCATGTTTTATGTTTATGTACGTCATCTGATTGGAGCATTGGGCGAATTCTTTTTGTTTTTGTTTTCTTCTTGTTTTCATTTCCATTCACCACACCATAAAAAGGGGCCATCTTTCAACAAAGATATCAGATGTTAGCGATTTGCAATTACCATATAATACAAATCTACAAATAGAACGATATATTTTTATTTTTACATACAAGATACCATAAATACGTCGATGTTGATGGTACAAGATGAGGGGTCGCTTAGACCCGTGTTATTACATAATCAACTCCGATGAAGCACCGTTGAGACACCACGTCGGGCCCTGAGACCTGCATTCATCAACGACATCTCACGCCACCCTTTGTTATTCTCAAACAACATTAGACAATCAAACACAATGGAGAGTCAAGTCAACCGATTGGTGGACAAGGTCTGGGCGCGGTATCTACAGACACCGGCAGACCAGCGCGTGAGTAAGTGCATGGTCAGGAGGAGGGTACTTTACGGACAGAGTCGATGTGAGACGGTGGATAAGAGATGTGACGAGATGAGACTTTGCAACCAGATACTGACATGTTAGTGATTGCCATTGGCGGTATTCCCGGCTCAGGTGAGATAAAGCCGAGATTTGAGTCAGACTGAGACGGCGTGACGACGTTATACGTGACGACGACATGCTGACGAGTGCAGGAAAGACATCGCTGGCCCACGCTGTCGTCGAGGGCATCAACAAGAAGCAGTCGAGTGAGGCCACAGACAGAGACACAGAGCCAGTGGCCATGGCCGTCCCAATGGACGGCTTCCACCTCACCCGCGCCCAGCTGTCAGCCATGCCTGATCCTGCAAATGCACACGCCCGCCGCGGCGCCGAGTTCACCTTTGACGGCGCAGGCTTTTTGCAGTTGGTTTTGAGTTTACGCGCAGCACTCACGCCAGACACGCCCGCAATCATGTGTCCGTCTTTTGACCACGCCGTCAAGGACCCCGTTGACAACGCCACTGCCATTGGCCCACACCAGCGCGTCGTCGTCTTCGAGGGCAACTACGTGTGCCTCGACAAGGAGCCCTGGCGCACGGCGTCATCTCCCACGAACATGGACGAGCGCTGGTTTGTGGACGTGGACTTTGCAGTGGCGCGGCAGCGGCTGATCAAGCGGCACGTGGCGGCGGGCATTGCGGCGGATGCGGCGGCGGCCGCCGCGCGGGCGGACGAGAACGACTTGGTGAATGGGTCGGAGATTGTGGCAGGGCGGGTGGCAACGATTGACGAGACGATTGTCAGCCGCCAGGATGCCGAGTGGTCATGATTCAGCAAGAGTATCGGAGTCAAACACGCCTTGTGCACCACAGATTGCATCTGCGGACATTTCCACACCACTGCAATCTAGATCGTGATAACTGCTCAAGACACATGATCTGCAACATCTTTGTCATCTACATACACTCTGCATATGCAATTATGGCCCGTTCCCCGCAAAGCAGCCGTTTGAGCACTTGTAAGTGAGCCGTGTCCCGTGTGCATCCGGCATGATCTCTTCCTGGTAAGCAGTGCAGTACATTGGCTGGCTATCCACATGCATGTTATCAAGGTACAAAATACACAATACGAATACAACACTTCGCGTGGCAAATTGAACCGTCTAAACCAACAAACAGCCAGGTAGATGTAACACTCTCGCTGTCGTTCGTTTATTGAAGGCCGCTGCCAGGACCTTCCGGGCAAGCCTCGACTTGTTGCAAATGCGTTGGTCAGCGTGACAAAGTCTTTGTGTAGAGAAGTGAATAGATATCAAGAATGCCTGGAACATGGCGGCCCGTCCAATCCTATCAACTTGGCATGCATCTGCCGTGTTTCTTGTTTGGACAGTGCAAGTTTATTTGATTGCTCAATCTATGACATGCGGGGCCGCAATAGAACCAGCGCGGCACAACCTTTGCTCGACTGTATCTAGGTTGTCGTGATCGTGTTGATAAACGAACCGTCTTGACGTGTCAATTAAAACAACAATGGCCAGAAACAAGAGGACGTGGGATGCACGTGGAAACGCACCTTCCAGTCTGGACAGCGGAAGCAGCGCCGGAAGGCGCGACCGTTGCGCCGACTCCAAGTTCGGTTCGCTGCAACGCTGCCTTGTGAGCCTGACTAATCGAGGCCATTGAGCCTCGTCTGTCGTATTTTTATTCTTCTCGAGTTTTACTTTTCTTGATCACCAAGACAATCTCCGTCGTATTTATCCAAATGAGGCAATAACGGCGGGGGATATCCAGTTGCAGTCGGTCTCGCCCAGGCTCGTCTGTGTCTGCTGCTACCTCGCATGCTGTCGCCGCCGCCTAATATCAGCTCGATATTAAGTACCCTACTTTTGAGTTGTAGGATATACCAGGATCAAATCTAAGTAGATACCTCTGAAAGGATGAGACAGATGACGGCGTTCCAAACTGAGTGCATATCCTGCAGTGTTTGACGTTACCGGTCTCCGAAGACGTTTCTGGCCCTGGTGTCACGACTATGACGACGTTTTTTATTTGTTTTATTTTTTGAGAGAAAACAGATTTCAGTCTCTTGGTCACAAAGTCTCTGGTGATCTAGACTTTGACCCTCCGTGTAGCATTCCGAGCAGTTTTAATTAGTTTGGGTTACTGTTGCAAGCACTTGGAATATATTGCTGTCGTCAACCTTGGTCTCGGTTGCAACGAGACACTGAGAGCAAAGTCAGACAGTATAGACTTGAAAGTAACCAGAAAGTAACAGAGTGATAAAGTCAAAGTCAACGAAATAGATTGCAGTGTGGGTGGATAGATGAAAGTCCTGATCAGATGCTTGATCGATGGATGCTCCTGGATGCAAGATATAAATACATGATATATACCCATGCTCGCCAGGAATCGTCAAGTCTAGACCTATGCACAGTTGGTCTCGGACTCTACCACATCTGCAGAATCTACAGCTATGAATTCAACTTTGGGCGGCCCGCCCAAGAGCGGCAACAGCACGGCAGGCGGTCATGGCCAGACAAACCCGGCGATGGCGGCCGTCTTCGCCATGAGGCAGCGCTACAACGAGCACACGGCCGACTACTTTGCAGCCTATGTCTGCGGCACCATTGCTCTTTTTGTCTTTCTGCACTGGACGCGCCAGCTCTCGCACAGATTCCACAGAGGTGCTCTCACAAAACCGTTCACGGCCGTCTCACGCGTGTTGCGCAATGTGCTCGTTCGCAGCGCCCCCGGTTTCAGCTCGACCGGCCACGGCTTGCTAGTGGCCGTCTACGTCGCCGTCAACCTCGCGCTGCTCCTCACCAATGTCGACAAGACCGTGCTCGGGCCGGTGGCGTCGCGCCTCGGCTGGCTGCTCGTCACCAACATGTGCTTTGTCGTGTTCCTCGCTCTCAAGAACACGCCGCTGGCATATTTGACGTCCTACTCGTACGAGCGCCTCAACAACCTGCACCAGATTGCGGGCTGCACGACGTTCTTCCTCATGGTCGTGCACGCCGCGGCCTACACGTCCTTTTTCTACCAGCGCGGCAAGATGGAAGTCCTGCGTGAGGAGGCGCAGATTGCCGGCATTGTCGCTGGCTTTATGTTTCTAGTCATGGTGGCGTCAGCCCTCCTCTTGAGGCGCTATGCCTACGAGTTGTTTTACGTCCTACACGTCGCCGCGTTTATTGTCGCCATTGTGTGTGTCGGCCGGCATCGGCCGGACATCCACACCAAGGTCCCCGTCGTGACATGCCTTACGGCCGCCTTGTTTATCGCTGACCGCCTGCTGCGACTGAGCCGACTGCTGGTCAACTGCACCAGCAACGAGGCCACACTGTTCCCGTTGGCCAACGGCGGCACCCGCATTCTGCTCGCCAAGACGCCCGCACGGTCCGTCCCGGGCAAGCACATCTTCGTCTGGATCCCACGTATCCGCTGGGCCGAGTTGCACCCATTTAGTATTGTTGACACGGCCGGTGGGCGCACGGAGCTGGTGGTCAAGTCGTACGACGGCTTCACGCGGCGGCTGCACGAGTATGCCGTGGCAAATCCCGGTGTGCGGCTCAAGGCCGCGTGCGAAGGCCCATACGGCACGTTCCCGGACCCCATCGAGTACGACAAGGTGGTGCTCATTGCGGGCGGCAGCGGCGCCAGCTACACCTTTGGCCTCGCCGTCAACATGCTGGAGCGAATGGACTCTCTATCAAACACCGAGTCCAAAAGTATCGTTTTCATCTGGACAGCACGGACGATTGACAGTCTGTCGTGGTACAAGGACCATTTGCACACGCTGCAGACACACCCGCGGGCGGCACACGTGAATGTGCAGCTGTTTGTGACGGGCGGCGCGGCCGCAGTGCCGGCCGTGCAGACGTCTCAGGAGACGATGCAGATTGAGCGGGTGGAAAAGGCCGAAGAAAAGACAGAAGCCTCGGGGACGGACACGCCACAGTCGCACCCACGACACCCGTACTCGGCGGGCCGGCCGGACACGGCGACGGTGATTCGCGACGCGGTGTCGTCGACGGCGCGTACGGAGCGGGTGCTGGTAGTGGGCTGTGGCCCGCGCACGCTTATGAAGACGGTGCGGAGTGCGGCGGCGGCGTGCATTACGGTGGATGGGCCAAGCATTGAGTTGCACTGTGAGCAGTTTGGATGGTGATGTTCTGTGTCTATCAAAAGACTAGTTGTGTAATAAAAGTGACTCGTGTGATTGAATGTGCATTTTTGTTGGCCCCCATTGACGCCAACTAACGGCTGTGCCTGTGATTTGATTGATCGGTGTACTGTACTCCCCTTTCCCATGACAGATATGTCCCAAACAGGAACCAATATTGGTGCACGTCACCCGTGTGCGTCTAACCCTGGTTTGATCGGATCGATCGCTGATCTTCATTTGTACGTTTTGGAAAGTCACCTGGTCACCGTCACGATGCTCGAGTAGTATAAATTGGGTATGTATTGTTGCAAGCCATGTTGCACCATGATCCTATCCGACAAAGGAAACAAATGAAAACAACAAATGAAAGAAAGAGAAGAGTGAAGAAATGAAATGAAAAGTAATGAAAAGACGCACCGAGTAGGGACGCTGTGGGAATGAATAGAAGTAACAAAACAAAGGAAATAATATAAACAGAGAACAGAGAACAGAAGAGCCAAAAACAACAGAAAAACAGAAAAAAAGACAAAAAACCAAACGCCAATGCTGTCGCCCTCTGAGCGATGTTTATACACGCATCCAATGCCCAGCGTCGGCCGGGACGTAGGCCCGGCCGAAGTCGAAATCATCGAAATCGACAATGATCGGTCATAGATCATAGAATAATAATAATGTGAAGATAAAAGTTCAAGGTCATGGCCGCGGCCGTTCATAGACAACTTTTGAATGTCGACATGCAGTATTAAAGCAATAAAGAATAAACAGTATTTGCGTCGTTAAAATTACTGCGGCAGAAGAGCCTCGGGCTTCTCCTGGTCCTCGCGCAGCACATAACGCACGAGCTTCTCAGTCACGTTGCCGCAGTAGGGGTCGACGTACGAGGTCCAGGCGACGGCGCAGGCGTAGTTGAAGGGGATCCACATGGCCAGGCAGACGGACAGGTGCATCCAGCCGGGGAAGGGCGTAAGGTGCTGAACAATCTTGCCCTCGCCGTCGGTTGTGTCGGGCAGCGTCTGGAAGCCGTAAACCATCCAGGCGAGCACGCTGCGCATGAGTGGACCGTGCAGCAGGTAGACGGCGAACGAGTTCTTGCCGAGCCAGAGGAAAGCGCGGTTGCTGAGGACGTCGCGCATCTTGGGCGAGAAGTGCAGGCCAATGGCAATGAGCTGGACACCGAGGCCGCTGGCGAAGCGGGCGTAGTCGGAGTGGGCGGGCAGAATAGAGGACAGGACGTTGTGCAGATTGTTGGCCCAGCCGACACGCTCGGGGTGGGCTTCGGGGTAGGAGGCGACAAAGGTACCGAGAATCAAGAAGAAGGGCGACAGGAGGCGGGCGAGACGCGGGCGCTCAGCAAGCCACTGGGTGGCGGTGGGGTGCTGCTGGAGGTCGGACAGGAAAACGCCAAAGAAGAACTGCATGCCCATGGCCGGGTTGTTGGCGAGCACAAAGTATAGCCACATGCCCATGGAGGCCATCATGCGGTAACGCGGACGGACAAAGCCAGTGGCGAGCAGGAAGACGTAGACCCAAAGACTGCCGACGAGAAGAGGAAGCATGGTCCACTGGTTGGCATCATACTGGTTGCCGCCGGCGGTCCATGTCGAAATGACGTTGTTGATGAGGCTGCGGATGCCGCGCCAGAATTCAGGGATGGGCCGGGGGCCGGTCTCACGAATCCACCAGGAATCGCAGTGGGCGGCGACGTGGTAGGCGCCGAGCTCGCAGGCCAGCCAGGTGAGGAAAGTGGCAAAAGCAGCGGGCAGAATGAGACGGGGGACACGACGCAGAGCGGACTTGCCCATGGAGCGGAAGGCGGTGTCCTGCTGGCCCTGGCGGTAGAGCTTGATGGGCTTGAGGGCGCAGACGTAGCCGGTGACCATGGCGAAGACGGCGACACCGATACGGCCCTGGAAGAGGACACGGATGAAAGGGTACTGAACGAGACGGGGGAGTGCCTTGTCATTGTCTGTGCTGTCGAAGAGCAGCAGATCAAAAGAGCGGCTCAGATGGGTGAGCACGACGAGGGACGACGCGAGGCCGCGGAAGCCCTGTGATGTTAGTTTACTGGCGATGAATACTAGATGTTGACATATGACTTACGTCGACCCATTTGACATTGCCTTCTGCACCGATGGCCATTGTGAAGGTTGCGTAGTAAGAGTCCGATAGACCAAGTGAATGGGTAACGGATGGAGTGTGGTGAGATGTGTTGCGGATGAACAATCGTTGAAGACGGAAGAGAGATTCGAGAGAGGCGACACTGGAGTACAAGTACAAGAGAAAACAGCCGGCAAGTCGAAATATATATCAAATAATATAGATCGATGGAGAAGAAGCGATCGAGAGTAAGACAGGGTGGTAGCGGAGGCTGGTGGCAGAGTAGAGACAGATGTGAGGTATGAAGATCAATGGGCCGGAAGATGGAGATGATGAAAGTTGGAATAAAGAAAAGAGAAACGAAACAGAAACCGATCAGTAATGAGTGACAAGAAGAAAAAAGAGAACAAGATCAAAGGACAAAAACGAGTGACTGTCGATGTTGATGTTGGTGTAGAGAGAAGAGAGTAGAAATGGAAGGAGGTCGTTGAGGTGGAATAGAAAGAGGAAGGAGATACAACAGGAAGGAAGTGTAGTGTAGATAGCTCAGGGTTCAAGTCGAGATCAAAGAGGCAAGAGCGATGGAGGTACAAGCAGACAGAGGGGGACAGATAAGTGATGAGAAGTACAGGCGGCGGGCAGAAGCAGGTGAAAGTTGCTAGTCAAGGATTAAAGACAAAAAAGAAGAAAACTAGATAAATTAAAAGGAAAAACTAAAAACTAAATATAAAAACAAGACAAAAGAGTGCGAGAGACAAAAGTAGTGGGTATGGGATGGGCTGTGGATGGGTAGGGTGGAGAGGCAGGAGCAGGGGCGGACGTGGAAGGAGCGATGGCCACCGTCTCTGCGCATGCCGCCACGGTGCGCACAGTGCGTGAGTCGTCAGAGCTGCGTATGCTTGAATTATTTAGATATAGAGTACAGATATTGCAGATATTGTACTGAGTACTGAGATCAAATAATTGCACATTTACACCAGCATATACATAAATCTAGAATAAAGCCACCGTTAGATCCCGCCCACTAAACAACAGGTTCTGATGTCTCATCTGCAGCACTAAAAAGCGATCAGTCTGTGGAATCAAGAAGTGCAGGATTTACAGTGTAATAAGATAGATATGGAGTGGGAGATATGGGGAGAGAGCTCGTCCTGGAGAAGGGGAGAAGGGACGGCAAAGAACAGACAAAAGAGGAGAGACCCATAGGGTTACGTACGAGTACAACGCGACCGGGTAGCGAGCGAGCCTGGCCTGGGTTTGCATGAATGGACATCTTGATTTGGCTGTGTTAGATTAGGTAGATTGATTGTGTTGGAGATTAGACTGCTTCATCAGTACATAGTAGATAGTTTGAAGAGAGTGAGCATATATGATGTTGGTGATGCTTACGTATACTCGTGCCGTGGATGTTCCGTTGATATAAACCGTCAAGCGGGCATTACGCTCGCATTGTAATTTCTCGCTCTCTACAGAGAACAGACAACACATGCCACGATAGACGACCAAACCAAAGCCGTCTCAAGGATAAAACAATGCATAGTCTCGTGCCATGGGCCGTGGAGCCGGGCGGCTTGGCAGTTCGCGGAGGAGAAGGGTTATGTCAAGTAGTCAAACAACGTTATCTACATAGTACTACATAGTAGAGTAGAGATAGTTAAAGACGGTCTGGGAGAGACAGAAAAGAAACAGCCTCAGACTGACAACAATGATAGACAGCCAAAGTACTGTACCGAATCTCACGATAGTCATGCGTCGAATCTATCAAGGCATCTACAGAAACCTGCCGAAATCTGTCCTCTGTTTTGACAATAGTCTTTCACAAACCGGATTTCTGTGTCTCTGTATCGGTTGTCTTATATCCGTCTCTACGCTGTCTGTACCATGCAAAGCTGTCTCTCATCCTCATCTCATCTGTCGGCTATAAACTGGGTAAACCAGGCCTAGCAGTTTTGCCAAGAAACGGGGTACCTGTAATTTCTTGGCCGCCACTCTTTGGCTTATGTCTGTCTGGGTGTGTTCTGTGCGCTCTGTGTGTTCTCATTCGACAAGTTCGTTATCAGTATCTCCTCTGTAGCTGCACGGGATTCGGAGTTGATTCTGGAAGATCAAGAGAAAAGGCAGACAAGAAAAGATAGAAACAGCCAAGATAATGCATAAACTGATGATATCGATATAGAGCGCCGAAACAAGCAGTAGCATATTTCGGAGCAAATAGAGTTATTTAGAAAAGACTCGACTAAAATCGGAAACATAAACGTGTGTCCGACTCCGTTCAGCCTCGAGGTCCTCACGGACGGGGGCGTGCACAGAGCTCTGGCCTTGCTGTGCCGCAGATGTGCATTATCTGTTTTAAGGGTCAAAAGGAATAGAAAGGAATACAAGAAACAGTTGATTGAATCTAAATTTTAACAACCAAAAGAAAGCAAGTCAGTTAAAGTCATCAAAATCAAATGAGGTGTCAAATACAAAATACAGAAGCAAGCAGCTAATAAGCTCGGCTGTCAGCTTCCGCCAGAGCAAATACAGAACCATGACAGAAAAGTACCTGTACTAAAGACAAAGACAAAAAAGTACAGTGCACACAAGTAGGGAAACAACACCAGAAATAGAACAAACCACTGTCCAGTGCTGCGCAGAAAACCTCCGGTCACATTGGCCACTGAATACAACCTTTTGCGACGTGATCAATTCTACTGCCGATTGCCAGAATGCTCCGTCATCTTGCACAGCGTATTATCGGTATTATTACTATCTATACTTGGTAAGATATAGTGGAAAGACAATTTAGGGACGCGTGGCCAGTGGAACAGCATGGGTCTGTGAGATAACTGGCCGGTTTCGTTTGGCTTTCTGAATACTACTGGATATCATTGAATTCTTGAATCGAAGGCAAATACCAGGTGAATCGGCGTGAGTGGTTGTTGATTTAGACATGAAACTTGTAAGCTGTTGAAGACGTCTTCAATGTGCAGAAGATCGTCGTTTTGTCATTGAATGAAAAGGCAAAATACATCTAAAAGCGATTTTTGTATGCGTACAAAGTAAAAGACAAATGCTTAGTATAGACAGCCAGACCAAATCAAGGAATCTTGACTCCGTGCCAAGAGCCAAGCGCCCCTGTCTTCACTCTGTCTTTTCAAGCCTCTCTGTACAAGTAAGTATTTCCGATCATCCTCTCCTCTGCCATACTCAGTATTCCGTAAACGTGTTGCACTGTACCCATTTGAAATGTGCACTTTGGTTGCCGTCTGACTCCCGCACTACACCCTCTTGGCGTCGTTGAGATTGTCTCTGTTATTGTACATAGTACAATATGATTATGTAACTTTTGCACATTTGCACAGTTCTCTGCAACAATCATTACCGGCCCAGATTGAAATTGCACTTTGGACTTATGTCCGAGACGGGTATCGTCCTTTCTTGGTCAGAGTACAGCATCACTATCACATGGTATAATATGAATTAGATTTAGATATACACGACTGGGGTTGAGCTTGCGAAATCAGCCCTTGGGGATGTGGAATAAGACACGACAAGAAAATAGACCGAAAATAGTGATGATGCCGCAAGGTCTGCCTGTTGAGTTTCCTACGAGGTGATAATCACTGCAGAGTAGACTATCTTCTACATCTTAACTCACGCGACATCTCACTGTTGTCAGCCTCCTGCAGAATGCATGCGTTATCATATCACCATCTATTGTATTTATTTCTCTATCAGCCTAGTTGCACTGCTTTATTCTCCCTATGCAACGGTCGGCGGTTGACAGCACCGACTGATACATATTTCGAACAGAGTAGTGATAAGAATGGTAACTGAGCGAGAACAAAGAACAAAGAACAAGACGCCGATTCAGGGTCTTCTCTTTTCCTTCCGTCTTCCTTTCCGAGACCAAATCGAACTAAGGAACATAGCCAACACTAACCCATCTGCCAATCTCTTCTCCATCTCATCTCATCGCTAGGGCTGGAGCAAGATTTCGCAAGATTTCATTCCTTTGTATTGCCTACAACCTGTACTCTGCAATCTACTGGACCTGTCGATCAGCAGCTCTTACCAGCTCCCACTTATTCCCGCAATGTTTCAGATTTAGGTTATCAGGATTGTTATTCTAATGGTTTTGTTTTATTTATTTTGAACTATATCTTTGTTCTGATCAAATTATCAATCTTCAGCCGCATCAGCGTATTACTGTATCTCAGAGGACCGTCTTTCATCAGCTGAAGACTGGACGATGTTGACTCGGAAAAGGTGCAATCCAAACAAGCATAGCAACCCAAAACCAAAAGAGACAATCATAATGCTACTATATTAACATAGAGAAATCCCAGAAACAATGGGGCCCCCTTTTCGCTTCCTTCCTGTTCGCTGCTCTCCAGCCTCTTGCAGTGCGCGGCCACATGTGCCAAGACCGACTAAATTCGTGCCAAGCCGCCAGTGTAGCAGGTAAAATATCTTACTTTTTGTTTGGTTAAATAAGTACCTGCACTCCTGTCGCTCAGAGGAGATTGGCATTGCGAAGGAAGGAGAAAAAGGAAGAGAAGAAGGAAAAGGAAGGAGAATGTACGTCATTGCTGTCTTTGGCAGGCGCTGGCATGGCGCGTGACCGACGATGCTGTTTCTTGATTTTGTGCCTCTTGTGATGAGAATACGATGTATTACATTAGACGCAGCGACGGACAGTTAACAGCCTCGGCTGCGTCGGTTATTTGCACTACATGTGAGGCGTATTCCTGATTTGCCCGCCATTGGAGGGCTATCTCAAGGCTATTTGCAGTACGGTCGTAGTGTGGCGTTGCTTGCGAGTCAACGCGTGGCGACACGACATGATTCTACTTTAGTTTTACTCTTATTTTTGTTTGGGATCTTCAACAGACAAGAACAGATGTGTTGCACAGTGTCAGTTGCTACTATTCTAGAATTGATAATAAACGAAACCGAGTCTCACGGCACAGCTGGGTACGGGTTGTTGTTGGTGGTGAGAATGTCAGAATGAGTGAGGAACGACAGTGAGATGGGTACATACCTCCGGCCTCTGCGACGTATCTGCAGCAGGGCAAAGTACATTCGCAGACTACTCTGTACTTTGTACACAAGCATTAGCCCAGTGGCACGCGCCTTGCAAAGACCGGCCTCGTATTCATGAGTACATCATAAGAGCCTCGTCGTATATCGACGCAGCTGACAACACACCCAACCCAGCCACCCACTCTGAAACCAGAAAAAAACGAGAAACGAGGAATGACAAGCCGCATGAGGAAGGCGAGTCTAAATCTTTTAATACATTTAGACTTACAAGCTTCCAAGTGCTTAGTGCAGTACAGAGTCTATGCTCCTCTTACACACTCCTTGTGCGTGCGGCGCGTGCGGCACAGCATCTTGAGATCCGATCTGAGAGATCTAATCCACGGCGTAAAGATCCAAATTCAATCCAAATCTAGTACAAAGAGCATCATTGCAGATCTCCGTTGGCAATGGCTACATTCCAATCTTTAACTCCGTCTTTTTGCTAAAAGAACTCTGAGAATGCGCGTGTTGGCCGGTCACATACTACTCCAGAACACGAGAGCCAAGACGCGAGCTCTGCACGGCTCGTGTTACGCTTGCAACTCTGTTCACCTCTGGTAGAAGAACTTGTCGTCATTCAGCCCTCGCCAAGGACGATGCTCTGGGTACAAAGACGACTCCCGTACGAAGTACAGGGAAAATACCACAGAAAAGAATATACCAAGCTCGTGTCCGGAAGCCGTGGAGATGGCCGACTCCGCACCGACATCCTGACTCCGGGGAAAAGTTGACAAGAAAGGCTTGATTGTGGGTGACGGCGCTGTCCGCCTTTCTCTAATTTTAGCATCCAGGCCGTGATAGAGAATACTCTGTCGTTGGTATTGGGGATTGAATAAACACTGGTAAGAGCGGAACATCCTGAGCAGAGAGTGACTGCATCAAGGGCAGATATCAACCTAAAAGGTTGAACCTGTCAGAAAACTGCGTATATGGCCAGGATTCGCTTTCTCGCAAGTATCCAAACTCGCAGAACGCGTTCATTGGGCTACCAGGTCCTTAGAGCCGAAGCGATGCGGGCATGGTTGGCCTTGCCTTGATCTGTGGCCTGCTCGAATGACGAAAGCAACCATGCAGTCTGAAGACAACACCAGGCTCGGTCGTCATGGATGTCCGAGGCTACGCTGAAACCAAATCAGGTCATGTATGTAGAAGTCTATTAAACCCTCTGACACTGCTAAAGTCACCAGTGTCCGGCGGCGTAGAATCGTACAAGTCGTTTCAAGCAACGCCATAGCTGCATGATGCCATTCGCGTCATGTCAAACCACGGACGGCGACTAAAAACTCAATTCGGGCGACAAATACTAGATACACCGCGGCTATGATCGCTAGACCTGCCTGTGGATATTTGGCTATTTCTTCGCAATGCTCTTCTCAGTAAGTATGTCGCATGCATGGCTTCACATATGTTTGCCCGAATGTTCACTGTGAGATTCTATACAACTCGTCCACTTCAGATGACTACAACACATACACGCCATAGAACCCCATTTGAATCAATTGATTCTCTGGCACTGGTGTAAGTCAACATTGTCCCATATCGCGGGATGTATAAAGTGCTGCTGGCAAGTCATGGCTGTGCGTGATGCCGTTCTAGCACGCCAAACCGGGGCCGGAGACGGTGGCAGCAACAGCAATCACAACGACAGGCACAGCGGTAACTATACAACAATCACTTTGCCATTGTACATCTTGAACTTTCAAAGCTGAATTTCTCGACAATATGGCATGCGTCGCATGCATAGCTTCTATTATGTCGGCCTCGTGGCGATATGCCGTTCGGTACGCCCATCCAGGGCGGCTACACCTGGCATTGGCTTGCACCACCTCGTGTGGCCTCGCCACGTGTTTCCTCGATCACAATTCACAATGTACAGTGCACAGCCGATGCTGATACACATTCAGTCTTGAACTCGGCCGCAGTTCTGTCGCCGACGAACGGTGTACATGCTTAAATCAGGCGTTGAGACTCGAAACACGTCAACGGCCCGGGTAACCCGTGCCAGTCATTTTCGGCACACTGGCCAGATTTGTACTCATGTCTTGAGTTCTTTTGTGATTGTGCCATCTCGGTCCAAGTGACAAGCTTGTTCGCAGCTGTGTGCAAACTGCTACACATAGCGAGCACATTGCGCGCAGGTATGCATCATGTCTTGTGGCATCAGTTCTCCTTTGCACGTCTTTCTGAGCGTCCGCGCCCGCGCGGGTTTGTTTTTGGGTGCACTATGGGCGGGACAGGTTACGCAGTGGTGACTGGGATATCTATGCGACAATCTGTTCGCAATTGAAACCACCGGGCTAACAAACACATTGCACACGCTGAGGTCTGCCGTCAGGCACGCCACGGCGGCACAAAACACCGACACTTTCGGGCACATATGCTTGACAACCTTGTTCGCAGTGTGCGCAGACTACTAAAGTCAACGAGCACATTCCGCGCACGGATTTATCCCAGGCGCATCGTTGGTGGTACGCATCACCACTCGGTGATACTTTGATATGTCTCGGCGTGCCATCCTCTATATTTGAATGTCGACTGCCTTCTGCGAGCCACCCTTTCCGTCAGCTTCCCCAAGTATTGGATATTGGGCATATATTGTCCGTGTGTGAAAATAACGATTTCCGAGACCGTGCCTGGTGGTATGCGCATCGTTTGTGCACCGTTCGGCCGGCTCTATCTTCCACACTCTAGGAGCTCGTCTGATGGAATTAGCGAACAAGCGTTATGCGCCATTTGAGGGGATGATACAATAGACTCCTAGAAGTGCCAGCACACTCTTCATACCTGCATAGCCTCGGTATAGCTGCCCGCTCGTCGGATGTCGTCTCGGTAGATGTTATTGGCGCGCTCAAACAAGGCGTGTTCCTGCATGTACATATTCTGGTTATGGTTAAGGTTTATACTTTGGGGACTCGACTTAAGGTTATTCGGACAGCACCTGTGTGCTGTACACTCGTGACTGTTTTGCCAGTCTTCTCACCAATCTAATGCAGTCATCACGTCAAGGTTGCATCACGGCCGAGAGCAAAATCAAGATCGGCATGGGATGAGGGGAAACAGAGGCGCAGAGGCAGCTGGTAGGCTAAGATTTTAGGGATAGATGACGGGTGACGGCGCGATGGAACATTGCTGTGCGCAGACGGGACAGGTAGAGGAGGGTAGAGTTGAGAGAGATTTGGAGAAGAGTCTGGTGGTCTGCAGCATCTGATGGGATACAAGCAATTAATTGCGAGTGACCTAAAGCACGAGGCTTTGCATTGTTTATCACACAATGCTCGGCGTAGAAGTCGGTTTACTGCCCTCCAAAAGACTTTAACGATCAAAAGATCTGGTGGCTGAACTTGGCGATCATTCTTTGTTGCGCGGGCCAATTGCGAAGATCTCCGGGTCGGTTCTCATCTCTAAGCTCATGGTCTCTTCTTCTTTTTCATTCGTTTAGATCTTTGCAGCCTACTCATACCTCTTCTTCATCTTCATTAGCCTCTGCAATACCATCTCATCTTACTTCGTCCCATCTTATCCCATCATACCGTCATCACCAAATCACGTCCCCTCTCTCGTCTTTGACGTGGCACAGTCGCCATCAGGCGATCTGCGGAGTCACTACCCCGGGCATCTGGGGTTGCAACAGCCCCGTGATCGCCTCTTTGTTCATTTGTCCGCAGAACGGAGATGTCCACTGAGACAGTCTGGAGTCTGGAGTATTTCCAGTCTCTTTGCCTCGAGCCTCTTCGTCATTCCGTCCTTTGCATTTGCCTCTGCCTTGTCATTCTCTTCACGATAATCTTGTTAGCCTGTCCTGCTAATTCGATATAAAGTGCAAAGTGCAAGGCAATTTTACCTTGCCCAGCCTCTCTGCTTGCTTAACTCGCCTATTGCTGCATTTGCATTTGCATTTGCATATGTGATATATTCATCCCTACTCGCTCTGTACTTGTACCCCTGGCCGTAGCATTTCCGGCCTCCGGGCCATGGTATAGCTGTCTTATACCCGTGTGACGGTCTTTCTGCCTGGCCTCTACATGCTTGCATCACGAATGCACATGCTGTCCTGCTGGACTGGTTGCAGCTCCTTGTGGAAGGTCACTCTGCATGCCGAGTCCGTCAGTAGCCTAGTCTTTTGTCCATTGCATTCTCTTTCTCGTTGTATCTGTTTTCTTACTTCATCGCATGTTCCCCTCAATCCTTACCATCTTCCCCCTCCCGCCTGCAGATGATCGTCCCTGGTAGCATCGGACTATTCACAATGTAGTGAACTGTACAAGACATCTTCATTCAACACGTGCACGTTCTCTTATTTTCTTCTTTAATATCGACAGAGTTACATTTGCACAGGCACAAGGTTTGCATGCCACCGCATTTTGTATTGCAGCTGCAGCTCACAAGGATGTGGAAGAATATGGCTGTCTCTTGTCTCGGCGCTGTCGATGTCGCTCTTCCAGCTTTTCCTGTGTGGCACCACTTTGATTTCTTTTTCTTTTCTTTTTTCTTAACTGTCCACGAGATACCTACACAAGTAATTCGCCAGCTGATCACCATGTAGTCATCCGCAGTTGATTATATAATTGTAAATATAAGGCATGTGCCGGTCCCTCCTGCCTCACGATCGCTGCGATGTCTCTCTGCCTCATTCGCTCCTTCTCGCAACGTAACCTGTCCTTCCTTTTCCTTCCTTTGCAATCACCCCGTCCGATCACCTGAAGCACTCCTTCCTCTTTCTAACAAAATCTTTGCTTATTTCGGCATCACCCGGGCTGCACCTTCTCTTCCTATATATAAGCTTAACGATTTCCTTTTTGGGTTATTTTGACGTCTAAGTGCCCAATTCGTCTTTCCACATCTTCCTCCTCTGCTCTGCATTTTCTCTCTCGCTTCTTCCCTCCTCTTCTCTTCTCTCCTCTCTTCCTTTCTCATTTGCCTCATCTGTCTCACCGTATCCTCCCCTGAACCGACACTCATCGATCATTAACATCTTATCTACATCTTGACCTACCTCATGGATACCGTTGAATAGCTCTATAACAATGGCAGTCAAAACTCTTCTTGTATCGCTGCTTTCTATGCTGACCGTCGTCGCTCCCTTGACTTCGGCCTCGACCTTTACACCTCTGCGGCCCCCAGCGATTCCCCTTGCGGTGCGCTCTCCGTACCTGAGCACCTGGCTTAATGGCGACTCGGGTGGTCTCCTCCCAGGCTCATGGCCTCGCTTTTGGGCGTGAGTATATTTTTTTGCCCCTTGTTTCTAGTCAAAGCTAACAAACAGAAACCAAATCGTAGGCTGGCAAGGCCTCATCCGTGTCGATGATGTCACCTACAACTGGATGGGCGCGTATCCCGGCCCTGCTCTCGTCACCCAGACCTCCTTTGAGTACACCTCCACTCAGAGCATCTTTACTTTTGACGTCGACGGCAAGGTCACCCTCACCGTCACGTTTCTCTCGCCCGTTCACCCCGACGACCTACTGCTGCAGTCGCTACAATTTTCTTACATTCAGCTATCGGTCGAGTCTACCGACAGTGCCGCCCATGCCGTGCAAGTCTACAGTGATATTTCCGGCGAATGGTCCTCGTCCGACACCTCGCAGGTCATCAACTGGAGCAACGGTGTCAACGACGGCGTCACGTACCACAGCTTCGGACTTGCCAACCCGACTGAGTTCGCCGAGAATGCAGACATGGCCAAATGGGGCACCTGGTTCTTTGGAACAGACTCTCGCACTGGTGTAAGTGATGATTATGCCAAATTGGGTTACTTTGAAAGTCTAAATTCTGACAATTCAGTTGTCTTACTCTACCGGCCAATCTGATGTTGCCACCAGAGGAAGCTTTGTGACCAATGGTGGCCTCGATAACTCGCAGAGTACTGCCTTCCGCGGAATTTCCGATTCATGGTAAGTTTTGCTCATATGAGAAGTGGCATGCAATTGGTACTAATAAAAAGGCCCGTCTTTGCACTCGCAGTCGATCTCGGCTCGGTGTCGTCTGACGCACAAGAAGTCCTGCTCTCCATCGGTGTTGCCCAGCAAAATGTCATCAACTTCCAAGGCAACAGCACTGGCCTAGAGTCCCTGGCTGGTCTGTGGACAACTCATTACAGTGATGCTGAAGACTCTTTCTCCGCTTTCCATAACAACTGGGATCAGGAGCTGCATGACGCCCAGACTCTCGATGCCAAAGTCCATAACGATGCTTTTAACGCGGCAGGCCAGGACTACGCTTCGCTGACCACACTGGCTGTACGCCAGGCATTTGGTGCTCTCCAGGTTGCCCATGGTGTCCGTCAGGACTACGTTTTCCTAAAGGAGATCAGCTCCGACGGTGATATCCAAACCGTTGATGTTATCTTCCCGGCTCACCCTATTTTCTTGTACTTCAACCCTAGCCTCCTGAAGCTTATTCTCGACCCTCTCTTTGAGAACCAAGAAAGCGGCCACTATCCCAACCCTTGGTCTATCCATGATCTCGGTTTCTTTCCGAACGCTGTCGGCTTCCCCAATGGAAATGATGAAGCGATGCCAGTCGAAGAATGTGGTAACATGATTATTATGACACTGGCATACGCTCTCCGTTCCGGGGACACCGCATACCTGGAGCAGCACTGGCCTCTCTTGGACCAGTGGGCACAGTTCCTGGTCAACGACTCTTTGATTCCCGACTCGCAGCTGTCGACTGACGATTTTGCTGGTCGACTCGCCAATCAGACCAATCTGGCCCTGAAGGGCATCATCGGCGTGCGGGCGATGGCCAATGTGGCCAACTTCAGCGGGATTGCCAATGCCGACGTAGCGAGCAATAACTACATGTCGACGGCACAGGAGTTCATTTCTAAATGGCAGGGCTTTGGCATTAACACTGTCGCCGATCCGCCTCACACGACACTGTCGTACAACGATGACGACTCCCATGGTCTCCTGTACAACATTTACGCAGACCGGCTACTTGGACTAGGTCTTGTGCCTGACTCGGTGTATGCTATGCAGAGCGCGTTCTATGAGACGATAATGGAGGACTTTGGAATCCCGCTCGATACGCGTCATGACTGGGCCAAGTCAGACTGGGAGATTTTTGCAGCAGCCGTGGCCTCTGACAGCGTCAAGGCTGAGATCATTGAGCGTGTCGTCAACATGGTTGAGTCGACAACCTCGGGCCGTCCTCTAACGGATCTGTACGACGCGGCAACAGGCAACTTTCCCGTCGACGGGGCTACGTTTGTCAACAGACCGGTCGTGGGCGGTTTTTTTGCTCTGTTAGCACTGCCTCAATAGTGGTCGGCGGCAGATGACTGCTGGGAGCATGGGTGGCGATGATTGACGGATCTAAAAGATGACCGTCAGGTTTGGCCTATATTTCTTATTTTTATATATCTTATCTACGATGTACGACGAGCTCGACCTGGTTTCCACAGCATGTTGAATGGTTTATTGCAGCTAGCCTTTCATGAATTACCAATGTATTTCTCAGTCATTATCTCTTGCAAATGTAGCTCACAGTGACTTGACCACCTTGTCGAGAAACACGTTCTGTCTTTCTTGATACTCTCTAGACTGGGGGAGGTCGGCAAATAGCATGGAAAAAGCATGCGGCAGGCCTTTGTAAACGTGAAGCTCGACCGGCACGCCGTCCTTTTGCAGCTTCTCGGCCACGGCCAGTCCTTCGTCGCGCAGTGGGTCGAAGCCGGCAATTTGCACAAACGCTTGAGGAAGACCCTTGAACGAGTCGGCCAGCAGCGGCGAGTGGTACGGGTCTGGCTTGAGGTCTGCTGTCGGCGGCAAGTAGGCATCCAGGAAAAACTCCATAATGGGCGTCGTCGTCACCGTCGCGTCATAGCACTGCACGTAGCTCTCGAGCTCGTAGCCGTCGCGGTCCCGCAGCTGCTGGAAGAACTTGGGGTGGCTGCCTGTCGGCCAGTCCAGCAGCATCGCCTGGATTCCAGTAGTAGTTGCTAGATGTGCTTTAAGCGCCACAGCCAGGGCCAGATTTGAACCGGCACTGCCGCCCAACAGTATGATTTTTTCTGGGTTAATCTTCAGTTCCGCGGCATTTGCCTTCATCCATTTAAATGCGTCAAAACAGTCATCAAACGGCGTCGGGAACGGATGCTCGGGCGCCAGCCGGTAGTCCACACTAATGAGAACCACGCCCGGGTGATTAGCGGCATGTAGGTTCTCAACCGCCTCCGTGCCGTGCCCACCAATCGCCCAGCCGCCGCCGTGGTAGCGAATGACGCAGGCGTTGTCCGTCAAAGTATTATTGACAGACTTCATGGTCTTGATCTCTATCTGACTGCCGTCCCGCACTGGGATCTTTTGGTAGCTCTCAGAAACATCAACACCCGGCTGTGGAGTACCCTCCGGCAGCGGTGCCTCTGCCTTCCAGTTGTTGCGGAACGTCTGCCAGTCGTTGGCGTTCCACAAATGGGCCATGACGGCGTCGGCACCGGGTTTGCTGGCGGCAAAGTGCGGGTCGAGCTCAGCATAGTGACCGTACTTGGGGCCGCCCTTGCTGTTTGGGTCGACAGGTACGTAGTCGGGAACAGATTTGAGCTTCATTATCGTGAGTTTTGCGGTAATATATGACTATGGTTTCAGAAGTCTCGAAGCCACAAACACCTCCAGCTGGGACGTCATGTTCTTTATATCAACATTACCCCCTCTTGATCTAATTAATCACTAGTGCAATGTGACTTATTTATTGGAACGTCATGACCCCGGGTAATGCATGCCATAAACTGTCGTGAAGAGTATCATATTTTTGTGGAAAACAAAGTCAAATGTTTCAACGATGTCTGTTTTACTACGGAAATGTTAGACAATTAAATAAAAATTAAAGCTGCTGCAAATACACCAGTTTTATGTAACATTACTATTTTAAAATTCTCAAGATCGATGAATGCGTTTTATTTTCTTAATTTGCAAAATATTTTATTGAAACCATGAGCTCACTGTTGACTTACACGCCCGGAAAACAAACTCCGCCCGCCCGCACACGAATAGCAACCCAGTCAACCACAAAAACACTTATTCGCTCTAGCCTTTTTTTTTTCTTTTTTTCTTCTTTTGGTCTATCTCGGATTCATGCCCAGATTGTCGTCAGTGCCCGCCATGCTTTGCACTCGCCCTTGTGCCCGTCACTCCAGCCTTTTGTCTGGCATGCCTGTATTGTTAGCCTAGTGGCAACTGTAGAACAAAAATCAAGACTCACCCGATTGCAGTACTGTGCTTGCTGGCAGCCCGTGCACTTGAGCAGCTTGGCTCCGTCGCCGGCTGAGCTGCAGGCATCGCAAGTTTCTGAGCTGCTGCTCGACTGCTTGCCCCTCAGCTTCTCGGCTGCCGCCAGAGTCTGCTCCAGCCCGCCGGGCACGGCCTGCACCGTATGCGCCTGGCCCGAGGCAACTCTTATAAACGGCCGCTTGGCAGCTTTGCTCGTCATCGTCTCGGGCTCGTTGGGATCGCTGCTGCCGAGCGGCACGCTCTGGTAGGGATTGCGGATGACAGCGGTGGCACCCTTTTTGAGGCCGAGCTTGGCGAGGTCAAGTCCGTCACGGTCAAAGCCTTCGAAGACGAGGGCAAAGGGGTGGCTGTCACGGTCGATGAGAACGAGTGTGGGCTTTGTGATGGTCATGTTGTCTTTGATCTGAGCGAGGAGGTAGGCGTCGCTGTTGGCAGCGGCGGCATCCTCAGGTAGGTCCCTGAAGGGCGGGAAAACTGCACGGTCATTCAAGTCTGGAATCGTCATTATAATATGTGAGATTTTGATGTGTTTGCAATGAGTTTATGAATTATGTTCAGCTGAGATGAGAGTGCTCAACGTCCAGACGACGTTTCGCGATCTGAAACGCACAGACGCCCCTGAGTCGACGTCCACTATTCCCCATTTCCATTTCTGGTTATTTCATCAATCATCACTTGTGTAGACTCGTTCAAGTTGAATATATTTTTAATAAATTGACACACCTAGTCCTAGTGATGATGTAAATAATGTAAAATCAAGGCGCCGCCCAACCTATCCCAATCGCCAGTTAGATAAAAAAGAAAAAGTAAAGAAATAAAAAGAAGTAAAAATGAATCAACAATGCGACGAAGATATCACTTCGTTGTGTATAATGCACAAATGCAGGTCATAAAAATATAACGAAAAGAAATCCAAACACACTAATCCTTCTCAAAGCTCATCGTGACAAACAGGCCGATAATGCCGGCCAGCAATAGGGCCGTCAGAATACCAGCGCCCACACGGTCGCCCGTCGTCAGCGGCTTGAACGGCGTCGGGTCGTCCTCGCTGTTGCTACCCGCATTCGGGTTACCCACACTCGTGCCGCCTGTCGAGTTGGTAATCGGTGCCGCCGCATCGCCAATCAGCAGCGACGACACTGCCGCCAGCACGTTCATCGTCTGGCCCGCGCCCACGCTGCCGTCAAAAACGCCCGAGCTCCATTGGAACCCGCATGTGCGCCCGTTGTCGCCGCCCGTGCACTGCGTGATCGCCGCTTGTGTCGATGTCCGCAGAACGGCCATGATCGTCTCGTGCGCAAACGGCGCCAGCTGGCCCGTCGTGGCCAGCCACCGGTGCAGGTAGCCCTTGAAGCTCAGCATGTCCGTTGTGCACGTCATGACCGACTCGCATGCCACCTCGTACGCGGCGCCGTCTTTGAAAAAGAACTCGAGCGTGCGGTTCAGCAGGCCGGTGACGCGCTCCTGCCACTTGGCCTCCTCAGTGTGGTTCCACATAAAGGCCGCGCCCAGAAGCCACACGCCACTGTTGTATGAGAACTGCGCCTTGTTGATGTCGGTGCAGTTGGATTCGACGTGCGCGCCGTCGTAGATGTTGTACTGCGCGTCCATGTAGCCGACGCCCTGGATCCAGTCCCACGTGCGCTCGGCCCACTCGGAATATGTCGCGTTGTCCGTGTACCGCGCAAGCCGTGCGCCAATGTTGAAGAAGCAGCCGTTGGCGATGCTGTTCTTGTAGTTGTAGCCGTTGTTGACGACGGGGATCTGCCACCGCAGGCCGCCGTTGCAGGTGGAGTCGTGCCGTCCCGGGTCGGCCTGTGTGTTAAAGACGGCCTGAGCGAGGGCGAGCCACTGCGGCTTGCCCTCGGGCGGATCGGGGAACTTGAGCTCTGCCGCGAGCATGGCAGACATTCCCCAGAAGCCCTGGTCGTCGTTTCCTAGCGATGCTGTGACGTTGGGTGGCATGTAGTCTTCGTTTGGTCCCGTCTGGAACACCATGGCGTCCTGCACGACCTGGTTGTATGTGTCGTCGCCCGTCGTGTGCCAGTACTCCATCATCGTCCCCCACATTGCACCGGCCTCCCACCAGTAGTAATCTCCGTCGGGTGGTGGTCCTGGAAGAATGCCAGGAGTTTGGCCGGTTTCGTTGCCATTGTAATAGAGCATGAGGTCATATGCGAGTGTTTTAGCCGATTCCTTAATGGCATCTTATTCGTTAGCAAAATAGTCAGACAGCCATACTTTAGAGATGTCTGCTTTACCCTTTGAGTCGATGCTAAAAACGGTAGCTGCTTGTGCGTGCACGGCTGTGCCGGCCAACAAGAGCCCTGCGGCTGTCCGTATTAATGACGGCATGTTGACGCGTAGATGTGAGGTGCGAAAGGGAACGGCGGATGGTTTTGTATTTAACACTTGATTATTCGTGCTATCTGAACGGCGGCTCTGTTGATCACCAGGACGCAACTGAATAGGCCGATTAGTCGGTGAGTGCCGTATTATTGTGGTTGAGTGTTGGGTATTACTGATGTTCCGGCTGAATGACAATGTCGTGATGTCGAATCAAGCACGGATCGAAGAAAAAGAAATAGAAAATGAAAATAGAAACACCAAAAACGAAAAGTAAACCCCCCAACCCAGAATAAACAGGACGCCTCCTGCTTTTAAAGGAACAGCGAAAGCAAACACTCAAAATGAAATACGAAACACAAGCTGCTCGGGTTGTATGGCAACACATGCATATCTTCGCTGATGGGTAAGATATGCCAAGAGGCTGGCCAAGCCTGACCACCTCAGTAGTCTCTCCTGTCTCTTTATTTGTTCGGTTCCTTATAACTTGTTTTCTGTCGTCTGGCTCCCGTCATATTGGCCTCTTTGATTGCTTCAACGGCTCTAATACCGTCTATCTATTTTTGGCACTCATCTTCTGATCGAAATGTCCTTCGAAGAACACACCCTCTGTCGTCCAAGACTGCCCAGAAACCAGGACCAGGCTAGGATGAGGCAACGAAATTAGGTAGTTGCTCTGTAAGTGGCCTTGCAAGTATTAGTGTTCCGTATGAGGTAAACTTTAACTGTAAAGTTTAATCGTCTAATCTGTTTTATGTTATTGGGAATGGCTAGCCTTTTGGACCAACTCCCTCATAAAGACAGCAAAATACGGGGGTGGAATCGCTAGCGGCGCCGAGAAAACAAAGGGCAAACTAGAAGAAGAAAAATGGCAATGAATAATGAGATACTTGCATCGCAGAAATGAAGACAGCAGATCGTTAGTTACGGATCGTGCGGGACAAGCACAGCAAATAATCATGGGGGACTCGTTCGAGAACAACCCGCAACACAGTTGAATCTTGCGCACCGGCACATAAAAAACAAGACTGAAAGCCAGAACGGAAAACGGAAAGAAAATAGAAAGGGATACATAACAAAATGCACCGTGAGGTAATAGAAACCGGTTCTCAGGAAACTCTCCTTCTTTGCAGCGCCAATGTTGCACACTTGTTGCAGGCTGCAGGCGAGTAAGGCTGGGCGCCAACTGTCCAACTCTTGGTATTGTCTCCATGCCTCCCTATTCACCCTCTGCCCCTCTGTACTGGCTGAAGGTCCTAATATTTGTCTTTCGTCGAGAGAGCTGACAGCAGGCTGACGTTGGATACGAACCTTGGCCTAATGTTCGTATTGACGTTCCTGAGAGGCTGTACGCCGACGAATGACATTGTCATGATGGTGGCGCGAGTCTGACTTTCCTATGGCCTTTGAGCCTTTCAACGACTCACACCATAGGGGCCAAGCCCTGGCTCGGTCACCTGGACAGCGCATCTCGTTCCTCGAGACGCCCGTACAGCGCTTCCAGCAACACACACAACAGCAACCAGTGGCAACAGGACAACAAGAAACTAGCAAATACGCCAAGGCTGTGGCTGTACAAAATGCTCGGCGATCCGCCAAGACAGACCAGAAAGCTGGGCAGCGTGTCTGGGCATCGACAAGTGACAACCATTGGAATACAGTGCTTAAGTAGTGCTGCAGATGAAAAGACGGAGTGTAGCGGGCGAGAAGGATCCGAGGAGAAGAAAAAAAGCGATCAATGTGATCGGATGAAGTGGATGATTGTCAGTGTCAGTGTTTCTCACACACCCTGTGAATAGGGTCAAAGACCCGCTATAATGTAGCGTATCGCGCTGTGAACAAACGCCCAGGCTAGGTGGTTTCGTTGTCAAACAGTGCCCACTGAGCCAGCTGCACAACCGATTCCACATACTTCGTAGCTTGCTTCTTGCTCGCTTTCTCTCTTCTCCCACCCCATCTCTAATCCATCTCTGTTGTCTGTCCAGTCCTTTTCATCCTCAGCTACCTTGGCGATGAAGCCAAGCTCTCTGCAACCGGCAGTCCACGCGTCCCTCCCTCTCTTGGCAGGGGTAACTGGTGCTTCTGTGCACAATCGAAGATGACAAGATCAGTGAGGGAAGAATCGACTGCGGAGACTCTGTGTATTGGATGGCACTGACGTAGAGAATTGCAGCAAGAATAGGCCCTTTCTTTCTCCAAGAAGCCGACACGGACACAGAATTTCCGAAGAGCAACCCGGGGTGCCGAGAGTATCTAGCCTGAATTGTGGCTGACGTCTTTGTATGGCTTCTATAAGGCCCGTAGGCTGCTGGAGATGAGTCGATGCTCTCGCTCTCGTGCTGCCGTATTTTGGGATTGTGTCTCGTGGTTGTAAAATGGCAAGTCGGAATAGAGTTGGACGTGAGAGTTGGACGTGAGAGTTGGACGTGACTAGATATAAGCATAGCAGGCTATCAGTCATGCTCTTGCCCAAAAGGGAATTTCGCCGTACCAGCTAACCATGACGCGTCAGGCTATGCAAGGCTACTGAAGAGTGAAGAGTGTGTTTTCATCGCACCTTCCTTGAATATGTGAGTGTACAGCATGAAATAGGCAGGAACGGCTGGTGGTCTACGTCAAATTCGACAAGAGCAAACCTGCATGTCATTCTAGGAAAGAGCGATGCTGAACCATCACCCCATTCATGTCGGCTTGACGGTATCGTGATAATTAATTTGTAAATTACACTCTACACAACCTGGGTTACGGTCGAGTCGACTCTTCTGTTACGCTACAACTTATACTCGGGTATGAATTGCCCCTATCACCGTGTTCAAGCAATTCATTGACAATTCCTTAGCGCTCACTCGTCACTGCTGGCATCAGACTTTCAGCTCGATTGATATAGACCAAGACATTCGACTCGTCAGTCTTGATTTTCAATAGCTATTCTCCTCATAAGAGGCTTCTGAGACAACGTCTGGCCGCGACGCCCGTTACACCGTTGTGCTGCAGCACCTGCTGTAGCTGCATATCTAGTGTAAACTGGGACACGACATCCCGCAGCTAGTCCAATCCTGCCCTATGACGACTTGATGGTTGGGGATCTCAAAGGACGCCTCATAAGGATCGGGCCGCCGGACTACTTGGATATTAAGGTAGCAGCAGTGAACGGTGTTGTGCTGTTTGCTTGGTCTCTAGACAGCTCCGGGCAGCTCGAGGCATCTTCCATTAGCAAGTTCCATCTGTGACGTCGACATCAGTGATCGGCGTATTGCTGTTTACACTGTGCTACGAAGCTGATGCAGGCCATATCACCTTGCATACAGATGCGTTATCTTGTTTGTAGCTAACAGCATCAAGTACATAAACCCCCCTCCTCTAGGAAGGGTCAAGTGCTTACTTTGATACACTCATACGCGAGGTAGGGCAATCGCCATAGCTCCTCCGATTGACAACCCCTCTACGGCTATCCTATATCAATATCGCGACTCACATCGGACACTGGATCGCCTCGATTTGTATTTATGTTTGCAGAACAGCTGCTGAAGTTTACAACCTCACACTCTCTTCCCACACAAGCCATGTCGTCTTCCGACCTACTAAGAATTGCTTTCAACGGGTCTACTGTGACCGAAGAACAGCTAGAAACAGTCAAAAAGGCCATCCGCGAGACGCCCATCATCGACAATCATGCCCACCCGCTCCTCAAGCTAGAAGCAATCAACAAGTACGCACTTGAATCCATTGTCAGCGAGGCCCACGGCGATGCTCTTAATGGTGCAACCAGTGGCCTATCGCATCACCGTGCTGTGCGGCAGCTAGCTGTCGTTCTTGACTGCGAGGCTTCCTGGGAAGCGGTGCAGGCTGCCATTGACAAAAGGCGTGCAAACGACTACACCGCCTGGGTTGCTCAGTGCCTCAGTGGCATTGAGAACATTCTCCTTGATGACGGCCTGGACAATTTAGAGGAGGCGCACGATTTCACCTGGCATGATACCTTCACGCGTTCAAAGTGCCGTCGCATTGTCCGCATCGAAACAGTCGCGGCAGAGATCATCAACACATTTTGCAAGGCTCCGAAGAACACACTATATACTGCCGATGAGGCATTCCACCAATTTCTCAAAGAATTCGACGCCGAGATTTTGAGTGCCCTCTCCGATACCAATGTCGTTGGGTTTAAGTCTGTCATCTGCTACCGAACAGGTCTCGACATTCCCGCTGTCCCTGACTTTAGAGCAGCAAGCGTGGCACTGGCCTCCATCATAAGAGATTACTCGTTGACTGACTCACGATTCCGGCGCGTGCAACATGATGGGCTCAACGACTTAATCGTCCACCGCCTGGCTGAGCTCATTGGTAGTAGCCGAGGTCCTGTCAGGAAGCCCATCCAGTTCCATACCGGCCTCGGCGACAACGATATCACCTTGACCAAGTCATCCCCTGCTCACCTCCAAGAGTTTATCCGAACCTACCCGGCCGTCCCTGTCGTTTTGCTGCACACCGGCTACCCGTATGCCCGCGATGCAGGATACCTAGCGACAGTCTATGAAAATGTGTATGCGGATGTTGGTGAGATCTTTCCCATTGTGTCCCGACATGGCCAGGAGGCTGCTGTACGGGAAATCTTTGAGCTGTGTCCGTGGACCAAGATCATTTGGAGCACCGACGGCCACTGGTTTCCAGAAACATACCTCCTCGGCACACTCCAGAGTCGAGAAGCACTTGATGAGGTATGCCTATCGATTATTTGTATATGCACCGCTGCTAACTTTAGCTAGATTATCTGCGACTTTGTCCGGCGGGGCGACTTGAGCTGCCAGGCAGCTGTGACACTTGTCCAGGACATTTTGTTTGGAAATTCCAACAGAGTATACGGCCTTGGCCTTGAATTGCCTGGCCCTGAGAAAGTAAACGAGGCCGAAAAAGAAACGACGAAGCTGAAGGTCCCGTCACCTCCCACCACGTCAGCCACCATACCAACCACTAGTATTTGGAAAGACTTCAAATCTGCACAAGGTGCGATCGACTTTGTTCGCATATCATGGTTGGACTACAGCTCTATGCCTCGCATGCGCATGATCCCCTTTAAGCGATTCGACCGCTTGATCCGGGAGGGCAAACCGCTGGATATTGGAATCACCAAAGCAGCTTTGGGTTTGCTACAAAATGACTGCATCATCAACACTGTGTCTCCCACGGGCGAGTACCGACTGAGTCCAGACCTTTCATCCTTGACACTTGGACCCATCGAAGGCCATGTCAACATGTACGGCAACTTTCTGGAGCACAATGGCAACGAAGTCTCGCTGTGCCCGCGGACTCAACTGACACGTGCCCTCGCATTGTCGGCAAAGCAAGGTATCTCTTACCTCGTTGGCTTTGAGATCGAGTTTGTCCTTTTGCAGAGGGCCGACCCCAACATTGGCACTCATCGTTTTGAGACGATTGAAAATGACGGCCACATGTGGTCGTCGTCGCGCTTCTATGCCAACAAAAAGATACCACAGCTGCTCCGAGATATTGTCAACCAACTTGACAAAGCAGGCATCGAGGTTGAGCAGTTGCACGCCGAAAGTGCACCCGGTCAGTTTGAGCTCATTTTGCCAGCAAAGGCACCCCTCGAAGCCGTTGATATACTTTTGCTTGTGCGTGACACTATTGCTTCTCTAGCGACAGATGCCGGGTACAAGTTCACGCTGCATCCAAAGCCATTCCCGGAGGCATGTGGCACGGCATCACATGTGCACATGTCTCTCCACACCCCCGAAGGCGAGGACGCCAGCGAGTCCGTGTACAAGTCATTCTATGGCAACATCCTAAATCACCTTCCGGCCCTTGTGGCCTTTACCTACCCCAACCCGACCAGCTACAAGCGCGCCATCGATGGTGCCTGGGCGGGTGGCCGCTGGGTGGCATGGGGCGACCAGAACCGCGAGGTGCCGCTGCGCCGGATCCAGGACAGCCACTGGGAGCTGAAGTGCTTTGACGGCCTTGCCAACCCATACCTGGCCCTCGCTGCGCTGTTCTATGTCGGCGTGTACGGCATCGCTAACCAGAGACAACTGACGATAACCGGCACCTCTGCCGATCCCGCCCAACTGACACCCCAAGAGCGCGATGAGTGTGGAATTACCAGGATGCTACCGGGAAGTCTCGAAGAGGCGCTATCGGAGCTAGCCAGCGACCGCACCGTTGCCGACCTTATGGGCAGAGACGTCGTCAACCGGTACATTGAGGTGAAGCGGGCCGAGCTGGCGAACTACAACGCCAAGGACAGCAGTCAGCAACGCACATGGGTCTTGGAGCGGTACTGACGGTTGAGATAGATCTGGTCTGTAATTATGGAATTTATGAAGCAATAGTCGTTCCCATGTGATTTCGAGTAGAGTTGATGTCGAGGTAGATGAGGATTTGGGGGCAGCTGCAGGGCACTTTGAGTCCACGTGCGCCTTGCGATATCGCGCTCTAGCCAGGAACACGCCCCGTAGTTTACAATTGAATGCGCTAATGTACTCCGTAATACAGGGGGTCCGCCTATTGGCCCAGCGTATCTGGCCAGACGTATGGGGTAGCACCAATGGCCCAAAGAGGGAAGGAGCGATTGGCTTGCATGGGATATTGAACGGCTGAGCTGTCCTTTCAGTCTCACCTAAAACAGCCTTGCCAGAGACCGAGGGAAACAAGGAGGCATCACGACTGGCTTCTGATTTGAATGCGCCAATCCCACGACACGCAATACCCTACCTCTAGACGATTCTACGAACGAGCCATCGGGATTTGTCAAAATCGGCGAATTGACTGATTGCAACAAGTCTTCCCGGCTGTCTGTCATTTGTCCTTTCTTGGCGATCGAATTCAACGCCGATCCGACGACGACGACGACGACATCGCGGGTACGAATCTGATATCCCGACAATTCACTCTTGATATGCAGTAGACTTCGATTCTACCGCAAACGACAATAGGTGCCCAAGTACGGGACACAAGACCTACCTCCCACTCCACTTCACCTAGAACATCGACACCCCCTCACTCGACAGTCAATCGCGAATTGACCAAACCGGCATCATGATGGACGGATACGATGCATACAATGGCTACAGCGAGAAGCAGGGCCTCGGCGGCGAGGACCCGTTTGCGCCCAAGGAGAGCAAGAGCATTGTCAGCGCATTTGACGCATTTCGTATGTCGCCTCGAAGACACCCTGTTCTCTCTTTCCCGAGAGTCACTAACACATACAGCCAAAGCAAAGCCCCAGTTTGTGCAGCGGACATCCGGTGGTGGCAAGTGGACAGTCGCCATGATCGTCGTGTCCTTGATCCTCTTCTGGTCAGAGCTCGTGCGGTGGTGGACCGGCACTGAGGACCACACGTTTGCCGTCGAAAAGGGCGTCGGCCACAGCATGCAGATCAACATGGACGTCGTCATCCGCATGCACTGCGATGACATCCACGTCAACGTTCAGGACGCCGCCGGCGACCGCATCATGGCCGCCATGATGCTGCAGCACGACCAGACGACATGGCAGCAGTGGGTCGACCACAGCGGCAACCACCGCCTCGGCCGCGACCACCAGGGCCGCCTTGTCACCGGCGAGGGCTGGACGACGCTGCCGCACGAGGAGGGATTCGGCGAGGAGCATGTGCACGACATTGTGGCACTGGGCCGGCGCAAGGCGCGCTGGGGCAAGACGCCTAAGCTGCCGTCGACGGTCAAGAGCGTGGGTGACAGTTGCCGCATCTACGGCAGCCTCGACCTCAACAAGGTGCAGGGCGACTTCCACATCACCGCGCGCGGCCACGGCTACATGGCCATGGGCGAGCACCTGGACCACAACTGTAAGTACTTTTTTCTCTTTTCTCTTCCCTCTTGTTCTCTTTTCCAGTGAACCTTGACTAACGAATAGCTTTCAACTTCTCGCACATTGTCAACGAGCTGTCGTTTGGCCCGTTCTACCCGTCGCTCGTGAACCCCCTCGACCAGACGCTCAACGTCGCCGACACCAACTTCCACCGCTTCCAGTACTTCCTGTCCGTCGTGCCCACCATCTACAGCGTCGGCCACCCGGGCAGCCGCGGCACGCGCGCCATCTACACCAACCAGTACGCCGTCACCGAGCAGAGCCACGCCATCGACCAGCGCAGCATCCCCGGCATCTTCTTCAAGTACGACATTGAGCCGATTCTGCTCAACATTGTCGAGTCGCGCGACAGCGTGCTGCTGTTCCTGCTCAAGATTGTCAACGTTCTGAGCGGCGCCCTCGTGGCCGGCCACTGGGGCTTTACGCTGTCGGACTGGCTGCGCGAGGTGCTGGCCAAGCGGCGGCGGCGCGGCGGCTCGTCCGACGGTGTCCTCGGCAAGGCCTTCTAAGTCAAAGTCTTTGAAAAGCGAATGGTGTAGAGCTTGTGTTTTCTTTTTGTATATCAACGGCGTTTAGAGTTGCGTTTTTATTTTTGTATCTATTTCCCATATCGATCACATTGCAAAGTTCTTTAAAAAATTGACACTAAACAAATGGTATATCTAATTTGTATATACGGCTATTACTAGACGAGGCTTGGCCAAGTCCCTCCTTTTATATGCTGCTCTATCATCGTGAATTCATACAAATGCTTACACTTTTCGTTCTAACGCACTACGACGACTGTATCGGCGGCCCCATGGAAAAGTTGTTCTGGAGGCCAAGCAGCCGGCGGCCGTGCAGGTACAGGTCAAACGCAGTCAGCCCGGCATTGCCCTGGGCATACTGCAACCATGCGCCCAGCAGGCGCACCGCATTGCCCGGCCACAGCAGCGAGCCGTGCTCGCTGCGAATCGTCTCGACCTTTTCGTAAAACACCGTCTGCAGGCAGTACTGCGCCATGATCAAGAACGACCGGATCGGGCCCTGCCGCGTCTGCAGGCTCTCGTCAAGGCTGCGCGTGAGATCGTTGGTCTTTAGGATCAGCAGGATAATGCGCGGCACCTTGCCCAACAGCTGCACAAGGTCGGTCAGCAGGCCGTCCTGCAGCTGGCCGCTAATGTGGTCCTTTTCCGAGTCATTGCGCGGCTTCATGATGGACGCCGACTGCAGCACCGTGAAGTCGCGGCCGGTAATAGCCGACGCAAACAGCGGGAACGACTTCTCGTCAACACCGGCGACCTCATGCGCGTACTTGGCCATGCGCGTCATGTCGCCGTCGAGGACAGCCAGCCACATCTTGGCGTACGAGCGGCGCAGGTCCAGGGGGATGTCACGGTAGAGGCCGTGGTCGTACAGGATAATGTCAAAGTTGTGGTGGTTGCGCCACGGCAGGCGGCGCAGCCAGCGCGTCAGGAAGCCGACGGACTTGTTGGACTCGGAGGACAGGCGCACAGCCAAGTTGCCGCCGTGCGGGTCGCAGTGCAGCGGCGCGTTTTCTCCAAAGATCATTTCGTTGAAGATGTGCGCGAGGGCAACCGACACCTCGTCACGGTCGATGCCGTTCTTATCGAGATACTCGAGGTCGTCGAGGCGGTGGCCGGACTCACGGGCCATAACCAGGATGCGCTGCTTGGCCCAGATGACATTAGGCACAACGAGGGGCAGCTGCGGGATGTTGGCAAAGTGCTTCTGTGTGCGCTGCGCATTCTCGGCCTCGCGCTCAAAGTCAAGCTCCTGCGGCAGCGAGAGTTCCATCTCCTTGGACAGCCATTCTAGGTCGTACTCGGGGAAGAAGCGCTTGAGTGTTGAAAAGGTGAAGCTAGTGAGAGCCATGTCGAGGGGCGCCCATTGTGCGAGGCCGGGGTGCTGGACCTTGACGGCGACCTGCTGGCCAGTCTCGCGGATGGTCGCCAAATGCACCTGTGCTAGCGATGCGGCGCCAATGGGCTCTGTCGAGAATTCGGAGAAGTAGTCCAGCAGCTCCTTGCCGGTGTCGGCGCGGTACATTTGTTCGATAGAGGCGTAGGACGAGACGGGGCATCTGTCTTGCAGAGGAATAAACGTTGTTGTCCACTCAAGTGGGAGGAGGTAATTCATGGCGCTCTGCAACTGTTAGCAGTGAGACTCTGCAAGGGTATATGACCGTGACTTACCAAGTGCTGGCCAAGCTTGATGAAAATGCCGCCGTTTTTCTCGAGCACGCGCAGAGTCCGGAGAGCACAGCGCTTGTGACAGGCCTTGAGAAGCTCCGACTTTTCGTCTGCGTCGTCGACGCCCTCGCGTACGTTCAGTGTCTTACGATAGCTGTTTTGTTAGTTGTGGTATTCCTACAAGTACATATGAAACACTCACTCGTTGATGCAGAGAACCAACGCCGATGCCACACGTCCTGTCCGCTCAACAGTCTCGTAGCTTTGCTTGATATCGTCGGTGAATGCAAGGGTCGTGGCTGCTGCTGCACCGCCGCTTGCTGTGAGAATAACTGCGCGCCGGCTTCGGAACGGGTTCGACGAGGACTTGGACTGAGAAGACGAGGAGGATGATGACGAGGACGAGAATCTAAAGCCGTTACGGCTCGAGGCCAGCTGGTTTCGGCGGCACTTGACGCAGGCCCATGCCGGGGCAGATGAAAGCCGGGACGAGACGGCCGACTGCCGGCCAACGGCCCCGGCCAGGGATATCACAGACGGCCACATGGACCTTAATGTGTGTGTTTTGTCGTAATGTAGAGTTGCGTGGATGTCGTTGAGGTGTAAGATGAGAGACGTTGAAGAAAAGAACGGATCAGGAACCGGGTCACATTGTAGGAAGAAGAAATCGGTCCAGGGATACTTCGAGACTCGGTTGACTTGCGCAGTCGACCCTGGAAGTGGGAGACTGACGTCGTTGACTTTTCAGTGGTGTTAGTTACATTGGGCGGTCCTTCCCGTCCCATATAAATTCGGCGCCGAATATGGCGTGATGATGTAATCATCAAAATTGAAAGACCAGCATAGAGAGGCCTGCAGACCCTGAGACCACCCCAGGGGCGCTGTTTACAGCGGGTCCAAGTGCCTCCAAGTGCCTTGTTTGCGCTGTATTATTTCGCGATTCGCCGCCGGGCAGGATCGGGAGCGGATCGACTATTTTGGAAGCTGACTAATTTCACGTGACAGTGCTTTTCTGCACCCTGTAGACGCGTCAAGGCGACCGCGTTCGGTCCTTCCATTAAACACTACTATCGCGCCTTAATTGAGGGCCGCGCCTGCCTCGACTTTATATTATGTTCACTCCGCCCTCCCTCTTCCCACGTCAAACCACTTTAACCTCACATTCCACACCAAATCTTCACTCACGACGACTTATTCAATCTTAAGATACTATCATAGCCTCTCATTTATTTATACCGCCAGTCTATCATCAATCACCGTGGCCAATTCAAATACACCCGCCGAATCCGACAAGCCAGTCGCCACAATCCCCAATATGTTTGCCGCCGTCATGATGCCCTCGGCCGTGCCCATGGGCCCTGGATCTCCCGATAGACTGCCCTCCAGGTCGTCTATGCAGATGTCATCGTTTGCCTCTTCGCCGTTCCGCCCATCCAGACCATCGCCTCTCTCTTCGTCGCCGATCCGCGCCTCTCCCTCTCCCCCTCACACCTCGTCTCAGATGGACACCCAGTCTTCACCCATCCACTCGTCCCAGCAGCAGCCTTCCATATTCAACTTTTCCACAGACGCCTTCAACAGCGAACACAACTCCTCCTCAAACAACAAGCTGTTCAGATACGCATCGCGGCCAGTGAAGCAGGTGGCCCGCGGCCAGCAGACCCGCGACGCCGCACAGCAGACCCGCCGGACACTCTTTTTGCGCAACGTCCGTCAGCGCACCGACGACCGCGGCTGGGAGCGCCGCAACTTTGAGCAAGAGCTGCAAAGAATGGAGCACTTTTCAGGCGAGGAAGAGTTCCGGCGAGCACGCGAGGCCGAGGCGGCTGAGCTCTTTGCCGGCCACAACCTCGACGAGGAGATTGAAGATTCTCTGCGGTGGGCGCAGCTCTCCCAGCCACCAAACCAGACGAACTACAGCAACAGTCAAGACAGCATGGTGGACAGCGACGAGCACATTGCTGATCTGCTGGCGATGGAGGAGGAGGCTGAGCTGGAGAGGCTACTGGCGCTGGAGCAGGAGCGGGAGCAGGCACAGCAGGAGGCCATGCTGCCACAACAGCCTGCCACCCAGATGCAAGAGCACCAACTGTCACGACAGCCGAGCTCGCACTCTTACTCAGACGATAGCGAGTATGACGACATCTTTGCGGAGCTCGCGTCGGCAGACGAGGACATGGACATGGATCTGTAGGAACAGAAGCCGCCGTTGTTATTGTCTTCTTCTTTGCAGTCTCATTTGCATTTACATGACCGGCGTTTAAATGTGGTTTCACTGGCGTAATTGGAATATATTTTGGGAAAGGGTTGGCTGCACCTTATCTGATGCGCCGTTTGGGTTGCTTGCTCTTTAATAGTCTATCTTAAGCATCGGGCCATGGCTATGGCATATATCAACGTTTGTTTTCATTTTATCTGCTTCATGAAATTGAACTGCTTACTATGACAGTATTGTATCTGTAGTATTGCATTCAGATTGACCTTCCATTCTCCGTCTATCATAAAAACACCATCGTCCGTCTACTGCGTGTTGCACGACTCGTCGGGGACGGCCAGGGCCTCTTGGGCACTGGGCATATCGCCCACCAGATCAGCCGGGGGTGAGCCAGCAGTTTGCATCCGCTGCATCCGGTCGACAATGTACTCGCGGTCCTCGGGGTTTGTGTCCGAGTACGACTTCATCTCAAACCGCGTCACAATCTCGCGCACAACCGCCTGCTGCTCCTCGTACCGCTTCAAGTCCTCCGGCGGCGTCTTGTCCTTGTTCGCCTCCATCCACGCCGGGAACTTATCGTGCAGCTCTTTCATCGGCTCGTACAAAATCTCCTTGTTCGTAAGCTCCTCCATCATGCCCACCAGCATCTTGGACAGCTCCTCCTCGCTGCCGGGGCCACCCATGCCACCCGATTGCATCTGCTTCATGAACTCGGACAGCATATCGTCTGTGTTCTCAGAGTCTGCCGCGGCAGCGGCTGTGGCCTGGTCGCCCGAGGCCTGCATGCGCTCCATTGTGCGCCGAATCGTCTCCTCAAAGGACGCCTCAGAGGGTGCACCAGCAGCTGGAGTTGATGCCGGTTTTGATGTGTCCCTAGCTGTGGAAGATCCTGCATTGGCCGCCGCCGCCGCCGCGCTTGCTGGAGTTACAGTCGCTTCGCTGCCACCACCCCCACTGGCCGACGGCATGCCAAACTCCTTCAGCAGGCTCTCAAACTGCGCCTGAACCTCGGGCGACTTGTCAAACTCGCCCAGCAGATCTGCCATACCGGCCTGTAGCTGCTTGGCAAAGTCCTCGTCGTCAAGCATGTCCTCGAGGTTCTCGTCTTCAATATCGCCGAGTCCGGGGAAGCCAGAAGTTTCGGGTGCCGCTGAGGGTTTTGCGGGTCCGGATGGAACAGCAGGAGCTTTGGTGTCGATTTGTGCTGCCGAGAAGTCGTCAAGAAGGTCTAATCATTAGTCGTTGTATGTCATTAGGGGCTCTTAGAGCAAGCTTACCATCGAGATCATCCAGGTCATCCTCATCTGGGTCTGGCACGTCATCTTCATCTTCAACAGTTGCTGCCGATACTGGTGCCGGTGCCGCGGGGGCAGCAGTGACAGCAGGAGCAGGGACAGGAGCAGGGACAGACTTTTCTGTCTTGGCCTCCTCTGGCACAGGCACAGTCTCATTTGCTGGCTCTTCTATCTTTTCTGTCTCTTCTGTCGAAGAAGGTGCAGCTTCCTTCGCCTCTTCAGCCTCGGCATTGTCTGTGGTCGTCTTCTCCTTGGCCACTTCGTTTGTTGCAGGCTCCTCGGCCTTGGCCTCAACCTCGGGGACAGCGACAGTCTCAGCTACCTCTGTCTTGGTCTCTGTTGGCTCCTCCTTTGCCTCCTTTGCCTCCTCTGTCTTTGCCTCCTCCACCTTCACTTCTGTCGTCTCCTCGATTGGTTTGGCGACCTCGGCTGACTCAACTACTGATGGCTCGGCAGCGTCGACAGCTGGGGTAGCGTCAACAGCTGGGGCTATAACGGTCTCGGCGACGGCAGCGACTGCAATGGCAGCTGCCGCGACAGCTTCCGGCTTGGTGTCCGCCATGAGGCTGTTTGTGTTGGTGATCGGATGCGCAAGACGGTGGCGGTGATCGGAGATGGGACGGTGTTCGGGATCTTGTGAGTCGGCGGGCGATAAGTCGGCGGCTCAGATTCGATTTGGCCAAGTTGGTAGAGTGTGCTTTGTGTTGCGTTGTGTGGCAGAGAAAAGGGTCGCAAAGTGATGTGGAAAGACTGCAGCTCTTTTTCCCTTCTACGACTTTCCACCTATTGTTCCTCGGTCTTTCACAAGCCTGTCGCACGCGGTGTATTCGCTTGAGGAAGGCGCACTCCACACTGTAGCCATAGCCACGGCTCCTGCCCCAACCCCGCAGAGCTCCTCTTAGTTACTCCAGTCCCATGTTCTCTAATTTGCACTGATTAGTCATTTTCGAGATTGCCACATTGCAGTGTACGCCTCGACAACTTCTTTTTATTTGTCTTCCTTTCAGAAAACTTATTATCATCAAGTCATTTATTCGTGTTCTATATACTATTTCTGCGCTTTATTGTATCACTTCGGCCTATTATTTATGTGGTAAAAGAAAAAAGAGGGACGAGGAATGCAACTGAAAAGAAGAGAAAAAAAACAAATGTGAGAAAAGACATTCAAGAAAACTACATCTTTGACTTCTTGACGGCATCGCTACCTTCTGCGGTCCCCAGTGCTGGCCCGTCAAGGTACCACGTCGAGTCGACTGCCGGATCGAGCTCCTTGGTGGAGAAGCCGTTGCCGAGATACTGGAATCGGTTCGCGCGGCGCCGGCCCGTGCTCGCGTCGGCGTCATAGACATAGTCAAAGTCCTCGCCGCGGAAAGTCTGGAGCATGTCGAAGAAGTGGATGCGGCTTCCTGGGTGTACGCCCGTCACGGGACCATCCGGCTCATTGCCAGAGCCGCCCTTGAACCACGAGTTGCACGACGATGCCCAGGTGGTGCGCGGCATGAAGGCGCGTATGTGCTCGTTGTAGTCGTCGGCAGCGTCCTGGGACGGCGCAATGGCCATGATGCCCTCGGTTTGGCATTTTTTGAGGACGCTGGCAATGTAGTTGGCAATGTGTTCAGACAGTGTAAAGACGCTGCCGTGGCCGATCGGGGCATTGGGGCCGAGGAACACTGACTGTTAGGTTGATTTTATTTGCCGTTCTTCAGATGAAAACTTACTAAAGTAGTTAGGCAGGCCGGGGACGGCGCAAGACATGTATGCCTCAGGAGTGTTCTTCTGCCACAAATCTTGCAAGTTGCCATTGCGGCCGATCAAGGGGAAGCGAGGACGGAATGACACGTCGAAGCCAGTGGCACAGACGATGGCATCGACCTTGATCACCTTGCCGTCTGCAAGCTCGATCGCATCGGGCAGAACACGTCGCACACCGTCGGTCACCAGCTCAACGTTGGGTTGTGCGAGGGACGGCAGGTAGGTTGGGGCGGGCGTCATGCGCCGGCAGCCGAGGGGATAGTCGGGGATAAGCGCCTTGCAGAGCTTCTCGTTGCCGCCGAGCATGGCCGTCATATACTGTCGGACATGCTGGATCGCAAAAGCCTGAACAGGGCCGTCTTTCAGGAGCTTATTTGTTAGCAAACCGTCGGATTGTTGGCATAGATGTAAGAAACTCACGATAGGAAAGGTATTGTTGACCTCCTTCTCGATGGTCTTGACAAAAGTGCGGTAAAAGGCTGGATCGCTCTGGAACCGCTCAATCTGCTCCAAAGTAAAGTTCTCATCCTTGTCGAGCTCGACGTTCTGCAGCACAGGTCCAGCCGCACCCATGGCAAAGATCTTGACACGCGGCGGGATGATCCATGTCGGCGTGCGGATGACGTGCACTAGCTTTTTGGCGTGTGGCTGTATCTCGGGCACCACCTGGACGCCCGACGAGCCGTTGCCGATGACGACGACAGTCTTGTCCTTGTAGTCAAAGTCTTTGGGCCAGTTGGCCGTGTGCACGAGGTCGCCCTTGAAGTCATGCAAGCCCTCAATGCTCGGCCACTTCCAGGCACTATATTGTTAGGTATTTTCAGAAAAAAACGACGGTTGGTTGGGGACACACTTTAAAATGCCAGTCCCGTCAATGAGAAAGTTGGCATGGTCGGCAAACTGCTCCCCGGTGGCCAGGTTCTCAATGGTGAGCTGCCAGCGCCCCTGCGTCTCGTCCCACTGCGCCGCGGCCACCTTGTGCTGCGTCTTGATGACGTCCCGCATGTCCTCGTCGTCACAGATGTGGCACAGGTACGCGCCGATCTCCTCGGCGGGCGAGAAAAAGTTGGTCCATTCCCGGTTTGGCCGCCATGAGAACTGGTAGTTGTGGCTGGGGATGTCACAGCGGCAACCGGGGTAGCGGCTCTCGAGCCACGTGCCGCCGACGTCGTTGTTCTTTTCGTAGACGACGTGCTTGAAAGAGCCGGGCTGAAGCTTCTGGCGCAGGGTGCGAATCATGTTGATACCGCTTGCGCCGGCGCCGATGCCAACGACGCGGATGGGCTTGGCCGTGCCGAGCGGCGCCTCTGTGACAACGTATGGTGTCTTGTCCGCCATGGTTTGTGTTTTCGTTTCTGTTTTCGTCCCTGTTTTTGTATCTGTTTTGATCTCTGTGCCAGACTCTGCTTTCAGCTCCTCTCGTTCTGTTCTTTCTACGCCAAGAGAAATCCCTCTCATATCCCCGTGGTCACTTTGTTTTGTAGATGTAGGCTTTTCAGTCTCTCTTGCCGTTCTTGTATTTGTTGGTGTGCTTGTATTTGCTGCCGTTACTTTGGCTGTGGATGTTACATCAGCACTTGTGTAGTGACTTGGTTCCAGATTGGCAGCCACGGATAGCAAGAGGGTGTCGGCCATAGCTTCTGTTTAAGGGTATTATCTGGAAAAGAAGTAAGAACTAAACCCGGAAGGAGTGATGTGAGAGTGATAGCGCAATGATGGGCAGCTGAGAAAGGAAAGACCCAATAAAATATGCAGGCCCAGCAATCGGTGTAAGTGCGGTCATATACCGCAACGAGACAGGTATATTAGAGCGGTTATTGGAGACTGATAGTCAGGTGAAGATGAAAGAATCAAGTCAAAGATAGAGCCGGCAAGGGATGAAGAGTGTGTGTTGACAGTTGGCTAACATTCGGGCTAACGACCAACGACGCAGGCAAGTGGACTTTGAAGGATGAGGATGAGGTGGATGTAGACGAGGTTCATGGGGTGTGGATGAGGTGGGAGGTAGCAGTGGCTTTAAGAAGAGTCTAGAAGAGCGAGAGACAACTTGGACATGCTTATGATCAGTGACAAGCGACAAGGAGAGGCTCGCAGTTGATATATCATGCAGTGATAATGTGCATCTCACCGCAGGCGGCCAACATCCAACAGACAAGATCCCGGTCTATCTAACACCAGACAGGCTGCCGTGGTTTATTTCTGTTGGCTCCATTGGCTACTTTGTGAGCCCATTGGCTTTATTGGCCACGGCTCCGAGAACATGGATGCTGATAAAGTCACAGGACGCATGCCGTCAGATTTGGTGATGGAGCTTTAAATGATGTTTATCGGCGAGCTTGCATCGCATGTGAACTCTCATTGGATCAATTTTGTCTTCTCAGTTCTCGAAAAAGCAGTAACAGAGTGTTATGCATCCTGCACATTTTAGCCCGTCCAGTCTACATGTCGCAGTACGCATAAGCAGTGAACCTTGTCAAGTTCGGAATTGCACGTATAGCATGGCAGCAAGTTGCAGTCAAGTATGCAAAGCACCAATGGAGAGACAATGAAGAGAAGAAGACAATAAAGAGGCAAAGAGGCAGCAGGCGTTTCAGCCAGGGCCAGTTCGGAGCCCATGGGTTCGTCTTACAAGTCGGAATGGCGGTAAGTCAAAGTATTGACAAAAGAACCGAGACATTTACGGCACTAGTAATTTACAAATAAATCAATAGAAATAATGAGAGTCATACAAAAGAAGACGGAAAGAAGAATGAACAAATTGGCGTAATGATCGCACTAACATGCGAATACTTACACAGCACTGGGATCAGACTCAAGACACCCGGCCTTCCGCGCGCAGCCAGCCACGCGCAAGGCCGTTGAGTTGATATTACTGTACTTTACAATATCGACGGACGAATCAGCGTTCAAGATGTATGAGAGGCAAGAGGTAATTAAGATATACAGATATATCTGCACAGAGTAGGCCACTACCCGACCGGGTATCTCGTTGGTCGGTTTACGAGATGCCATGGACCAGCATCTGAAGGGCGGAAATAGAAGAACCACAGAGGATTCAATGGGACGTTAGGTCGATCGTTTTGATTCGAGTGGCTACGAAGGAATGAGAGAAAATAGCAAGAAAAGAACCCAAATTCAATGGAGCAGCCCCGTGAGCTTGGCGAGGCGCGCAAAGGCCATGTGACTATAAAGAGCATATGTGACAGGACGCCCGAGGGGCAACTAATCGATGCTTGAGGCCAGAGGGGCGGCATCGCGGTGTTACTATAAGCCCAGATGGCGTATGTGAGTCGTATATCAGCGTATCTTGTATTCTGCTTTGCTTTATGTCTGATAGATTATCTCACTCTTTATATTATGATCATTAATAACTGATAATGAAGTGAGAAAGAAGGCAGGCGGTCACAGGGATGTCAATGGCAACAGCTGCAAGGCAAGTGCAATAAACACGAGAAAAGAACCTGAAAAGAAAAGATGCCGCAAAGCCCGACACGTCAAAAGATCCTACCGAGGGGGCACACCTCGGGTTTCTTCCGCATGCAGCGCATGGTCTCAAGGATGGCTCTACTTTAGTGTACCACGGCGCCGGAAGACGGTGAAGATTGGCTGCATTTATAAGTTTGACTGCATTGAGTGCATTGAGTGCATTGCATCGTTTGGGATTGAGTATTGACAGCAGTGTCTTTTTGCAGAGATGCAATATATTAAAATTCAACATGCAATCAGAAATCTATTAAAATCAAATATTTACCTAGTAAAAAGAAAATCATACAAAAGAGGCTGAAGAGGAGGGGTAATGTGGGATATGAATACTGGACATGGAACGAAAACCGAGGCAGAAGACCGAGAGTGAGGCACAAGAGACATCGTATCCTGTCCAACCACGATGCAGAGAAGGCTGCATCTTATACGGAGCACTAGAATAAGCATGCAGGTGTAGAAAGTAAAGGGAAAAAGGAAAGAGTAGAGAGTGAAGAGAAGGAAGGGGCGATCAGTAAACGAGGGGCAGCCACTGGCAGCGATGAACGCCAATCGGGGAAGGAGCCACAAGGCTAGCAATCATCGAGCTGAAGCTCTCGCCTTTTGCTTCTGCTTCTCGATTGCCCGAGCCCGGTAGGCGGTCGAGAACACCATCAGCTCTGATGACAGAGTAATCGCCGTCTAGCGTGAGATGCGCCTTAGACCGGTCTGAAACCCGACCTCAGAAGGAAGGCGGTGACGGCCAGCGCGGTTCGGCCAGCAGAATTGCGGGGTCCCCCAATTCATGAATTATTTTCTTATTATTTTAATTCGAAAAAAGTTGCTCCCGCCGGGCGACCAACGACGACGACTCCGTACGAAAGGCACGACATTGCGCATGAGGAGTGGCCGAGACAGAGACAGACGCCGACTTATGAATTGTTGATTCTTATAATCGCCCAATTTATCTATATTTTTCTGTTCTTTTACATTGTACCCCGGTCCTTGTTCTCAGCTGCAGCCAGACCGCGAGAGAGGGTTTCCAGGTCATCCTGCACGTCCGAAACGCTTGATAAGCACTTATCAAGAAATTGTTCATCAGTCGTCATTGAGAGCCAGTACTCAAGTAGTGTCTTGTGGTACATTCCGAGTCAGCATTGAGGCGATTGAGGCGAGAACATTGAGGCTGAAGCTGAGCTGAAGAGGTGTAAGAGGAAAGAGGAAGACGGAGAAGAGAAGAGAGAAGAGAGAAGGGACAAGAGAAAAGAGAGATGTCCTTCTCATTTTCATTTTCCGGGGATGATATCGAGGACGATGGCACAGTCACTGCACCGGTCCCTGCGCCTGTTGCAACTACAGAGTCGGGCACTCCAGCAGCCAGCGCATTCCCCGTTCAGGGAAAGCCGCAGCTGCCGCCACAGCGCCATGACATCAAGGAGATGTTAGCACAGCTGCCCTCAAAGATTGCCTACAGCCTGCTAAATGTGGCATTGGACAAGGACACCACAACGTCGAGCCAGAGCCTGGCATCGCGGGACGCGCCCCGGCTAAGCTTGCCGCGGCGAGAGCTGTGGGACGTCAAGGTGCAGCTGATGGCCGAGGAGGGCGACGACGAGGACAAGGACGACGTCAAGAACGGCGGTGCCGGGCACGAGCTGGCGCCCGGCCTCGGCACGCACGATGTCAAGACGGGCATCTACGAGGGCGGCTTTAAGAGCTGGGAGAGCAGTGTCGACCTTGTCAAGGTTCTGCTGCAACCGGCGGCCGAGGCCGCTTCAACATCAACACCACAGCCGTCCCCAGTGGCGGCATCCATCCTGCAAAAGGATACCCCATCACACGTCATTGAGGTATGTGTTTGACCCATTAAACACTTAACATAACTAACGAACAGCTTGGATGCGGCACGGCATTGCCGTCGCTGGCGCTCTTCCACTGGGCGGGTGCTACCGCCACCGAGCGGAAACACCACCTCACCATCACGGTGGCCGACTACAACCCCAGCGTGCTCTTCCTCGTGACGCTGCCTAACTTTATCCTGACGTGGGCCCTGCAGCAGCTCGACTCGAGCCCGCTCATCCAGCAGGCCATCGCCATCGAGGACGAGGGCGACGACCACGGCGAGCTCGATCTGACGGACGAGGTCAAGGAGGCCTTTTGCACGTACCTCGAGGCATCCAACATCTCGCTTGACTTTTTGTCGGGCGGCTGGTCGCCCGAGTTTATTGAGCTGCTGTCGGGTACCGCGTCTACGGCCAACACGCTCGTGCTGGGTGCCGAGACCATCTACTCGCCGTTTGCGCTGGAGTCGTTTAGCGTGACGCTGATGTCGCTTCTACGGCGGGCCGAGTCGTCGTCTGTGGCTGCTACGGGCATTGTTGGCGCCAAGAAGCTGTACTTTGGCGTTGGCGGATCGCTGGACGACTTTGTGGTGCGGATGCGCGATTCCGGGGCTACGGTGACGGAAATCCGCGAGGAGGCGGACGGTGTGCGGCGTGGTGTCGTACAGTGTGTTCTGTAGATAATAGTTCATAATATAATCAAATAAAGGAATGTACTTGTTGCATCAATGCAATGACGTCGGGACGGGCGTGTTTGTCCCGAAGAGCCAAGCCGTCTACGATGAAACAGAGATGCGGCCGTGAAGATGCGCGGCATGGCACAAGTTGATTATCCTGCGACTTGACACCGGCTGCCTTTTGACTGCGATAGTCGCATGAAACAGGCCTTGACGCTTGATTCAATGTCTTTAGTTGGTAACCGATGCCTCATTGGGTCACTTCACTAAATAGAGAGGTATCAATACCCCGCGAATACATTCACGAGCTCAAACTAGTCTCTTCGATACGAGACATTGTGCATATGACGGCCGCAGAGGTTACATCCTCAGCGCAGATGTGGCTGCATGTTGGTGGTGGTGTTGAGGATTATTTATTTACAATAGCATCCAAAGTGAGGAGCGCATATTATATCATAAACTATTGCGAATGCCAATATACACTGTCACTACTCCGCCTTCTATCAATATCTGGCATCAGGGCCATAGACTCATATGTCACAAGTTGAGTGTTTTGCGAGTGTTTTGCGAGTATTACACAACAGCACCGTGCCGGAGTACCACAGACAGCATGGACAAGCATTCTGTATCACCGGATCAGCTGTCAACCGTTGAGCTGGATATTTTATTGTGAATAATCCTCGGATACGAGCACAAGGCCCGTACCGCCGCTACAACATCATATCCAGTTTATGTCGCGTGCAAACTCAGAAGCATACTTGTATATCCAAGCAGGTTCTGCGGCAGCTGGCCAAGTTCAATCCATCCCGCCGCTTGTTGGGCCGAGAAGAGCCAACTAGACATTGTACTATTGTTCGCCTCCGAGGTAGCCCGTGTACCAGAAATAGAACACGCTATTCATTTTTTACATGTCGCTGCAACTTCACTAGACAACAGACAGCTAGAGTGGTTGCTGCCTTGATTTTGGCTCTGCAGAGGAATACTCTAGAGTTCCCCAGATCACCGAATCTGACTACCAGGCTTGGCAACGAGCTGCAAGGAACACTTTTTTGAGATTCGCTCGCTCCATTTTATGTACAGAAGTCTCTACAGCGGGACAACAGGAGATCTGTTGAGCCAGGGACCCTGGACAGCCATATCTTACGTCCTCTTGGTCTTTAACTTTGCATTCTTCTACGCATGTTGTTAACTCTGCTGTCTTGGCGCCCGGCAGATAGTGACCAGTGACCAACAATTGTTGATCTGATCCGAGTTGGTGAATGTGCAACTACGGGTACAGAGTATGGTCACACCATCGCAAAGTGCACAGAGCATGGGGTAGACAGGGAGACAGACCGATGTCACTGGATCTTCTAATTTTACAGTGCTGTTCCGTGATAGCCGGCGAGTGGCATTGCCAAATGGAATAAATTAAAGAATGCAGCTCCGAGGAAGACAAGACGATCAGTTGTCACTGTCAGAACATTCCAGTTCTTCTTGGGGTTTCTCTTGTATTCTTCCTTTATACAAGTAAGTTTGTTAGTGTTATTTTGCATTGGCTGTGTCTGAGATGTCACCCGCCTTGTCGTATTTGTCTATTAGTTTCTGATGACCCTGACAGGTCTAGATTTCCACCACCTACTACTGAGAAATAAACATTACTCTGTACAGAGACATCTCCTTTTTACTCGCCCAGGCTTGTCCAAGCCTCCAAGAACTCCTGCCCCGTTTCGACACTGGCTGTGACATTCTTCATTTTCTTGTTTTCTTTCTGTCTCTCGCATTTTTACGCGCATCGCACCACAGCCCGCGCAACGAGACTTGTCAATGACATAATTGTGCAATTTCAATCTCAAAGGCGCGACTGTGACTCGTTGCAGCAGGTCACAGGCTCAGGGCTCAGGGGCATCGCTCCCCCGTGTCATCGTGTAGTGGATTTATTGGGCTAGAGTTTGCTGAATGGAATTCACGGTAGATCTGCGTACCTCTAGCTTATTTCGCATACAGCGCGCCTGCAACTGCCTGACAGAGTACTGTAGAGTACCGTCATCTACTTCAGGCACAGGTGGGTCCAACCGTTGCTCTGTGCACTAGCCTATTTCCTATTTCCTATTTCCTCATTCGGTGCCTGTCGCGTCAACGTGCTCCTCAAAGAAAGGAACGACCGGCAACCCCAGCTCTTGTTATTTTGGCATTACTTTACTTAATTATCTCATTTATTATGCCTTTTTTCCAAGAATTGCAGAGCATCGAAATGGGTCATGTTTTTGTAATAATTGCATGTAATAGCATCGCATCCGGTTGTATTCTGCTGGCATCTGATCTGACCTGTCCCCTTTACTCGTCGGATCGTGTTTTGTTTTGATGATATATTTCTTTGAATATCAACAAATTGTGTCAGATGGCTATGGCTCTTTGGTTCCTTCCGTAATTGCTACTCCTTGCGCGTCACTCGCTCCTTCCAGCTTTGAGACAAAAGAACGAAGAAGAGAAATCAGAAGAACAGTGACATTCAGAGTAGATCGCAGTCGTGCCTTCCGTCGTCGCCAAGCAATTTCTTCACTGGGCTTTCTGTGTCCTTTTTCCTCTTCCTCCGCCTCCCATGGTAATAGAGTATTGAGCTTATGAGCTAATGAGCTAATAAGCTAATGAGCTGTAGCAACCCAGATCCCCATCTTTTTATTTTTAAAGGGCCCAGCTCCTTCCTGTAAACTGTTGATGTTCTTTCTTCTTCTCCTCTTTTCTCTTCTTCTCTCCTTCCTCACATCACATCACCGTCTTTACATCTTCATCTTCACTTCATAACTCGTCTCTTTAATTTGTAAGTGCCACCTTGCCACCCTCTCAACTGCACCACAACCCTTGCTCCTGTCTCCTCGCCTTTGCCTCACCTTGGCTTCAGGGCTTGACTTGTGTACATTACCAACTCAGCCTTCGGCGCCAGTCTACGGCTATTTTGTTATTCTGGTCGTCTTTTGCCTCACTTTCTGCCTATCTCCAGAGTTTGCTACTCTGCCTGGCTTGGACCGCTCTTCTGCTTTAGCCTGCCGTGTCGTCTCGGATGGGACAACACAAAACACAACCGTCATCCTTGGGCCCCTCGCTCCCCGTGTCTTCGGCTGCATTCCAGTCGCTTCTTTGTCTTGTTGATCACCCTGAACCTGTCTCAAGCATTGTTTTCTTTCTTCTTTTTTTATTATTTCTTCCTAAAAACACTACATTCGTCATCTACTCAGAACGTCTTCTAACTCTCTAGAATCTTCAGTCTCTCGTTCATACACGCTATTAAACTTTACAACCTAATTACTCTAATCAACCACAAACTGTCAAAATGAAGTTCAGCATCTTCTCCGTCATTGCCAGCCTGGCTGCCGCTGTTGTCGCCACCCCGGCCTTCACCAACACCGAGTTCGACGTCACTCCCGGCTCGACCTTCACCCTGACCTGGGCCAACGCCACCGGCCCCGTCACCATCTCCCTGCTGACCGGTTCTGCCACCGACCTGCAGCCCGTCTCTACCCTCACCTGTAAGCAGCATCAACTCTTTTGAAACAATAAAACACATCTAACTGTCTAGCCGCCTCGACTGCTACTAGCTACTCCTGGAGCGTCCCTACCACCCTGGTCTCGGGTACCTACGCCTTTTCCATCTCCGACTCCACCGGCGTCAACTACAGCCTGCAGTTCGCCCTGACCGGCACTGGCACTTCCACCTCGGCCGGCGCCTCGTCTACTGCCGCCAGCTCTGCCGCCTCTTCTGCCTCGTCTGCCGAGTCTACCTCGGCTGCTTCCACCGAGTCTGCTTCCACCACTGACTCTGCCTCGTCCTCGTCGTCCACCTCGCACACCACCACCTCCAACTCGACCGCAACTGCTACCAAGACCACCTCGACCTCCACCAAGTCGACCTCCTCCTCGACTGCCACTTCCACCTCGTCGCCCGCCAACACCAACAACGGCTACCAGGCCAAGTCGCCTCTGGCCTTTGTCCTGGTCACCGTTGCCGCCCTGCTGTACCTGAACTAATTTTTGTCTCGTTGACTTCTGGTTTCAGCCTCGACTTTTAAATTTTTTGATTTCTACGTAATGATTTTGGCCTGTTAGTGTCCAGCGCTTTGGATACCTTATCTATTTTTATTTAACTTTTAGTATTTATTATTTATTTATTCACCTTTTCTTCTTCTCGGCTTGGAAAATAAAACATAGTTGGCATTCTACAAATATTTCGTAACTAAACATGTGAATTCGAAAGCGGGTAGCTACACGACACTACACATCGCTTACATCTACACTGCAGGTGTCGGCGATAGATCGCGGGGAATCCTGGTCTGTATGACACTGCTGTCAAGGACTCGCTCTGGCTCGTCTTTGATTATCGCATTCCTATCAGCCTCAGCTGAGACAATCAACAGTTATTCGCTTGAGGCGAAACACAGTGTCAGAAAGACTCTGTATTGTCTTTTCATATCTGAGTGTACATTTCACGCGTCTGCCATGTTTGTATCTGTATTGGTCCAATCATGAACAAATTTGATTTTAATCTGGTGATTTCACTTCCACATGTTTTTATTTATTTATTTATTTTTATTTACAATTTTGATTTATTTGCAATAGAATTCGGGGATTATCTCGACAAACTATACAGACAGTACAACTAATGGCTAAACGAACCCAAAAAGTATAAATGTATTTAAACTAATGCCAAAGACGCCGTGATTATGCCAATAAATATAATGCCCAATACATATAAAATAGTAACAAAACAATAAGCCACCCGATTCATAGCATCAATACTAGAGCTTGCTCTTGATCACAGGCTCGCCCGGCTCCTCCGACACCACGACGACGACAACGCAAATGTCGTCAACCTTGCCTCCCAGCCACCGCTCCTGTGGGTAGTACCGCTTCACCTCCTTGGCAAACGGCCCGTTGAGCTTCGTGTTCACACTCGCTTCCCGCGCTGCACCCGTAATCTGGGTCGCAATGAGGCTCTGCAGCGTAAAGTCCACCGCACCCTCGCCCAGCACGTCCGCCTCGTTGGGGTGCGTCAGCTCGCGCAGACCCTGCGCGTCCGCAACACCCACGCCCGCGTCCTTTTGGCTCGTCTGCCACGCGCCCGTAACCCGCATTGCGCGGCTCACCAGCTTCAGAATATCTTGGTTGAACAGGTTGTCCCACACGCCGTCCGACGCAAACACCAGCACATCGCCGTGCCGCAGCTCGTGCCGCGACACCTCGGCGTCGCGCGGCTCGTCGCTCAGCTGCGTGCCGCCAAACGCCGCCATGCGCTTCATGATCGGCTCCGGCACGACGCTCAGCTGGAACGGCGTGTTGAACGCGTGCGTCTGCGGCTCCGAGTACGTGTGCACACCGTTGAGACGCAGCTGAATGAAACCCGAGTCGCCGAGATTGGCGACCTCGAGCTCGCCGTCGGGCGTCAGCAGGCCCACAATCGCCGTCGAGCCGCCGGCGGCAATGTCGGGATCGCTGCGCACGGCCTGGTAGCCGGCCTCCATCAGCTTACGCGACCCGAGCTGGTCCTTGCCGTCGTTCTCGAGAGCAGTGGCGGCCATGTACTCGCACAGACCGTGCGAAAAGTCGGCTGGGTCGACGCCCGAGTCCATCCAGCCGCCGACACCGTCAGCGACAGCCAGCGCGATGTTGTCCGAGTTGCCGACGCGGCTCACGAAAAAGGCATCCTGGCCGCTCTCGGGGCGCTGTGCTGCTGTTTTGCGCTGTACTGTTCCTGGCTGGGCGTTCTGCTGCTCAGGACTGGAGGGGTCAAAGTGGAAGACGTGTTTTGTCGGGTCGTAGGGGCGGCCCTTGCCAATGTAGGATGCGGCGACGCTGTAGGTGAAGATGCCGCGACGGGCCGAGGTCGATAGTGACGCAGAGTTACTGGGGCATGTCGTGGGGAAAGGCCATTTCGGGGCGAGGGGCGCCATTCGAAGGCGACCTGAGTCGTATGATGAGTAGCCGCGCGAGACCGACGATGTGTGTACTGAAGATGCCGAGGACTCGAGTCCTGAGTATACTGATGCCGATACTGAATGCAGAGATGCTACTACTAATAACAAAGTGGCTATCGCGTCAGATAACGTCGCAGACGCGATGAGACATGCGATGCATCTAATTACACATTGCAATATATAAAAAGAAGAAGGGTACAACCAGACAACACTGTCAGGGGTGTGGCTGGTGGTGGTGGTGGTGGTGGTGCTTACATGGTCGTACACGGGGCCAGGAGGCAGATAGGGCCGCTCGTGCGGAGCGGATGGCCATGCTTTGTCTGGACGCTCCGATGTGAGAGGCGAAAGGAGAGGAGGGCGACGCGGTCGGAGAGCGAGGTGGTAGGCGTGGACAGGCAAGCGGCGGCAGCTCGATAGAGCGATAGAGTGGTGTTGCTTGATTGATGTGGATGAGATCGCGAAGCGTGTCCCCCACGCAAGGCAGCTGGGCCGAGCTCTGATTGGTGAATGGGGCTAGGCGCAGTTTGCTCTGTACGAAGTAATAGCTGCCGTTTTGGTGCAAAGCGTCCAGAGCGTCTCCAGAGTCTCCAGAGTCCAGAGCTAAAAGGTCAGCTGGCAGGGACCCACTTATCGGGAAAGCAAGTAGCAGTTGCGGAGGATTATCACCCGCTGCAAGGAATGCAGACGGAGTGCGGTGCTCCTTTTTTCGGTACGGAGCAGAGGGACGAGCTGCAACCGGAAGGACAAATATGACACAATGGCAAGGAGACAGGAGTCAGGAATAGGAGACTGGAAAACAGGAAAATAAGCGATAATAAAGAGCAATTCCATTTGTTTTGATCAGATTACAGTAGATTACAGCGAGGGCCAGCTTGACAATTTCTCCGCAAAAGCATAGTACCTGTCCTTGCTGGCAAATAGGAAGCGTGTTGTTGTTAAAAACAGTGGTGTAATGCGTGTACAGTGCCGATTTACAGAACCATTTCCACACAGTGGCGTGTGCCTGTCCCGGCAAATCCCCCAGACTCCCAGAGTCTTTGCGGTAATGCGGTGTCTCAGCACGTGAAGGATGTGGGTCTGGCTGTCCAGTCAGCGTTTTCCCGAATCGTCCCTGGGTGTAAGGGGGGGGAAATTGACAATATGGCAGGCGTGATTGGCCAGATTTCCGTTTACAGCAGCACCTGGATACAGCGGACTACAGTAACCGAGGTGTCCCGAATTTCCATCGTCATTGACGGAAAACAGGCGTAAAAAACTGTCAAAACGCACACAACACCACTGTCACCCACCTGTACGATTGACTCTCTGTTTCTCTTTTGCCTCACTTTTTCTTCTCTCATTTGATCCGTCGACGATATCACGACATCTACACTTCCACTTCCACTCCTCTACACCACGACCACGTCGACGAGCCATTGAGTCATCGAACCGACTTTTGTTGTTGTCGCTGCCATTTTTATTTTTTCCGGCGACTTTTCAGTTTTGCCGTCACGCTCTCTCTGGTTGAAGATCAACTTGTTCTTCTCTCCTCAACTCTCCACTCTATCATCCGTTTCCTTTCTCTTCTCTTTCTCCTAATCATTTCCTTCACCACACACACAATGGCTGCTCTTCGCTCCTCCACAATGCGCCTGATGGCGTCCGCGTCGTCGCGCCCGACCTTTGCTGCCGCCATCTCCTCTTCCGCCGCCTCTTCCTTCGCCTCTCCCGCCTCACCATCACAATATATGCGCCGCTCCATGGCCTCCGTCAGCGATACCCCGGCCGAACCCGCACAGAAGCTCAAGAGCTTCAAGATCTACCGCTGGAGCCCCGATGCGCCATCTGAGAAGCCGCACATGGACACCTTCACCCTCGACCTGAACAAGACCGGCCCCATGATGCTCGACGCCCTGATCCGCATCAAGAACGAGCAGGACCCGACCCTGACCTTCCGTCGCAGTTGCCGTGAGGGTATCTGCGGCAGCTGTGCCATGAACATCAACGGTGTCAACACTCTTGCCTGCCTGTGTAAGTTATCGGACATCAATATACATTTTCCCGGAAGACCACACTAACAACTTAGGCCGTATCCCTGTCGACGAGAAGGAGGTCAAGATTTACCCTCTGCCGCACACCTACGTCGTCAAGGACCTGGTGCCCGATCTGACCCAGCTGTACAAGCAGTACAAGTCTATCAAGCCCTACCTCCAGAGAGACACACCTGCACCTGACGTATGTTTCACCAACTTGTATACATCCCAAAGGATGACAAAGACTAACTCCGCAGGGTCGCGAATACCGCCAGAGCAAGGAGGACCGCAAGAAGCTTGACGGCCTGTACGAGTGCATTCTGTGCTTCTGCTGCTCCACGTCCTGCCCGTCCTACTGGTGGAACTCGGAGGAGTACCTGGGCCCTGCCATCCTGCTGCAGTCCTACCGCTGGTTGGCCGACTCGCGTGACGAGAAGAAGCACGAGCGCAAGGCTGCCTTTGAGAACTCCATGTCCCTGTACCGTTGCCACACCATTCTCAACTGCACACGGACATGCCCCAAGGGCCTGAACCCCGGCCGCGCCATTGCCGAGATCAAGAAGGAGATGTCGTTTTAAAGGGCGTCCCAAAGGCCACGAGTAGCGAATCTTTCTTTTTCTCGACTTTCTTTCCGTCATCATCAATGCTGTTGAATAATCAAGTTTTTTTTGCCTCCATTTTCTTTATTTTTCTTCTTTCCTCCCTTGCGCCGGCTTTTTGCTTTTTAGCTTTTACCACATTCTGTTGTATATTGTTCAACCTCGGAGGATTTTATCATTTCTGTTTTTGTCTTTTTAGATTTTTCCAGACCCGTCATTGTCGCTGGGATGCCGATCCGCGTCGATGTCTGTTGCAATGTGCATCGTGGCGATTGGTGTCGATGACGGGCTGCACAGGGCCCACAGCAAGGCTGGGCAAGTCATAGAGTTCTTGAGACTTGAGCTCATAGAAGAAGGACACAGTCCAGTATATAAGTATGCCGCAACATCGGCACAAAAACAATAGTATAAGCAAAACAGATAAAAAAAGAATAAAATCAGACCATATAACAAGATCCATCCCTGTCATCATACGAGTATGTGCACGGCATCTACATTGCAGTATTATAATCATCACAGCATGCCGTCTTTGCAACAGCAGTAGTCGGTCATCGTATGATGATAGGGTTTATTTTAATAACCTTGAAAGTTTGTTCACCGTTCTGCTGTTTCTCCTATTGCGCCTGAGCCGCTTTGAACATGCTTCCTTTTTGCCAATTGTCCTCCCATCGCCCGGGTACTACCCTGCTCACGCCTCGACGTAGGCAATGTCGACGGGGCGGTAGTTCTGGGTGATGATTGATGTCCCTGGTCGTTAGTATGAGCCAACCCAAAGAAAGTATATCGAGAAAACTTACCATCATACCATGCCGCAGCATACGAGCCGGCGCCTTTTTGGATCAGCACCCAACGACCATTGGAGCCGGCATACGATAGACCATTCGCCAGCGGAACCTGTGCTGCCAAGTCGCTGGCATCGCCTTCATCACCACCAAATCCGCCCAGAGTAAACGACTGCCAGTCCAGCTTGTACCCAGCCGGCCCGCCAGATGCCGCGCCCGCCGGGTTGGCCACATCTCTCAGAAACAGCAGGCCCCCGGTGCCATTAAGCGCCAGCGCGTGGTCGACGATACCAATCGGGTACGTGTGCAGCTCGTAGTGGTGGCTCTTGGATGTTGCGATGGAGAACTGCGCTGGTGCAGGCACGCCAACTCCATAATCGTCAGAATTATCTGGCGACGGGGCTAGAGGTGGCACGAGACCGTGGCCGGCCTTGGGCTGGACGACACCGTTGGGCGAGTAGATGCCGACCTCGCCGCCGGGCTGGATGGACAGAAACTTGCCGTTAATGCCAGAAGCCGAGGGGCTGGCTGTTAGTCGAGTTCTCATAGACATAATAGACAACAACAGGTAATACTCACGCAACAATCCTGAGTTTGTAGGTGCGGCTCGGATCAGAGCGCGGTAGAGATCCGACAGAGGCAGCCGAGGCCGCACATGCCATGCCGGCGAGGATGGTCGAGACAGCAGTGGTGATCTTCATGCTGTAGCAGATTCTGTTGGTTGTATGTAGTGTTGTTGCTTGTGGCAGAATTGTAATAGCCAAAGTAGCTGAAGCCCTCCTGGTAGTCGAAGCATTCGATGTCTTCGTGGTGATGCTCAGGTAAGACAGAGTGCAGCGTCAGCTGAGCTTGGCACAAACATGCAGGCGCGTGGACCAAAGGTTCCCAAAATACGAGAAGGCAGGAGCGATGGGCGTCGCTAATTTATAGGATAGGCATCACCGGTGTTTTGATTGAGAGCCATGGAAACCACGGAGACAATGGGAGGCAATGTCCTACATCTGTGTAGCACTGCTCTCTAGACTGGACAAGTTGTTGGATGCTTGATATATCGTGATATAACGCTGACTGTGCCTCACTTCTTTACCCAGCTCCTTCTTCCAATTGGATTTCACCAACAAGACACAGTACGACGACTGGAAGAAACCTGAGATGAGATGCCCTTCGCATGACCATCGACGGTGAGCTTTGCCTCAATGCATCTTGGCATGGTCTTTTCTAAAAATGCAGACATGGCCAGTGGAACAGCCTCCAAAACTGGTTCATCAAGGTCGGCTTGATATTAACTTGAGGTACTTTAAATGTTAAAATTAAAGCAGCGTCCTGGGAGTGGTAGACACTATATGAATCGTCGCATGTTGGGTATATCGGCTCAATCGACATTAATATAATATAGGGGCATGGTTGGTGGCAGTGCAATATGATGATATTGAGACGGCTTGGCGGGCATAAAAGAACGCAGCTGCCTTTGACGAGTCTCAGACAAACTATACGATGGGCGTGTGAGATTTATGGACATATTGGTGACAAAACAAAAGACCTGGAAATGTACATGACCATAGATGGCTTGCCTTTTGGAATTCCCGGGTACGGAGTAAATAAGGACAACGAACGCGATATTAAGATATTAGTTATGAACAGGCTTTAAAATAAATGGACAAACGCGTGCTTAGAATGGTCAATAGCAACTAAAACAACACGGACAATATAGTGGCAAAAGAAGTGACAAGGAGGTTAAGTACCATCACGCCGGCGCGCCGTCATTGAGGAAGCCGTACGGCTGCACTGTAAACGGCCCGTGGCACGCCTCGTCGTACTTGGCACGCGCCGGCATGTCGTCCTGCACGCGCAGGAACGTCTCTAGCTCACACCAGCCGTCAACCCGAGACGGACCGCACTCGGGGAAGCTCGCACCCAGCGGCAGCGTGCGCTGGTTGAGGATAAAATGTATGTACTTGGTCGCCTTCCCCGCCTCGTCATAGCCGGACCGGTCTGCGGCCACGGGCTTGGGCGCGTCAATAATCTCAATGTCCAGACGGGCACCAAAGGGCACGACGTGCGACACGGTAAAGTTGTGCGGGCCGGGGTACACGGAGGGCTCGAGCAGCTGCGCAAACTGCTTGAAGCCAAACGCCGTCAAGATGGACACAATGTTGGTGTCGTGCGAAAAGTCCAAATACAAACTCTGGTTGAGCGGGAAGGTGTCGGTGCTGCTGTCAAGGGTGACGTTGATCTGCGAGCCCGAGTAACCGAGCGTGTGGTTGCGGAGGCGCGCAATGACCTCCTGCTGGTAGCCGATACCAACGGCGCGGCCCGTGGACGACTGGAAACCGCTGTTGCCGGCAAAGCCAAGGTCAATGGAGTAGCCGAAGCCGACCCACTCCTCGTGCGTGAACAGGCTGCAGAAGCGGCTGAAGCCAAAGGCGGCGGTCTCGTAGGGGCACAGGGTCTGGGCAGCGTAGGTGTCCTCGATACTCCACTCAATACCGTCAATCATGGACTGGAAGCGGGCAGTAGCATTTCTCAGGTAGTTCTCGACCCAGATATTGCTGGCAGTGGTGCCGGCATTGTCCTTGCGCGCATTGGGGCAGTTCATGTAACCGGCCAGCGAGTTGTTGGCACCGTCACGCTCAATGATGACTTCAATCGTCGCATTGTTTGTCCACTCGAGGCCAAAGAAACCGGCGAGGAAGTTCTCGGCAGACTTGAGCATCCGGTCTTGGGTCTATATTGTCAGCATAGCACGGCTAACTATTTGGCAAACAAGACTTACTGTTGTGCGAACAATGATTTTGCTGTTCGGGTTGTACAGGCTGCCATACATGTATGAGTGAAGCACACCTAGTTGGTTAGTTGTACTCAGTCACGGTTGTAGAACGTAGACAACTTACCAGAGTCAAACAGCTCCTGGCGGCCCTTGGGCACCAGGATCTCGTAGCCCATATTGAGCTTCCAGTCGTTTAGGAATTCCAGGCCGCCGCTGGCCTTGAACTTGCCCTTGTACTTCTCCATCTTCTCTGCCAGCTGGAAGACATTTGCGCCCAGCGTCGGATACCGCGAGCCGTGGCGACTCAGCATCTGCAGCTGCGAGATCACAGCACCGGGCGGCAGAGCATACTCCTGCACGCCGAAGCCGGGCGAGGGGTTGTACGGCGACAGGTAGCCCATGTGACGGAAGATGGACGGCTCCTCGCCCAGCTCGCCCTCGACGGCAATGTTGGTCTGCAGGGGCTGGGGAGGCACGTATGTCGCCGACGGGTTGATCGTGACCGTCTGCGCCATAAAGGCTGCATGGCCTGTGCTGGTCGGGCCTGCCCACAGCTGGGGCGAGGTCTGGAAGTGCTGCGGGACCGTTACTGTTGCTGTTGCGCAAGCGCAGTCTTCGACTGCGCCGCTCTTGTCCTTGGAGCCGCTGGCGCTGCCCTGGCTGGTTTGGGGATGTGCCAGTGACAGCACAAGGCCTGTGTTGTCGGCGACAAACTTGAAGCCAATGCACACGGCCAGGCAGGTGATGAACGAGACGATGACGACGCGGGCTGTCTTGCGGGAAACCCACTTTGGCGCATCGGCAGGCCCAGAGGAAGTAGGGGGGGCATAGCCGGGCGTTCTGGGGATCGGGCTGGCCCGAGCAGCAAGGAATCCCCGAGTCTCATCTGCATCGGCATTGGCATCTTCGTCGTCGTCGTAGGTGTTGCTCCGGTCATCGGCAAAGCTCGCCTTCTTGGAGTCGTTGCCTGTCTCCTTGCGGCGCTGGAGCTCGACCTCCTCGACATCGGCCCCGTCAATTGGCTGGTACTTGCCATTCTTGGCAGCGGTGTCCTTGTCTGCCATTTCGATAACGGCTTCACAGACCAGTATATGTGCGGTATAAGTGAGCTAAATGAGCGGCGGTTGATCGTTGATGTGTCGTGGCCACCCCTTTCCTGGAGTATCTGTCACACTTGGGCGCCTCCGACAACACGACTAAAAAGACAAAATGAATGAAAAGAGGAACGTCGCTGTTTATTCCCCGGATGATTCCAAGTTTCTCCAACTGAGAGCTTGCTGTGATGCCTGGATGCCGACTGACGGAGTTCCATCAAGGTTGTGGACATCGCAACGTCACTTTACGCGGTCCTGGTTGGCTGAGGTGGGAAAGTGGATGATTGCACGCGCCATACCGCGCCGTCAATATATGATCACGTGACACTGACTCGCGGACGACGTCGACATCAGCATCGGCGACATGATTTATGAAAAGAGAATAATAATTCAAGAAGCTGAACTGATTATTTCCGTTGTTGAATTTTGGTTCATGATGCAAACTTGAATAAAGATCGCAGGAGACAAGAGGACTTATCACGAATGATGCCGAACAATGAAGCTCGAGAATTTATGCGATACTCGACGTGATACTCGACGTGATACTCGGTCTGACAAGATAAAAATAAGAAAAAAAGCTTTATGACCAAAACTGTAGCCACAAACGATAGAAAGTAGTAAAACTTTTAAAAAAAAAAGAGGGCGATACAATCCGTCAGCACTGGTGTGGTGAAACGTCTTACACCAAGTGGGATGTCAAACGTCAAGACTGGCCGAAATGATGAAGATGTTTTTGGAAATAGAACAATAGGTTGAGAGTCTGTCTCACATTAGCCTTGAATCTAGGAGGATTTCTAAATGAGTGAGTGCATAGAACACAAATGCCGCACAAGTCGAGGAAAAGGAGTGAGCATGGGCGTGAGAAAACGAAGCTCAAGCCATTTTCATTTCTTTTTTTCTCTATATTTTGTATGGTTTCCTCTAGCTATATTCGGATTGCAGGGCCTATTCTGACGAATAATTTCATTACCGAATGCAAAGCTGAAAGATGTGTATCATCGACGGCTGATAGAGGTAGGTTGACCCCCAAATCTTCCATCGGATCGTCTTCTTCCTAAAGCCTTGGAGCTCTTGGCAGATAAGAAGTAATTCGGCAAGCAAAAGTGTAATACCAATTAAGCAAGGGATACGTATGAGAAATAAACAACTACAGTATCACAGCTAGACATCATATGTTCAGCCACTATCGAGTCATGGCGAGGCTCCTACCACACGAGACGGCACGGCTACCCCGGAAGCCATGTCAATACCAACACCAGTAGACCATGGGAAGAATGAGAGATTGGGCACTCTCTCCTGCTTGCATTGATGGCGCTGTGCCAGTGCAGAGCTCACCAGTCTGGATGAAGCAATGCGTATGATGCGGTGGCGAGTACCTGAGCTGCCCAGCTGTTTGCCGTCGCATCCAAGCTTCATCCCAGCTAACTCTGCTATTTCTCATTGCTCTCTACCGAAGCTTCTATCTCGAGCTCACCTTGAAGCTATTTACATGACATAATATGCGCAAATAAGTAGCAGACTTAAGGTTAGTTTAACGAGTAATGTTTGCTGCATTTTAAGCTTGCCACAGAGTAGAGAGCTATTTGCGCCGTTGGAACTTTTTGTAGCGTGAGATCGCCATTACCCTCAAATACTGTCAAAGTCATTGGCTGTCGAGTGCCAAGTAGATAAGAAAAAAGACTCAGGATCCAAGGTCTATTGGTCTATTGGCTCAATGGTGATCAATGGCACCGTTGATCTACTGTAATGGTCGCATCGGGGGTAAGCTGTAGTAGAACACAGAAACCTGCCATCACAATCGTCATAAGATACGTCAATTCAGACAGGAGATGGCCCAACCCGAAAAAGAGACGCGGAAGGCGAATACCAGCAATGCGAAGAGTAGGCTGTGTGGCTGCGTTCATAATGATACTAGCTGTTGTCTGTCGAGTACTTCTATTGCACTTCTAAATCGGAATAGAAACAACCCTTCCGTCGCAAAACACATCAAAAGTACAGAGAGCTCCTACATTGTAAGTCACGAGGTACGGCGTACGGTGCGGCGAGTGACAGCACGCGACAGCTTGACTGCAATTTTCTGGACATCGTACATCCAGCATACATCGTACACTTCATTGAGTACTGTGGATCACTCCATCCAGCATCGGAACGCAAACGAATGCAGAAGGAGACAAGAAAAAAGAGAATTAAGTCGAAGAAAAAACCATAAGAAAAAGAAGAAATGAAGACGACCCATCGGTCGGAATGATGTGAAACGCGGAATCTAACTCTCCGTATAAATTTGTACACATTCAATTGTTCGACATTAGCCTCAGCGACCCGGAGTATCTGCCGACGAACACGTTCGGTGCCGTTACGAAGAGGAAAAAGACGCGAATGTTTGATTTTTGAGATTTTCTTCTCTTGTTTCTTGCTCTCGTCAAGGTTCGACTATCAAAATATGAAGAGCTATCCACATGTTAAAGAGGATAAAGAATGAGCCTGCGTCATGTCCCGATATCTTCCTGGAGCATCTGAGCCTGTATTCGAACACAACTACAACTGAAAGTCGACGTCAACAAAATGCTGAAGCTTCTGGAGTCTTTTTGTAGCTCCTCTGTAGCTCCTAGTATCGATAAAGCTGTTTGGCAAAGAGCAACACTTCAACAGATGGGTCTTGAGAAGCGAAACCGACGCATCTGCTTAATGCCCAATGGCACTCTCCATCTCATAACCCATGAGCTCCATCTGGACCCTCTTCCAAAAACACCCACGGTAATATCTGAACATCTTGGCCGGCCACAAAGAAACCCAAGAAAATTTCAGGCGAGCAATTGCAGAACGGCAGCTTCGGGGCAGTGTCGACTCGAAGCCTGGGCAGGGGCAATACAGCATCTCTCGTAGCGTAGTGAAGCGATGACTGTGGGAGACGACAACATGAAATTAACATAATTCGTCGACGCCGCCTAATGGGAGCTGATAAGCTGTAAGTGGTCCCCTGTAGCTGGCGCAAAGGTACTCTGTAGTAATACCAAACACTAAAAGCGAACACTAAAGGCTAGGACTAAGAGACCCAAATACGACCTGCGAGCCTGGCCAAGAGATCGATGTGTTATGGGATTGTGTAAAGACCGCCTGTCGATTGGCGCGATAGAGTGCGATAAAGACATGGCTAGGAATGGCGGCCTGTGATTGGTCAATGAGTGTGCATTTCGTCAGTACTTTACACATGTATCTTAAGTAATCCGCCAGATTTGGTGCTAGCGCAGTCTAACTGCACACCCTATGGGGCTCAAAGGCCCCCCAAATCGCAGCGAAGCTTGTTTAGCCTCCCTCTTGGTGAATGCATTCACTTTGTCTGCGACGGCAAACAATAAATATTGTCGACTTGCGATGCACGGCAGTGTCATTCCTTTGTGGATTGTGCTATTGGACTGCGGCTGCTTATCTAATACTCCAAACGACGCCAATGCCGAGGTGATTTAGTCCAACTTTTAAAAGGCAAGAGCATGTCGTTGATGATTACATCAGCATCCCAGATACCCAAGCCTTGCTATCATGACTCCAATTCCATCTCCTGGATCTACCCGTTTCTGTTCTTTTCTTATTCTACTCTAATCTTATCTACTACATTATCTGGTTTGTCGTTTATCGCGTGGCCACGACTGGCTGGATCTGACACTTTTGTAGCAGTTTGACAACGGCTCGAGTTCTCTGTACATAATCATTAAGTAACAGAATTGCCTATTCGGGAAAGGATCATGGTCCGTCCTGAACATTTTTGGAGTCAAGTCTTGGAGCACGAGAGACTGGGACGCAATGGGCAAACAGCGTACGGCAAGAGTCAGTCTAGCGGGTCCACCACGCCGGGCCGGGCAACAATGACTCAAGACCAATGTATTTTCCCTGCAAAAGCAGGCGTGGGTGTACTTTCACAAACTCGTCAAAGGGCGTGGCACCCTGTAATGACGGAATACAATGTACGGAATAAGAAGGAACGACTGAGCCAAGAGAAAAAAGAGGTGGAAAGATGTGTAGAATGTGTCGGCGAATGTGTGGCCGTCACGTGGAGTAGTCACATGCGATTCAACGTCGTCAATGTTGATACTAGAGGAGAACCAATTGACGACTGAGCGATGAACAACACAAACGCGACAGATGATGTCGACAACAAAGCCCAAACAGGAAAGAGTCTGGAGTCTGGGGAGAGCCTCGGGCCTGGAGAGAAGAATCTGGAGTAGAGTCAGCTAGTACGGGGAGAAGAGTTTTCAAAGGCCCTATTGCTCAGTACAGGAAAGGCTGGTCTCATTTCCTTCCTCAGCGCCGGTGCCGGTTCCTGGCTGCGCGACCAGTAAAAACGTCAAAATGCGTGCTGCTGGCACTGTCTAAAGCCGGCCGATGCTACAGGGGGGCCGGAATCGGATAGCAGCCATCTCTCGCTATGGTGTAGTCTACTGAATATTCCGTCCAGGCGGCCGAGACAAATGGAATTAACTACTCTGAACAGCGCAGTGGTGTGCAGTAACTGCAGTGGAGTCCGGGGAAGGCGTGAAACTGGTTAGACTTTGCTGGATGTAAGATATGATGGCAAGGCTAGTGAGCAAGAGAGCGAAAGAAGGACGAGGGAAGGGAGACGGCAATATCGAAATTTCATGCAGTGGTCAGCTTTTGTCTTGCTCTATTTATTGGCCATTGGGTCGACCTCCTGGAGATTAGACGGCCACAGCAAGCAGACGCGGGGACAGTTCGACCCGACGCTGGCTCGTCTTCATTTACCCTGCCGTGCTGCTCCCTGTTGAGGTGTGATCGTCTGGCGCGACAACTAGAATGAAAAAGAGAAACAGGGCAAGATGGGCATTGTCCCGTGGGATGTAGAGTTTTCACTCTCATCACTCTCAGTTGCAGGAGTATGTAGCCAGGCATCATGCGAAGAAAGATGCATGATACTTGGAGATAGGACAGGCCGAGATAGCAAGTGCAATATGACTGCAATGGCGAATGGCTTAAAGTGACCAGAGCAATGGCACTGCGCGATTTCGGATGGGACGATAAGCACACTGAGCTGCTGCACGCCTGTTTCGTCGATCTAGAATCAAAGTAGAAACACGACACCTGACCAATCCAAGCTGTTTACTGTTGGCCTGCCCGGAACTCGCATACTCTGCTCCTCTGCGTGGGGTTGGTCGCGTTTGGATCTTACGAGCAATGTCTGCCCGGCTGAGACTCTTTGCATTGCCAATAGCAAAGGGTCATCAGGGCGGTCGTGGTAATCGTGGGGGAAATAGAAGAAGAGAATCACGATGTACTTCCCCATGATTGCACCGACAAACAGCAATGGAAGGAGTCTAGAAGGATACTCTAGAGGATTAGGATCGAAACGCAGACGAGCATCCCACGCCATGCTCGGTGCCTGTCTCGCGGCATGCTCTTTTCGTCCCCCCCCCCTTCCCCTTCTTTTTTCCGTCAAAATAGCATGATGCTGTCCGTAGCGACGGCCTGCCCGTCATTGAGTATCGGCACCAACCCTACCTCGTACGAAGTAGGATGTATGCTCTGCCAATTTACTGCAGCTCTCGCTTCTCTTATTTTACTCTGCTATATCCTAACGAATGCTAATAGGAACTCGTACAAACTTAAGGGGTGTGTTTAAGCCTAGCGCAAAGAATAGCATGGTGCCCGGCCATTGCGGGCGGGGCGTGTACATACGGCAGTCAGGAAGAAATTGAAAAACTCCAAATGCAGAGTCGCAGGACGCAGAGAGAGGCAAAAAGGCAGAGCGGTAGCAAAAGAAAAGCAGAAGCATTTGCTTTTCGGCTCGCTTGACATGACAGGTCCAACCAGATTTCGGAATTGACTATGGTTTCCTTCGAGCCTTCGACAGAGCAAGTAGCATGCTCTTCTGTAATCTGTATTTCAATTTTTACTTTGAGGGCGCCAAGAATATCACCAGTGCTCATCTCCCACTTGATTCAGCACCCTGGTCGGCGGCGCTGCCGTTTGTCGGTCGTCAAAAGTCTCTCTTGATATTTTACACCCAGGCACGTACCACATCTTTATCGCGTGCACACCTCCCAGTAGCTGTTAGGTGAATGCATTAGATCTCAGTATTACCGAATGGGCACAGCCGTATGGAGTGCAGTTGGGGTCAGTTGGAGACCAGTGGCATTGGCCGTATTAGTCGTCTGTTTCACACATTGTACTGTGAAGGTCACCATCAGACGGATCAGAGAGGTCAAGCGAGTTTTTTCAGACATCAAGAAGTGACACCATCTCTTCACCTTGACTACAGTGCACTCACTCTCTGGTCCGTCTTTCTTCTGCTGCAGCAAATCACAGGCGTCGCGCTAGGCCTTGCCGCGAAGTGGAACGGGAGGCGAACTGCGTAGAAAGTAGTACGACCAGCACCTCGAGGGCTCGAGTACTTCTGACGACTTGAATACTCGCAAGACTTTATGGTTTCTTTGTGCTGATGCGTACCCGTTCCGAGTTTCAACGCCCTTCATCTGTCCCGATCTCTTGACTTTTGCATTGGTCCCCCAAATACCTCGTACCTGACTCGCGTGCCCTCTCCTGCTCACGGTCTCATCCCACGCTCTACCCTGTCGAGGAACACCTGCCGAGAGCAAAAGAAAAGAAAAAGGAAAAACCGAAACGAAGATGAGAAGAGAAGGAAAAAGGAAGACCAGGTAGAACAACAGCAGTGCGGAATACATGCTACTACTTCGTAGACACGCCCTGCTGAGTCGTTCCCAAATCTTTAATTAAATATTTTAATCCTCTTTTTCTTCCGTTCTTCCCTTCTCCCAGCCCACCCCCCGGGTTCTTTTGCACACCCCTCTACCTCGACTGGTCCCCCATCTGTTGTAGTCTATTCCTTCTCTATTCTTTCTTTATTCTTTATTTGATTTATTCTCTAGTCGTTTATTCCTACTTATTATCTCATCTCAGTCTCTTTTTATATCTCGAGACTCCCCATCTCAACCCAATCCAATCCCACTCGCCTCCCTCTCCCCCATACCAACGTACAAGTAGAATCCATACTGACCTCCGTATCCCCATCTTCTCACATACCGGTCTGCATATAGAAAGACTTGTGCTTCCGGCCCATTCTCTTTCTCTCGTCTTCTTCCTCCTCTTTCCTCCCCTTAATCTCTTCTTCTTCATTCCTCATTATTCACCTGTCGCCCATCCTTACATCTACCGACTTTTCTTACATACACGCTTGTCTACATCAGCACATCGACAACTGTGACACACACGACACGACATAACACGACACACGACACCCTGCCCGGGTTGGCCTCGGGCTTTCGACTACATCACATAGCATCATAAACCCATACTATATACCCAATAACAACACACAAACGCCACAATGTCTTATTCCTGGATCGGTGCGCCGACCGTCTTCAACGGCACCAATGCAGAGACTGGCGGTGACTCTGGTACGTCGTCTTCACCTATACACTCTGTCTTCACTTGCCTCGCAAAATGCCTAACTTTTCACAGTCACCGAGAACCTCAACCAGTGGTACCAGTCGGGTGACCAGGCCTTCATCATCGTGGCCTCGTGCATGGTCCTCATCATGGTCCCCGGCATCGCCTTCCTCTACTCTGGCCTCGCCCGGAGAAAGTCTGCCCTGTCCTTGATCTGGGTCTGTATGATGTCCTTTGCCGTCATCGTCTTTCAGTGGTTCTTTTGGGGCTACTCGCTCGCCTTCAGCTCTACCGCCACCAACGGCTTCATCGGCAACCTTCACCACTTTGGCCTCAAGAACACCCTCGCCGCCCCCTCGCCGGGCTCGCCCCTCATCCCTGAGCTGCTCTACTCCTTCTACCAGATGCAGTTCTGCGCCGTCACTGCTGCCCTCGTTGTCGGTGCCACCGCCGAGCGCGGCCGTGTCATCCCCGCCATGATCTTTGCCTTTTTCTGGGCCACCATCGTCTACTGCCCCATTGCCTGCTGGGTCTGGAACGTCAACGGCTGGGCCTTCAACTATGGTGTTCTCGACTACGCTGGTGGCGGTCCCGTCGAGATCTGCTCGGGTATGTCTGCTCTGGCTTACTCGTGGGTTCTTGGCCGGCGCAACGAGCAGATGATGCTCAACTTCCGCCCCCACAACATCTCCCTCATCACTCTCGGCACCATCCTGCTGTGGTTTGGATGGCTCGGCTTCAACGGCGGCTCTGCTTTCGGCGCTAACCTGCGCGCCACCATGGCCTGCTGGAACTCCTGCCTGACTGCCATGTTCGCCGCCATGACCTGGTGTTTGCTTGATTTCCGTCTGGCCAAGCGCTGGTCTCTTGTCGGCTGGTGCTCGGGTACTATCTCTGGCCTCGTCGCCGCCACGCCCGCCTCTGGTTTCATCACTCCCTGGGCCAGCATTGTCCTCGGTGTCGTTACCGGTATCTGCTGTAACTTTGCCACCAAGATCAAGTTCGTCTTTCACATTGACGATTCCCTTGATGTCTTTGCTGAGCACGCCGTTGGCGGCATGGTCGGTTTGCTCTTCAACGCCTTCTTCGCTGCCGACTACATTATCGGCCTTGACGGCGTCAACAACGGCATGACTGGTGGTTTCATCAACCACAACTGGCGCCAGCTGTACATCCAGGTCGCCTACCTCGTCGCCTGCACCGCATACTCTTTTACTATTTCTGCCCTGCTCGCCAAGGGCATCGACTGCATCCCCGGTCTGCACCTGCGTGCCTCCGAGCACGCCGAGCTGCTGGGTCTGGACGATGACCAGCACGGCGAGTTCGCCTACGATTTCGTCGAGGTCCGCCGCGACTACCTCGCCTGGACCCCCGCCGAGCGCGAGCCCAAGGAGAACGGCCACCGCATCATCCCCCAGCACGGCATCGAGGGCCACCAGATCCTTGCCAACAACGCCACACGCCCGGCATCCCTGGCACGCTCGTCGACACGCAGCCTCTCAATCAGCGCCGGCCACAGCTTCCTCAACCTGCAGGGCCTGAGCGGCACCCTGAGCCGCGGCGGCAGCAAGAAGGAGCGCAGCGGCAGCAACAACAGCAAGCTGCAGCCCATTGCCTCCAACAGCCGCGTTGCCAACACCAACACGAGCCACAGCCCCAGCAACAGCAACAGCGAGGAGCTGCCTGTGCTGTCGGAGAAGACTGCCGCCATCGACGCCAAAACGAAATAGACACATACTTTTTACATAATTACGGCAGAAGCAGGGCATAGCATGATGTAATGCCTGGGGGCTTGTCTCTTTTACAGCGTTTCTTTCCTTCGTTTCTTATTCCCTCTTTTCTATATTCTTTACAACCGCTGCCCCCGGACATGCATTGCTCTGCTACCTGTCTTTCCTCTACATCTATATTTGCATTTACTTCGATACATTGATACGGGATACAGAGTTATCAGACGAACTCGGGAGCTTTGGATCACATTTCCTTTTTTATTATGTTTTGTTGGAATACCCACCTTGTTGGCACAAAGTATCATACATGTGTACAAAATTAAATTGTTTATTGTATCTTCTATGACTGAAGTGATTATTCTTATTATGCCACCTGTAGCATGTAATCTGCGGCTTCATTCCAGACGCTTGCTGATACCCCTGGGTAGGTTGCGATAGCGATTAAATGTTGATAACAGCCTCACTTTTCAAACAACACCCTCACCTCCACAAATTAGGTCGCCACCGATTTCGCCTGATCACGAAGTACTCTCCATGATGGCAGGACTAGGCCTAGTCAGTGTCAATTCCACACTCGCGTCGTCATGTGTCTTGGCAGCTCTATCTTGCATATGCAGAGTACTTTCACACCAGCACATGCAACATACATAGCCTGATACTGATAGCATGTCATGATAGACGATAGACAATCAGCATCGAACAGTGACAGGGATGGATAGGGTTGGTCGACGGCACAATCGACGTCACCGTAGCAGTCGCCAGCTTCTGCGCATGTCTAGACTCTTGATGTTCTGTAACGTCAAACTCAACGATATCCGTCATGATCCATCATCTACTGTCATCTTTTGGAGCCATCGTTCCATGCATGCTCTCGCACGCCCCGTCTTATCTCTGCAAATGAGATCCAAGAGTGCTCGCGAGTTTCGTGTACTATGTATATCCCTATCTTGGCCCGTCTCGCTTGCTTTTGTATGCATATTAAAGCCAAGCATATGTGAAAAAGGCTTCTCATTTATTGTTTCGCTTTTCAAAGTACTCTCTTGTCGGGGTTTCTCATATATTGTTGACTGCACTAACTCGAATGGGTGCCACATGTCTGATCTAATCACTTCTAACAGCCTCAAAAACTCCGCAAATATAAATATCCAAATGGGTATCGTGAGGACGCCTGAATAGCTGAAGAGTGCTATTAAAAGACGCAAAGCTGTCGCGGGAGCTTATCTTTCGACTCCTCTCAACGGAAGCAAGCCGTTCACGGCCCCACTCCGGCGCACCGGTACGTCTCCACTTTGCCATGCCTTATCTCTTAACGAGGCTTTTCAGAGCTCGAGCACAGCGAGTTCCTATCTCTCTGCAGACCACTGTGATTATTATGTTTTGTCTGTTCTTTAGTTCCCGTAATTCAACTCCTAGGCTTCTCCGCGTTTTGATTAAACTATAGGTATCCTCCTCTCTCTACCGATGCACACGCCCCTCCATTCCACGGTTCTTTCATGATCCTCCGCAGTCTCTCCTACAATACTTTTGTATTTCTATTTCTTAGAGCCCCAGTCCGCCTAATCAAGCCAGCCCTAAGTACTGAGTTTTTTTGTCTGTCAGCGTGCATCTGAAGATTTTTTTCTATCTGACCATATCGCTCTACGCGAGATGGGGCTGATCTCAGACCACTGCACCTCCATCCACATGATCACCCACACTCTTCGGCCTCTCCATCTCCATGTACCTGAGTGATCTTATTCCAATTATTAGTTCTTTCATTATATGGGCTTGAAATACTAAACTTAAAGCGTGATGTGATCGATTGAAGTTTTTGTTGAGGCTGCCCTTAAGTCTTCTCTGAACCTCGCACGGCCTACCCGAGCTGTCAGCATACATCGCAATAAGACACGAACACACGAACACTTTGTAAATACTAAAAGTTACGAGAGGCAAATTCCTAACGGACATCCATATTCAACATACTGGAAAAGTCTAGCTTCTACGGTTCACTATGTGTGCTACGTTTCAACTGCGATGTGCCCAACCTTTGTGAATGTTATTGAGTCCGTCCCTAGATCGTCCCTGTATGCCCTAAATATCCATAATCATACCGCACTTCCATCGCAAAGGTATCCCTTTTAGTGAAATTGAGCTTCATATTGTCTCCCGCATCTATTCATGCCCGAGCCTCCAGCTCTTTGATCCACAGCAGAACCCGGTTCAAGGTAGGCCTACCATGCGCTGATATATACGCCTGCTGGCCGGCGGAAGCCTTGTCCGCACCAGACTCGGCCCCGGCGATGTCGTTGCCCGAGGCATTTCTACTAGCTGCCGCCTTTTCGAGCTTCTCATTTCGGCTTTGCAGCCATTCATCACCCTCCTTGAGCTTCTCCGCCCAGTACTCACGAGCTCTGGCCTGAAGATCAGTCGATACAAGCTCATAAGAGGCGCCAGATGATGGATCAGTCACCTTCTGCTTCATGTAGAGCTTGCTCTGAAGTCGTATGAACTTGCTCTGCTCTTCGGCACCAGTCTCGCCAAAACACTTCATCACTAGATCCCGCTGTTCGGGAGTTGAAAGACTAAAGGTTGGAAACTCCAGCTCCGGCTCGCGCTGGTATGACTGCCAGATTGCTCCGTGATGGGGTGCACTCATACCCTCAAAGATGCACCATAAAAGTCGGCCGAGCATGTACACCATGGCTGCTTCTTGCTCGCTCTTTGTCAGACAAGACCAAGAGACATTGTAGCTCAGCGCCGGATTGCTGTATTTGACTTCGTCTTCAAGGCGCAGAATCAGAGATCGCTTTTTGGTCTTACTGTTTGGACCCTTTGGCGTCTCGGTATCCTCCCCCGTGGCGGCCTCATAGCATCGGACTAGCTTTTGCTTGAAATCAGAGGACACTTTCTCAGGAAGGCCGTAGTCATTTTGATCATCAAATGCCACTAAGCGTATGTTCTCAATGTAGTCGACCTCTGGTGCCGAAAAGCTAGACCAGACTCCGCGCTGCTCAAGATCTACTAGGCCAGCGTCGCCCTCGGGTGCCGGCGCCGTCAGCACGACATTGTCAAGACGCAGATCAGGGTAAAAGCTATGTCCCTGATGCCATACATGGCACATGGCTTCTGTGATCTGTCTTGCCCATCGGAGCTGGTCTTTCACATGCAGATTCTTATGGATTCTGAGAAGCGGCAGGGCATCGCGCAGTGATCCTGCCTTAAGAAGGGGCATCGTGAACCCAATCACACCTCGTTTTCCACCAAAGAGACACTGTTTTGTGACAATGTGCAATGGTCTTGATAGAATATAGTCGTGCTTGGGAATATCCTTGATGAGTGCGCGGATCTCCTGGTACATGTACTTGACGCCGCTGGATAGGGACTTGAGAATGACAATCTGGCGCTCTGTCTTTGCGCGCTGTCCTTTGGACCCGACAGACTCCCCGAAGTGGTCATCCTCGTCGACGTACACCTCACTGATACTGTCGTGTAGCTGGCGGACGAGATGGACCTTGTCAATGCCGAGCTCGGGGGGCAATGTCTCCTCTCCGGTGAGATCCCACATCTTGATGAGTTCTTGGTATGATGTCAGGTCGCTCTCAAGGGGGTAGTTTGGCGAAATGATAATGCGTGAAGTGTGGACATGGCACGATATGCCCTCGATGACGATACGAGAGCCATAGGGCCCATTCTCGTACAGATGTCTGACCGCACTCGGCTGCAGCACACCGCCCTTCTTGACTGTGTGCCATTGGAGGATGCGGAGAATATGTTGGGTGATCCCCAATCGTCTCAGCCGCCTGGCGTCTTTTGTGTGAAAAGACTTTCCAATGTCGAGAAGCGCAGACAGAGCTGACGAGTAGTTGGAAGCATCGTGGACAAATATGTCAATGTGCATAGGAGGGTGCCCCTCGAGGAAAAGAGGATATGCGTAGAACTGTGTGCCAAGACCGGCGCAGCCGTCGATGCGCCACAAGGGCTCAGTCATCGGTGCCAGGCTGTCGATGCGGTTCTTTGGGTTGAGCTGGGACCGCGCCCAGTCTTGGCCGACAACACCTTCGGTGCCGTTGCCACCCTCACCAGCGAGGCTTGGCATGCCATCGCTGGTAATATTATCAGCGCAGGGAAAGGCACCGGTGGGATGGACGACGTCATGAATAACCTTGAGGCTGAGGTTCATCTATGGAAAATGGTTAGCAGTAGCTCCTTCCTAGCGTGGCTAATTCATGGGACCAAGCTCGGGCTGTAACTTGTTCAAGTCTCTCCTTCCGTGTCTAAGGAGATAGATCACAAACTGGAAGGAGCGACCGACTAGTCTACCCACAAAGTTGGTAAACTCGCTCCGGGCCGCCGTCCCTTCCCTAGCGACCGCATTACTTGAATTATTCAACTTCAGCTAACGTTACCTTTTAAAACTGAAGGAGCAATGTGAGCGAAAGAAGGAGCGATCGAAGCCTTTTTTCCGTTTAGCCGCTAGATGCGCACTATCTCATCAAGTTTGCCTAAGGAACTGAGGAGATATAGATGTTGCTGTCAAAGAGTTGCAATATAATTACTGAAAAGGGGAGAATGGTTTATTCCACCAGAAGCCATACAAGGCCTCAACAGAGTCACACGATCTCGTGTCGTCGGACCAACAAAATTTGGGTGATTAGTTGTAGGGCCTCTCGTCGACCTCAGCTGCGGCCAACCGATCACATCCATTTCGACGGCGATCTCTGATTGGCTGGGAATATCGTGACTTGATGTGGTGGTGATCTGGCCTCCTAGAGTCGGACTTCAGGGCTTCATCAACATTTCTGGTCTGTACTCGACGGTCTTCTTGCTATGGCGAAGATGAGCTATCTAGGTTGAGTGCTACGATTAATACATGCAATCAGAACAAGACATAATCCTCGACGGCACCCCTTGAGAGAAGGCGCGGAAAGTGCCGCGTACAACCAATGGCAGCTTCCTGGACGGGTAGGATGGAACGTACTCTGTACGTGCAACGACACCGCTTGAGCCGCCAACGCATATTTTTCCCTGGAGCTGAGAGTAGACAGACATTATGTACTAAATTACGGCGATGACCGATGATTAGGTTTTTAATTCTTAAGAAAAGAGACAGAAACAGGAAAAAAGGAAAAACAACAGAACAGAAAAAGAACCTCAATCAACAATGAATAGGCAAGAATTCAAGCAGCAACAAAAATACATGCAGACCGACTGCTTTAGTCTTGCTAGGGCAGGAGCATATTATCCACGTCAGAGATGCGTATGCAAGGCTTGCATGACGAGAATACTACGTAAAGCCCCGAAGACGGCTTTCGCAGGCGAAAATCAATGTTCAAATAAATCGACAACATAAATTAAGTTTGTTAGCAAGTACGATGTTTAAAAAAGAGTCGATTCAATGAATAATTTAACCTCGGCCAAAAAACTACGAGTCGGGTCCTTCCCTTGACTTCCGTTCTAACCGGGCCGGCATCGAGTCCGAATTGTCCGGCAAAAGTGGGTGTTGGATCCGGGCCCACACATCGGTGTGGCTCGAAAGTGGGTGTTGCAGGAGAGCAAGGATAGTTTCTCACTGCTTCATCCTTCCCATACTTTGTATGTATTACATCGAATCATACAAGCTGAGAAACTGAACAGGCAGACAAGCAACTTTTACGCGTATTATAACGGCCGCTCGGTCAGCTTGACATTGCCATGCACATTTACGAGAACAAAAGGTGCTCAGCCACCACTGTTGGCTGCAGCATAGAAACACAGGAAGTGCCAGAATGACAGCAGTAGATGCATGAGGAGACGCAAATCTTGTATTACCGCACACCCTTTTCTTTCGCAAAGCGGCGTCTTGCCAATGGACTGTCGGTACTTTAATGGACCATTACCCAATGCATCTCCCAGTCCGAAACTCGACATGCTTGCTCTTGGTCTAAAAACATGCAGAGACATGAGTACAGCTCAATGTGTATCTCAATGTGCAGTCAAATGTGCATCTCAGCGTGCATCCTTAAGTCTCAGTGTGCAGCGTGACGACCAAAGAGGAAGGGATGGTCAATCGCGGAAGAGCGGAGGGTCAAAGGCAATGAAAAATCGTAAGCAGGCATAGAGGCGACTCATACATGTGCAGTGCTTGCGACGAGAGAATGTTACCAAGCAATATGCAATAAAAGATTAGTTGCCTTCTTGGTATCGACATACTTGGAATTAAAAAAGGCTGGAAGTCGTCGAGACACTGTATATATCCGGTAAAAGAAATAAATCATGGAGGTGGTATTGGTGGGGGGCTGATGACGAGCAAAGCAACTACTTATCTGCAGAGAAAAGCTGAAGTGAAGTCACAAATCCAAAAGTAAGGCTGGCCCGGGACAGACGGTAGACAGGATGCAGACGTGACGAAAAGTGCATGTGAGAAGACAGAGCAGAGGTAACCTCTAAACGAGAAACAGGATACATATGACAGTAATGCAGCAGAAAGCGGTGTTTAAGTTGCAGCAAAGTAGTCAGAAGTGAGGAGAGTATCTACGCTAATCCATACAGGGTAGCCATTATCACGGATTCAAGTGTAGTACCATGCTTTCCTTGAGAAGAAATATAGCCTACAGTAAAATAATTACTTATCTTGGCCACCCCAACTGCTTGGGGTGAGAAGGTATATTATGATGAAGAAGATACAATACAAATATCTTCACGCTTCTGCTTTTATGGATTTCCTTTTTGACCGGTATGATGCCGATATATTTTCGTAGAAGGGACGGTGGAAATGTGCAGAGCAAAATCAGCATACCCTTTTGTTCTCGATCTCACCGTCTTTAGCATCAATTTCTTGGGCTCGGCTCAACTAGAAGATAGAGCCACGAAATAGCCACGAAAGTTGTTCTTAACAAAAAAGGAGAAAAAACCCTAAAACAGTTGACGTGAGAAGCTGGAGAGTACAAGACCTGGCAGCCCAGTCGACAGGGACTGTGGTACCACGATATAAATCAGTATACACGTGTGAACATTGCCAGCTGGCTGCACCGATGCAAGCTGCGCAGGCACATGTCACCGATTTCAAAATGCTTCATGCACTTCGATCACGTCCAAGGACTTTAATTGGTTTCAATATTTTTGATATCGAGTGGTATTCGTGGGGGATATATTGTCAAGTGCAGGCCGTCTCGAGCGGGAAAGATTACCACAAGAAAGATTATGCTCGGCCGTGCTGCCATTGTTGTAAACTTTTGTCCTCTGGTCTTGTTTTATTTTCCGTGCCGAGATTATACTCACGAGTTCAATAGTTCTGTGACTAACCACAAACTGCAGTAACATGAGATCCTACCCATAAATATGCCGAATACCGTGCCTATCAAGAACCACCTCGCTTCGGTAGCTTTTGGCGAGAGGACTAGTATGTGAACTACCTGGTGATAGTTTATCCAAAAATACAAAGTCGTAAAAAAGTACACTGATGTAGCTGAAAAATGTACACATACAGCTTCACCAAAGCGGTGACGATACGTTGGCGATCATGTCTTTTAGTTGTTTTTATATCTGTAAAATTCATCTGTCTCACAAACAATTACTGTACACTGAAACGAGCACAGAAATTTGATTGTAAGTGACACACTGAAACATCACCATTGGTATCCTCACCACGTCAAGTAAAGTGGGCAGCGTTACCTGTAGATATGACTCCATTTCCCGCTCGATGCTACTCTTGATCAAGCTTTATCTACGCTTCCGTTTTTACTTGGGACTGCAATCATTGCCGCTCTGCCTAATTGCCATTGAAGCGGTATGCCTCAAGTGTACATGACCAGCAGATTTTGGAAGGATTCGATGACGGCAAGGCACCCAGATTCATCAATACTACCACCGGCAGTGCTGGATCCTGACTTCTTTGCTCCATTGGTACACATCAGTTGCGCATATCAAACTCTGAGCGATCACGAGAGAAGTAAATACAGTCAGAAGCAGAATTGCTCATTACTGATTATTTATTTTTGATTATATCACCGTTTAATCCAAGATTAAGGATTGCATACTTTTGCATACGCCCGAGAGCGGACCGGGGCCCGGAGGGTATAGTCCTCCAATCCTACCTTGGCGCATGTACGGAGCAGGCCCTTCAAAGTTGTTTTGCCTTTCTTTAGTGTGTGTGCCGTTGGCTGCTATTAAGATGCATCAGCGGACGCTTACTTCTTTGTGCGTAGACATAGGCTTCACCAGTAATCAAACCATCCACACCGCCCTAGTGACCAATATTACGCGGTGAGAATTGAGAACGCTTAAAGTGGGATGCACAACACCATACGGCATGTTGACAAAAGTTGATGAACCCTCATCTACTAACTGTGATCTTCTATCGTGTGCGGGGCGCAACAGTGTGATAGCTCTGCTGCCTCGATCTCATGAATCCTGACGGCAATGTTTGTGAGAAGTTGTGGATGAAAGTTGGGACGGGTCACATTAATCTAGAGCCTTCCAGTCCGCTCCTCCCATTTTTTTTTTCTATTTTGATAATATTTGAATAAGTGTGATTGTTTTAATTTAGCGCTGTCTTTTCACTGCCTTGTTCTCTTGTGGAAACAAACATGTCATATTTTGTGCCGCCTCGACCAGGGATGCAACAAGGCTTGACCGCTGCTTTGGAGAGTACGGGAACATACTTCGTAATAAAAACTTTTATATCTTGATGATTATGTGATTTTTTCCCATCGGATTTTTTTGCAATCTATTCTCCATTCGGTCAATGAAAGGCCGAATGGAACAGCACAGAATGACTCTGTGTTATTCTTTTTGAGCTTGATTTTCTAATCCTTCTTCTATATTTCTTTCGAGAATTCTGTTGTTTTCACGCGCTGATCTTCTTCTAGCCTCTCGGCATGGTCTCGACTTCCCGTATCCTGCCATCGCATTGTTCCGAGGTTAACTATCAACATCTCATCATGCCGTGCCTTCCACTGTTATAATTCTGTGATATAGAAAGCTGGTGATGTTGTACCGCCCACAAAGACCCTTGGTTTGCCTCTATCAGGCCATCATGTATGGTGACATTTCAGTGTTGGCCCTTTCGAGTCTACAAGATCTCGCCTCCGTATAACCCACCTGCCTTCATTGGAATGTAAATGCAGAGGCGGCACAGAAATATAGTCACATGAACCATGATGTGTGCCATTGTAAGCAAATGGCATTCGTTTTCATTTGCCCTTCGCACATGGTCACTGTCCACTGGAAAGCGATTTGTGGTAGTCCAATCACGACTTGGCGAGCTACAGACCCTGATTTTGAAGTTGTCGACATAAATAAAAACCCTGGTATCCGGCAAGACGCCGTCCGAGCGCAGGTATGTCTCGAGCCACGTTGTCACGCTGAGGACTGCATTTGATAGCGGAAGGATAAGTTATGACTTGACTGGCAAGGATGATTTTTTGCCAAACTCTCGAGGCTACTTGTATGTAATCCAACACTAGCATTCCCGATCTCTGTTATTCGGAGTATGACAAGAAAGAAAGCGAAGGATACGACGTGCACCGTTTTGTAGTTTATTCTGATGCTCGGATCCGCAGATGACTCTTTTCTTTTCTCTTTCTGGTGATCACTTTAGACTAGCGGAGTAACACGGAGTAGCAATACTGGGAAAGCATTGAAGCCCGCAGACTGCATTGTAGTTCAGACCATCTTCCTAGTATCCAGTGCCCCATGCGCCGAGACGGACACGTTGCACCAGGCGGGAGAAGACACGACGGACAACAATGCAACAGCGTTGAATGGAAGAGTTCTCGAACGGGCGGCGCCAAGTTAAGCAGGGGTGCGCTTTACAATTATTTCATTTTCTTTCGCCGATTCTGCTTTGGTTTTATGTTGTCTTTCTTCAGCATTCACCTCTGGTATCGTAACCATCCTGCTGACTAAGATATAAATCAAATCATGAAAATTGACCCCGATTCCGTTTTCCGGGCAAATATATGTTCTGTTTTCATCATGATCGTGAATCTCAAGGATACAAAATCGCTCCGCTGTTTCATTTGCGAGTCCTGTCGCGCCATGTGGGAGTCTGTTCAGTAATAACTCAGCTGGCTAGGCCATTACTAGTGGCGGGTTGCACTGAACTAGCCTGTTGTTTGGTCGGGTTTGACCACGCCGTTGAATTCCTGGCTCATGTTTTACTGGCCTGTCTCGTTTGACCACCGCGAGATCCGTGGTCCCATGAATGGAAACAAAATGGCGAATGACTTCAATGCAATAATGTCATCCTGCATGACAAATATGATATGTAAGCAGAATTCGACTGTGTTCAATCGTTACGTGAAGCAAAGCTCGCCAACTTTTACTCTGCATTATGATTTTCGCCTGGCTTTTGTTGCCGTAGACTGCCTACAAGTTCCGAGCTTGCATTGGAGCACTTAATGTAAGCCACATGCAGAGCATGCACGCACAACAGTCCGATGCGACACAGGTAGACTAGAAGTAGAAAAAACAAGCCGTCAAGCCGTTCAGCAGCGCCAGTCAGTTGTACGAAGTACATAATACCAAAGGTCGCGTGGTTCTGAATTGTTGCGTCTAGACGGCTTCGTCTTCACTGTCTTCTTCCTTTCCTCGAAATTTAGCCAGACTTTGTTGAGTAGTCGATGCATGAAAACAGCTAGAACCTGGATCGGTTAATTCGCGGCGTATTATTTCTTCTTCAAAACGTCATAGCTTCTATTCATCTTACTTCTGGGACATATCACCTGCCATTACACTACTCAGCACGGGGCAGACACTCTGTAATGCGTGCTTTCCGACAGGATTTGTGGATAGTCGGGGTTTGTAGAGGCTAGGTACTACTCTAGAACGTGTTTGAACATTTTACTAACAGAAAAAGCCAGTTCAAAGCCCGGTAAAAGACGGCTAGTTGATAAGGTCAAGTCCCGCGATTCCCGGATTAGCATGGCTCATACTCTGTGCACCTGGAAATGGCCTCATACAAGGCTTGGGGCGACATGGAGACCGGGGCATTCTTCGTGTGTTTGAGCACTCTTCGAAGTCGCATGCAAGTGCTGTTCCACACTGGCGGGCAATACTAGTAATTTATGACCTATTTCGAGACCGCTGACAGAGCCGAAGCAAGACCAGAGACCTATGGTTCTGCAGCACTAGCACTTATGATGGACGGCAATATCCACTGCCCCCGTCCCTAGCGCCCGACTGTATGGTGGAGAGTACTTGTTGGAAGTGAGCATATGCACCAACAGACAAGTACCCTGGACTGACCGTTGACGGGAACCTGAGTTAGTTTTGTACCAGCATAAGGGTAAAGCTCTTTAGCGTGCTGGGCTAATCTATCGGACCCATCACCGCGACACATGTCGGAATCGTATCATACGATGTGTATCTGTTATTACATATTCCATCGTACGTATATATGTTGAGATATTATCATTTGCCTAGTGCGTACTGAGTACCTTCACCTCTGATCTACAATTTTAATTCACCGTCTATTTGCATTGTGGTGTGATGTTGTCAAAGTAGCTGGGATGTCATGGCCAATTCCAACGGTGAGTCTGCCGTCGCCACGTTGCTGCAAGATACTGCTGCTATCCGAGTTGTCTGGTAATAATCATAACGGCCCTTTGTCTCTTCTTTAGTGGTGTTGCCCGAGAACAATAGCAAAGTTGAGAAGTGACAGTTATGTCCATTGTTTCGTCTTCTGTGCCGGGCTTTCCTTGGCTCTGTGCCATCTCTGCGCTGTCTTCCAAACTTCTGGTCACCGTATTCTTTCCCCCTGTCCCTGTAGCCCACCTTTGTTCATCTCGTTTGAACTTCTTTCTTTTCTTTCCCCGCCATTTCCCGTGTCTGTCATTTTCATCTAACTATCTGTCGCTCTGTCATCTATCAACCAGTAAACTCTGCATAATTCACCTGTACTTTGCTATCTGTAAATCCACATGGCATCGCATGTCATCAGACCGTCATCTCTCATTCATCGCTGCCAACAGATTACTTCGTACTCAGAAGAAACCGGTTGCCTTCTACTTATTTCTACTTCGTACTTCTACATTCAATTTAGTGTGCATTGTCTGTCGGACACTGGCCGATTCACCCATGCTGTCAAGATGATCTACGGGGTCAATCTTTAACACTTGATATTGATTAATGCCCAAAATAATCACTCGCATGCGCATGTTGATACAGTTTGGAGAGTCGATGCTCTGCACATTCAATACATTCGCATTCGGCACGCTACAGGCAAAGTGGCCAGTATCCCCTGCACATCCGATTAGGCGGGAAATACAACAGGCGCCCAACCATTCAGGAATACTTGCGAAGCCTGTGGCATTGTACCAGCCAAAGATAGGAAACAGGTCGTGGCTCTCTCATCGCGCATTCTAGGGTTCCTCTAGTCCAATCGTGCATTACCACAGCTGTGTCCCCTCGCGGCTTCTTTCGATTTTGTTACATCTCCTGTTGTCTGCTCTCGAACCCTTCTTCCTTCTCGCTCCTTTCTTCCATCTATCCTACCACTCATTTCTTCCTGCTTTCATATTTTCCCTCCCATCGGTCTCTTTCGATGTGCCTTTTCCCCCTCGACTCTATTGCAACTCGCTCTTTCTTCGTGCCTTCTTTCCTTCTCTCCGTCCCATCCGCCACAGGCACTCCCCACCGTCAGCCAGCCAATTAGCCGCACGCCACTCGCTCCTCTACTCCATTGCTCCATTGCTCTATCTCACTGTGCGCTCTGCGCACTCTGTTCTGCGTGCACTCTATCTCACATATAATTCAATCTTGCTTATACATGTACATGCGTGTATACGCGCACTATACCTCTATACACACGCGCGCGCGCACACGCACCTTTTCTTCTTATCCAGCCTGCAAATATGCTCCCGGCTGCTCCTGCTTGCTCTTAACTTGTGCTCATCCACACCAGTCCATCGCGCCTTCTTCTTCGCTCGCTCTCTGCCTTTGGTGTTCCCCCCCACCCCGGTGAGCCATACCTGCCGCGACCGTCGTGTCCGCCTCGACTTCTGCTGCCCGATCTCCCCCCTCTCTATCTTCTTCCTTGCCATTGAGCCCTCATTCACGTTCACGATCTTCAATCATCTGCGACTCTGCCTCACCGAGACCTGTGAGATACCTACTACAGTCTTGTACACCTGCGCGCTTTATTGCCCCTTTGCGCCCGAGATTCGTCGCATACCCCCTTTGCAACCTGTCCTGCGCGAGCGCACCCCCATCGCACCTCTAAACACGCCCCTCCTCCGGCACATCTCACTGCTTTACTCTTGTCCTGTCACTCTCCGGTACTCTGTAGACCCTCATCGGTCTGGAGCAGCGTGCAGCTCGCCGTCTCCGTCAACCTCTCGAACTGCTCGGGCGGCCCTTCAAACCCTGCACCCGGTGCGCAGTCTTGGTATTGAATAGTGAGTCAACGATTTCACACGGTAAGTCCAGACCGCCTGGTTTTTATCGGCCTCTTTTATCCCCTTTGGTACCCCTCAGAGATACTCCTCCATGTACACCGTATCTGTCACTCTCATCGAGTCTCCATCGTCCAACATCCCCGGTCAGCATGCTTGACCTTTTCCTCCTTCTTTGCACTCTATTCTCACTTTCTTTTACTCTCCCGTCTCACCGGGGCGGGGACCTGCATCACATGACGCGGCTCTTGTATCCATTCACCTGTCTCTGAACTGCACCGTCTCATCCTGTCCCCCATCTACGCCCCGCTCAGACTTCTCACCGGTCCGGCTGTGACACAACAACACGCCCGGTACCTGCTCTCACCGTCTTCACAGCCCGCGATTCGCACAGTGCTCAGTACATTGGGGTGTGGCCATCACATCTAGACCTTGTCACTCCAACAAGCTTGAGAGCAAGCATTGACTAAGAAAAGCTAGAATAGGCGCGAGAACAGCCTCCTACTGGCATCGCACCACACACTACCAGACCGCCACATCTTTTTTGGACCTTTTGACCCAGCTGTACCTTGTGACTACCGCCCACCCACAACCGAAAGAGTACCTGTTTTCTTGACTATCGCATTGCTTTCGACATTCCCGGCATCTGTAAGCGTCCAATTATCTGAATATTGGGCTGTCCAAGGGGCAGCGGAGGTTGCCGGTAGTATCCTTCGGCTCTGTACTACAGATATTGGACCGCATATTTGTCGCCACACAATCTCGGCTTGTGCTAAATTCACTCCTTTTATATCATATTGTTTCGACTATTCAACCTACCGCCCAACAGCAACTCTTACGGCCATTTCCTTACTCGTCCCATTCAGCCTTTTTTATATTCAGAGACCGCATAGATTATCTGCCTCCTCAGCTGGAGTGTATTTAGGTCTCATTTTTGAGCAGACAAGAGCCAACTACTCTGAACGACTAGGTCATTTGCAACGCCTTGGCTAACGTCGGAAACAACAACGGATTGACTTGCAAATTATCTCCAAAGTCTCATAAACCGAAACCACACGTTTTGACCGAGCTACTGCAGCACCTATTTCACTCCTTCTCTACCACTACCTCGCCAGGCTCGTCCCTTTTCCCCTCAATTCTCACCCCCCCGCGTGTCTCTGGACGACCTTTCATCGGTCTCGTGCATACCATCCCGTCATCTCCACTTCCCTTCTTCCCCTGCCGGGCTTGTTTAGTCCTGGACACCGGTAGGCTGGGCCCTTACTCCTGTTTTGGTTCACATCATCCTACCCACTTCTTTCTACATACCCCCTTCCAGACTTCTGAACTCCGTACTCTACAGTCGCTCACTAAGTTGGATGACGACGGACTGCATTTGTTGCAATCCTATCGTCTTTCTTGTTACTGCATTACCTCAGTACGTCCTCCTCGCTCTCGTCTCCCCTGTTGCCGTCCTGTTGTGCTACCCATCCGGTGCCTCATCGCATTTGCTTACACATGCTTCTAGACTCTCCCGCACCGGTCATGTTGACACTGCCTTTTGTCTTTGCTTCTCGTCCTAACTTTTACAGAAAACCACCAGCCAGCACACACCCACGCGGTGTCCATTGTCATCATGGTAAGAGCCTCTCCACACCATCATATTTATCGTTCTTCGTTACTGCATATGTATCTACCTGCCCCCCTCCAGCCCCTATTTCCAATGCCTTTCCAGTTCTTGTTTCTTCATTTGTTGCTGCGCTGTGCTTTAGTATTACTATAATTAATACTTGCACGCGCCCCCTTGCCTTGGTCTCGATGCATATATGTCCTCTACATTGGTTCAGTGTGGACTGCATATTCTCTGACTGGGCCACTTAACATCCACTTCAGACTGTATCACACCGATCTTTGTCTGGTCAATATCTCCCTTTTTGAATTTCTTCCAGAATTTCTCATCCACTTGCCTTGTCCCACTTCTACTCATTGCAGTCAGCTTCATACATGGCCAGCCGCAATAATATACCCCTCCCTGCAGCTCTCGATGTACAGCATCACAGATGCACTTTTGTTTGCGGGACTACTCTCCTCTCATATATATTGTCATCGATAACCCTCGCTGAAAGTCATCTTTGTTTTTGCAATCCTCATTCCCTACCTCATCTCCTTGCTGTCTTTGTATAAAAGACCGGCTTTCCTACTTTCACAGTCAGACTTTCCCTATGACCTTTCATTTACATCTTCTGGTCTTGGTGATTTTGAACATTGCCTACTCATCTGCACACCTCAACTGACTCGGAGTCCGTACTCACGTCCTTGTTTTCTATAATCTTCACGCCAGCACACATTGCCTCGCAAGAGCTAGTCTGCCTTCGCAAAAACTAACTCTCTCAGGACAGTACAAGCTCACTCAAGAGGCGCCGCCCTCACTTCTACGGCGCCGACACGTACGAGCTACACAGCCAGAATAACCTACCAATACAGCCAGATTATCTATCTATATATAATCCTAGCGATCAGTATATTGATATTCTTCAGCTGCAACAAGGAGACGTTCACTACCTGAACCAGCCATACTACAACTCTTACATCATTCAGTCCGCGGCACAACTTCTTCATTGCAGCCCACAACATCTTTTTGAGTCGACGCAATCACAGCGGTCACATCAAACCCCACAACATAAACGACAACGACGGTCGATTGAGATCCCATCACCGAACATGCCTCAAGGCTTCATGAACAATGCCTTCGGGCAAGATCCTGAAAAGTATGGGCGGTCTATGTCTTTAGACAGCCATTCTTTAGATCAACGCAATAGCCTTTTCCCACTCCATCTAGCAACTGGCGGCTCCTTTCTGGTTTCCACCGCTTCTGGCGTGGTCGACTGTCTTGCTGGACTAGCCACATGCCAGGATCCGGTAACTGACGGCTCTTCTTCTGGTATGTCAATATATCACCTCGCAGTATCTGGTTTGCCCCTCCAATAGCAGTGTATTGCCACATTATCTATATCTTTCGCCACGACTCTCACCTCTGCCTAGCTAGACCGGCTGTGACACGAAAGTGGCACACCTTCAGGGTTTCAAGCATACGAGATGGCTCTGGTCGGCTTAAGAAGCTGCATAATCAAACTGCAGCCCATAGATTTGGTCGATAAATTCGTCTTCTCTCGGCCGGTCTACTAATATCTTGTCTAGATTACGAGGCCACTCTGTCGACGTCAGCAGCCCCCGTGACTGTGCCACCGGAAGCCAACCAATATAATGGTAGTATATCGCATGCAGATACGGATAGACCTGGAGCTCTCATACAAGCTAGTGAGCCGTACAGAAACGGATATGTTGCACCGGAGGTCGAGAACTGGCTCTCTGATAGCAGCGCGGAGCCCGTTCAATATATGCAGAGCTACCCAGCACTACAGCCAACAGTCGTGGCTTCGACGACTGGGTCTCCGACATCACATTTCACCAGAGTCCAGCCAAGTACTCATTCGGAAAGCATGTACTACCCGAATGGCCAGTTGACCAATGCATGCTCGAAGGCGGAGACCGTACCTGAAGTAGAGCCTCTACTGGTCAATCCTACAGCGTCTATGCCCATCCTAGCTGTCTCGACTCCTATCTCAGACTCTCAGACACCGAGGGAGTCAATGCAACAGTCACTAGGAGGCGTAAGCTATGCTATGGACACGCCTTCTCTCGCAACGGCAAATTACCATCACCCTGCCATGCAGCCTATAGCCACCACGACTGAAACATATGTGACTGTCTCGGCGAATGCTTCATTATGTCCAGTGCCCATTGCCGTACCGGGCCCTCCCACACCGAGCACAGCCGTGAGCCCCCACTACATGCACATGCCTCCGGTTGTTACTCAGCATCCCCAGCATCATCATCATCATGTACTTGGTCACATGCCTATTGCGGCATATATGAGCGAGCCCAATGTCACGATGTCGGAGCGGCCTTCACAGAGACCCCCTGCTGCACGACGCGGCCCGTTCAAGGACCAGACTGTACGTCAAAAAACGGCTCAGACAAGAAAGGACGGCAGCTGTATTCGCTGCCGTATGCAACGGATACGGGTGAGTTTTGTATTCGATATTCCAAGCTGTATAGTAAATTACGATGAGTAAAGAGAATACTAACAGTCTACAAGTGTGAAGCAGTTGCTGGAAACACAAAGGGACCATGTATGTGCTGTCTGAAGCCGTACAGTCGATCCTGGCGTCTCCCGTGTATGCGGCTCAAGATTAATGATGTGGTTCTGGCAAAGACCACCCAAGTCAAGGGCCACGAATGGACGCTGAGGTGGAAGGACAACACAGTGCTGGATGACGTGGGCCATTGGGCATCAAGTGAAGTCCGGACGCTACGCGTCTCTGAGGGTTACACTGACGATTTCGTTGAGCTCCGTGTGCGAAAGTTCATCCCGCAGAAGGGAGACAGCCTTTCACGGTCCTGGGTGGCACCAGATGGAACAGCACGGTCCGTGCAGATCCCGCCTTATGCTATTATTGAGCCGGAAGCTATCGGCCAGCAGTACGGCGACTACATCAAGAACGGACTAATGACCTGCTGCAGGAATTTTCTGGTCCCGCTGCACGACACGCTAATCTGGGAGACATACGCGAAAGCCTTAGACCTGGCCCATACGCCAGGACATGTGTCTGACACAGAGAGAGACGTATTGGCAACTGTCCTTGAGCTGTGGATGACAGTGCGTTTGACCACACGGTCTTTTGAGATTGTCGGAACTGAGACACTTGATATGCCTGCCGATATTTTGGACGAAACCAGTCCATCGCATGGCAAGATTCCAATTCCGCCAGTTATGGGAGCGCAACTCGACTCGGTCTTGATCCACCAAATCCAGCACAACTTGAGAAAGGATGCGCTGAAGAAGCTGGGCAAGGTCATCACGGAGAACCGAACAAACACATGGATCTCGATCTATTTGTCTATATTTGTGCTTCTGCACAATGCAGCACTTGTCATCAAACACGACGCCAGCTACGCCAGAAAGCATGGCATCAAGGTACATTCAAAGCGGACTAAATACTGAGTGTGATAGTTTGGGTCGATCGTTCCAGAATATACTAACAACGTTGCAGAGGCGGTTTGCGCGCGAGGAGAAGGTGCATCAGTACCATGCAGGTAAGAACAAACACACAACGGCCCCGGCGACAAACGCAGACATCTGATCAGCCAAGTATGAGCCAAGTATGAATAAGCACTGACATTAATTAGGCGCCATAACGCTGCTCGCATATTTCCACTACTGCAACAAGGGTGTTTTCCCATTTACCGCAGCGGCAAAGGAGACAGATATCCGCAACATTGCCAATCTCAACGATGAGGGGATCAAACTCGTCCGCGAGACTCGCAGGGCCGTCATGGAGCACAGTACGTAAAACAAGACACTGAATTGTGGCGCTGGTCCATGCTAATAAATACAGAGAAAGAGTGGCAGATGCTGGTGGACAACGACGAGTACGAGAACGATTATTACTTCATCAGTCAGATGTACGAGGAGAACTGGCAGCCTCGGGCGATGAAGCTCTAAGTTCGCCTCGTGGGATACTCTTGTGGCGGTTGCTTACCCTTGATGACGAGAGCATCACCGAATAACACTCACAACAACGGCGACGGCCTGGATGGCAAGATGTGCGAAAAAATAGTCAGAAGAGAAGGAAAAAACCAACGATGAAAATCAACAGCAACTGCGGCGACAATGGAAACTGAGAGATCACCAGAAAGTCTGATCACTCCGGTTGCAACAAGCGATGCGACATTGAGATGCATCTGTCCACATTAAGGTGTACGGCGCATGTCGCGAGAAGACCGTCGTCTTGAGAGGGAGTGACCAGGGCCGTGTGGAGCCCGAAGTCTAGCTATTGGGTCACAAGAGCTTCAGCTATTCGTCAACCGGCTTCGCGGGTGTATACAGGGTCACATCGCCGAAAGGCCAGAATGCTCTCGTTGAAATTAGCTGCAATTGTCGTCGTTTTTCCATTCTTTGTGTTTGGCAGCAGCTAATGGCCACGCATGCACGGTGTTAGTCTGCAGCAGTGCACATATGCGATGCGGCTTCTATTTCTCACTGTGTGGCTTTGAATCACTTTGATTGTCGAGCGATCGGCCCTCTTTTCCTACTCTGCACTTTTTATCGGCCTTTATTTGCTGCTGACGGGTGATTTTATCGTCTGCTTCCACCTGTTCATCCGCACACTGGGAAACCATCCCAATCTCTCCCCTGCTTCCGTGTCTTTACCTTTCCAATCTAGCTTCGGTTTATGGTCGCTTATGTTGTCTGTTTTTTGTTCTCGTTATTTATTTATCGCATATGCCTTTTATGTGTTTTATGGCGTTCAGCCTTGATTTTATCTGTTTTTAGTCCGGTGTCTTTTCGCTGTCTAGTTATGGTTTCCCTCATTCTCTCTCATCTAGGCCCTTGGCGTTGATCTAGAAAGCAATTGTCTCTGCTAAACGTTTCTGGTAGTCGCCGTCTTGGCTGCCTTGCCAATACTCCATGATATTTATTCCTTTTGGTTGTTTTTCACATATCTCACTTCCCCTTCCCATTTGTTTTTGTGGCTAGAATGGCCGTAGTTAAAGTCTTGTGCACGGGTCCTCGAGAATTGCCAATGCTTCTTGATTGGAATGAAATAGATAAACACTGACGTTATTATGATAGTCTTTTTCTGTGTTACTCAAAGCAATATAGATACTAAATTAGGATCTTGGACATTGAGTGCCGTTGAAACAAGAGCATATATATCATGCGCTGTGTCACATGCACAATATCATACTCCGAGCATGCAGTGCAGTGTCCGCTTATGCAGCCGCTTCCTAAACGGCACATCATTTTATTACCTTTGATATTGAGTAAATATGTTATGTGAAAGGAGAAGAAGCTGTGTCCGATGTTATTATTCTCGTCGAAGAAACGCCAAAGAAAGGTTTGAAGAAGGAAAAAGAAAAAGATTTACACGGCAATAAATTGTCAAGGAAGACAGATTCATCGACATGCCAGCCGCATGCTTGTTGGGAAATCATGTTCAAGGTTCTCCAACGTCATAAGGGTTCAGCGCGTGTGAATTACCGTCTAAACAGCTCGAGATCAGCTCACAATCCTTCAAAAGTCCTTCAGGAAGCTCAGGGCCAGCTTGGATGGCCCGACTTCCAACAGAATAGATGACTGCATCCGCTGTGAATATCACAAACGGAGTCTGACGCACTGCCAGCACTTCCGGCCCCCAAATGCAAGCCTGTCTATCAACAGATGACACAAGCGGGAACAAGAAGTAACAAAAGCAAAAATAAATGTTCTCGCCCGTTCTCAATTGAAGCCCACCAAATGCGTCTCCTGCACCATACATACCAAAAGTGGGCAGCCTTTCGGTTCTCCCCGAGGGCGTCTTCTTCGTTCGTCAGCTAGTCAAATCTCTCCTCTTCTTCTTCTTCTCTCTTTCCCTCCCCTTCCCCTTCCCCTTTCCCTTCCCCTTTCTCTTTCTCTTTTCCTTTCTCTTTCTCTTTTCCTTTCTCTTCCTCCCCCCTTTTTTTGAAAAAAAGCTTGTCCTGGTGTTCTTAAAGGGGTTTCTGCGTGTACCGTTTAATGCTCGTTCTCGCCTCTATTGTCCATCTTACCACCATCATAGCTTTCGCAAATGCTTCCTAATCAGAAAGTAGTATCCGACGTACTTTTCTACAAAATAGCTGATGGGCCCCAATTCTTCTCGTTTTACCTGATCCCTCTATCTGTCTTCTGATTTTTTTATTATTATTAGCGATTATTCATTCAAAGGTCTAGCCTTCTCATCCTTCTTCGTTGATCATTTCTATTCTTGTTTTTTTATCTTTTGCACTTTGACTTGGTTCTCACACTCGCCAAAGGCATTCCATCTTCTTCCCCGGAGTCTTATCCGGACCCAATACGACGCACACCATGCCCCGACATATTAACCAACAGTGCACAGACACGCCTGTTTCCGCCTGTAAACCTCCAAAAACTTTTAGCCAAAGCGCCCCCAAACCAGGGTCGGCCCTCGATTGTTTCTCGGGCACTCCCTTTGCCGCGCCCCCAGTCCACACAACACCTTATTTAACTTTGAAGCCATCTTCCTGCCCTTTTCTAAAAAAGATCTGGCAATATTTCTACTGTTTTCCCGATAATAATTCATGAATCAAAGACAAGTTATAATCCATCTCGGACGTGTGGTGAGACAGCAGTATGTTGTAGCTACAGCTTGCATGGCAGAGCAGGCCCCGCCTCTGTAAGGGTAAATGAAGGCTATGGAGGTCCCAAGGGTTGCCATGATTCTTGAGTAACCTTGCCTTGTTTTCATGTATTTTTGTATGTATTTGTGCACGTCTTCTTGCTTGTAAGATACTTTCTTGTACAACATGCATGCGTTTTATCACTAGATACTTTCACAGAAAATTCTACTGACGCTGTGTGATTTGAAGTCCGCATACTGCACACACACATGCAACTACAAGTACAAAATGCCCCTCTCACTCTGCATAGCACTATGCTGCATCAAGTCCACCCAGCCTCTTCAAGGTGCCTATTCTTTTCTCTCTGCGTTTGATCGCCTCTGGTTTTCATTTGAAATCTAACCAAAATAACATGGAATCCCCCCTCACCTTGTTTGACTAGCTGCAGATTGATAGAAACCTCCGCCTTGGTGTGGCTCAAGTGGATAATAGGGTATGTCTGTCCTGCTTCCCCGGGCTATCTTCATTATCTTTCCCTTTCTCACCCTCGTCGCTTTTCTTTTTCCTGTTGCCGCTTTTCTCTTTTCCCTACAAGCTCGTTCCATCACACCAAGCCTGTCTCTCTCCACGCGTATCTCTTCGCTTTTGCCGAGCAAGGTAACCCTAGCACTCAGTCCACAGACGCCAAATCTGCAAGACGACAAACAAGCCGCTTTACGGCATTCTGTTTCGAGTCTAGTTGTTTGGTTTCTCTTCGTTTCGTTTCGTTTCTTTTTCCCGGCATTCCCATCTCGCTTCCTTCTTTTTCCTCTACATAGTACATTGTACGTATCTAACAAAGTCTTCTGCTACCCTATATCCCCAAGAACTTCATCCTTCGATAATCCTTCAAGATCCTTCAAACCCTTTTCAGTAATTGCCAAGTCACTCCGCCTTTGGTTCCTCTACTCTCTATCATGTTTGACACTACTGAGCCTCATTGCATGAGTTCTTGTCACCTTATCACATTTAGTCTACTCAATATCACTTTTCATCATATATCCGTTGCTCATAAGTTGACTAAAGTTACGCGAGGCGGCGGCGCTTCCGAGCTGTACTCTGTAAAATACGATGTCACCACAGTGTGTCATTAAAACGAACAGTGTACATTCGAAGTTTGCCGTATAAAATTTCATCTCGATTACATACATGCGCTTTTGTGTGGCTGGCTATGACGGCGGTTACTCCGGCGCCGGCCATAAATTCGAGATTCTTCATTTATCGTTTCCTTTCACCTGCTGTTTCTTCTTTTCTTTTTCGTACAGGCACATGTTCCGGTATTCCGGTCCCATATTGTACTTTCTTTTCTGTACTTCCTTTTTTCAGTCCCCTATCTTATGCTTTGTTTCTTTTCTTTTTTTGTGTTTTCTTTTGTGTCCCTATTGTAATTTATTCCTTTTGGTCCCCTTACCGCATGCCGTGTTTGAAACTCTTCAAGGTAAGCGAGCCGCACAATGGACATACGTGTTGGACCGAGCACGTTGAAGACGTTGGACATGTTCAACAAAGTTGATCAAATCAGTTGGTTCGTGCGATGCGTGTGTGAGCTGAGAGAAGAGAGCTAGCTGATCGATAAAACACGACATATGAAAGAAAATATACAGATCAAATATCATAAATTGGCGGAAACAATTGTATAAATGTTTGATCTACTTCGTACAGTGGACCTCTTATGAAATCAACTTCATAATGCCCTTTAGACCAACCAACATTGATATAAATACACACAACTTTGGTGCTCAGGGAACTCGACCTATGCATAGATAGCTCCCCTAGCACGAGTATGCAAACATATGGACACCACAAATCGGAATTCAGATCGGTCAGAAATGACAATCGGTTTCTGTGCCTCCCTGTTCCCTGCCAGCTCTTGTTATGTCTACGTCTGGAGCTGTCTGCAGTGTAGAAAAGCCATGCCCTGTAGTGAGAGTAGTTGGCCGTTGTGGTGGTCTGTTGACCTGTGTTACATGCCTTCCGCTAACGCTCCCATATTGACTATCAAATCCGAGCGATATTTTATTGATGTTTATTGGGGTCCTCGAGTGGGATATTGCCCGAATAGATGATCAGCGATTTGTACGATATGGCACTTTTGGGGCAGACGTATCCCAGTATTGTTATGTGATTTCGTCTCTCTATACGCTAGGCGTCACACTGTACTCTCGACGGAGACCCGTAACGTCAATAGTCAATAGTCAGTATTACAGCTGCAACGTATTTCGCGTCTCTCCTCTCTGGATGACAGGGCAGGACAAGGCTGCATGCCTATTGCTCCACATACAAAGCACAAGCGTCCTGCGTCCTGCGTCCAAGCGTCAAACTCTTTGCAAGGATCCCCTGCTCGCTAGACCACTCTTGCATTCTTTTACTCTATCAGTACTTCGTACGCAGCACGATGTAGACCACTCCCTAGGCCACTCTTTACGAAGTAGACCCCTCTTGGACAGTCAACACCGGACTACGAGTGCTCTCGATGTAGGCCCGCGGGTGTTATCCGCCATGTTTCTCGCTTGTAGCTTTGCTCCAGACTTCATCACACATGGACTTTTGCCTGTTTAGTGAGGTAGTTAATTCTTACCTGCTTGTGCCACTTGTCCGTCATTGATAACAATCAGAAAATCGTTTAATCACCAAGAATGCACTGCCTAAGCTACAATAAGCGTCTCAGCCCCGAGCTTATCCAAATAATGTAACCGTACTAAGAATGTCGACCTCAGCTCTCTCTTCTTTGCATTTTGTGTGGTTTTGTCAATTGCATGGTATTTGATTTTTTTTCCTTCTTCGTTAATTTCGTTTCTATTTTCTGGCTTTAGTTCTTTTCATTTTTAAGTTTATCTAATTTCTTCACTTCAAGTATCATATGTGCCAAAACTGCACATCCAACTTTTCCACCTTACAACGTCACCAGCAAGCAGACTTGCCCACACAGCACAGACATAATTACAACAGTTATTTTCCAGCTGTGCTTGTGTCTGTATTTACAGTACCTGCTCCTTGTTTGTGTACTTTGCGTCACCATTGTTTTGTCTCTATTCTCATTATTTTTATCCTCCTTCTTGGTTTTGTTTTGTTTGTTTCTTACACCCAGTATTCTTTATACATCCTCCGTTACCGTCATATTGCCGTAACCAATGTTCTCTACACCCTTGGCTTTCTTCCAATACCTATCGCTGTCTTGTCACACTTCAACTTGACGGCGTACAGGGTTTCTCTCAACAAAAAAAGCTAACAATAAAAACCTGCGGCACCGGCATCTCCGCATCCTTTCTTCAGCCCGGCATTGTCCATTGTCACCCTTGTCATCTCGTCACCTCGCCGCCTCGTTACCGTGACAAACCATTTCCCTGTCGTCTCTCTTCCGCCATACTCATCACGAGTCTGCCAACTACTGCTTCTACCCGTCGTCCTCCAACATACAGCTGTTTCCGCTTTTGCGGGACATTCAGCATATTCGGCCACCTAGCCTACCCAGCGTACGTAACTGCACGTAGCTGTCCGCATCTGCGAAGTTTTTGGACCATCACAAGCTCTTACAGACCCCAACCATCACAGACCCTCGCGGTCTATCACACCCTCACTGCATGGCACACCGCAATATATTCCTTGTTCTGTCCTTAGTCTTATCAAGTCTACGCCCGTTTACCGACGACTAGCCACCGACACCGATCAAACACAGCATTACTTCATACAACACGACCTGCCAGCACGCCTAGTTACATATGCAGTTCCACATCCGTATTGCGTGTACGAGAATCTTCTTATTTGATGTCTATCCGGTCTACTTTCTACTTTTCTACCCCCTCTCCTAGCTGTAAGCCTCTGATCTCTACACCATTTCTGATCCTCGTATCCCGACCTCGTCCTCTTTTATCGGGATTGTGCCTGCAGCCCGGCCCGTGAGGAGACCGATTCCGAGTTCGGCGAAGTTATCAGCCACACTCATTTCTTGCTCCTCAATTTTCACTTTATTCGCCTTGAAGGCTTGAAGTCTCCATCTTTCGATACGATTACACCGTGGCCTTGGCATACAAACACATGTAAACGTCAAGGGTAAGCTCACTACATGTTTCATGCAGACGCTGTGCTTGTTGCGGTGAGCAAGTACTAGTAAGTGTTCGGAGCGTTTCCGCTATTGTTTTTGGCTTGAGAGGGGCTCTCAGTACCGGAATATATTTTCTTTTGTCTTTGTATCAACGTCCTCTACATTGCCTCTACTTTGCCTCTGCCTACCTACCTACCCAGCTGCTGTGCCTGTTTGCACCACAGTTATTGTTCCATTGTTTCCACTTCTCCTTAATTCGTCCGGTTGGTGTATGTAACTGCCATTGGTTACTTTTGTTTATTATGTTTTATTTGGCGTCTTTTTTTAAAGTCTTTGCTGTTTCGCCATCTCCATTTATATCTCTATTGAAACATCTCCTTTTCTTTTTTAGCTGTCTGGGTTTTTACAGCTTCGTCTCCCCAGTATGCATGCAACCGATGCAGGACAGCGCAGTATCATAGGATACGAGGGGGAAATAAACAAAACCGGAAGAGATGAGAATAAGAGAAAATAAAGAGACATACGCAGAGATTGACAGGGAAGTTAAAAATAAAAAGGGGGACAGACAGACGACACAAAAGTCAAGACCAGAGGCCTTCGCCCAATGACCCCAATATCAGAGCTGAATCGAGAGATGAGAAAGTCCATGAGGCAGCTTTCTATATGAAGAGCTCGTCTTCCATCTCTTATTCTCTCAAATCTTCTTTCCTCCTCATCTCATCTGTCTGGTTCTATTTCTTCGTCCCTCTGCCTATTTCTTGAATCAAATCTCTCATTTTGGACATTTCTTCTGTCTACACTCCATTTGCCTTTTTTCCACTCTTAAAGTCCATCCCGTCCGCCCGTCCTCTACCTATCTCCGATTTACGAGGGTCACATTACTGATTCTCTACTTATAGGCGCTGCATTATTCCACTTGTCTGCAGCCTCGCCCAACATCACCACTTACAAGGTAAGCTTTAAACTTCGATGACGTTCTTTGATTGTTATAATTCAAGATCTTGCTTAAAAATAAGTCAAAAGTAACTAACTTGGCAGCCAAAAATGCCCCTTACTATGGGACCTGTTGCCGTGGCCACTCCGCCAGTTGGTGGCCTAGGACATGCTGCTCAGGGCGCTGCTACGGTAGCGTCCAAGATGCCTCAAGGCTTCCCGGTGCGGCTTAACAGCAAGCTTGCCTGGGTCGGTCAGGACTTTGTGGACCCTCAGCAGTATGTCTACAACCTCAATGAGGCTGATTTGGTCGAAGTCAAGCTGGCCGTTGCTCATTTCAAGACCCTGGGGCTTGACGGCGAGCATGTATCGCGTGACAATTTTCCCCTGCCCGAGCTGGGCACCGAGCTAGATCGCCTAAGCCGCGAAGTACACAGTGGCCGTGGTTTTTGTCTCGTCCGTGGTATAAACCCCCAGAACTTTTCTGTGGAGGACCTCACACTCGTCTACTTGGGCGTGCAGTCGTACGTTGCCGACCAGCGCGCGCGCCAGGACAACCGCGGCAACATGCTGGTGCACATTATTGCCGACACGACCAGCAAGACCAGCACAGAGCACCACCGCCACTCCAACAAGTCCATCACCTTCCACACTGAAGAGACAGGTGACGTCGTAGGCTGGCTGACGCGCAGCACGGCCTCGTCGGGCGGCAAGTGTGTTATCGCATCGGCCTATACCGTCTACAATGTGCTGGCATCGACACGACCGGACCTTTTGCGGCTACTCACTCGGTCTGACTGGCCTTTTGCCTTCCCTCAGTTCCACTGCCGGCCAATCTTTATGAAGGCCGAGTCGGAGTCTGGATCGAGTCATGTGGTGTGCAACTTTGGCCGGACGCCGCTGCTAGGAAACGCCATCCACCCGCGCCCAGCCCACCTGCCGACTGTTTCTGCCAAGCAGGTTGAGGCGTTGGACGCTGTTGAGGCCATTGCGCGTGCCACGGAGCTCGAAATATCGACACAGGCAGGCGACATGCACTTCATCAACAATCTAGCTATTCTGCACCGCCGCGAGAGCTTCCAGGATGGCGTGGCGCCAGTGGAGAAGCGGCACCTTGTGCGCATGCGCCTTCGCAGCACTGAGCACGGCTGGGCTCTGCCGTCTGAGATCAGTGCGACGTGGGACGCTGACTTTGACGAGGACAGCCGGCGTGTGTGGCACGTTGAGCCAATGCCCGAAGCTTTCTTCCCCCTCCGCAAGTACCCGAACTAAAAACCATAAGATGATTTATGACGGATGCGTTGGTCAACGGCTATAGCCGCAGCAGCACAAAACAATGAAGGCAACCCCCCCCCCCCCTCGCCAAAAAACGGCAGACAAACAAAAAAGGAGTGACTGGTAAAAAGGGCAGACAGAGCGGCTGATAGCGGAGTATGCAAGGAGTATTCAGGTACTATATCTATGGTACCCGGCATTCATAGGGCATTTATGGGTTTTCAAAGGTTGAATACCAGGTACTCAGGCATAATGGTTTCCATGGGGCTGTGCAGCAACAGCCGACAGATTTCAGATTGTAAACAGGAAGTTATTGTTCCTGGCATTTTTATTATTTATTGGGGTTTCGGTTTCTATTTTCTGGTAATGAACATTATAGCAATTATATTCTATGATATATTCTCTGATACATTAATTTGAAAAATGAAAAACGTACGCATACCTAATTTCATAGCCACTCTGGTCCTCTCTGATGCTTTTGCAATTCAGTTTGTCTGACTTATTTAAGTTTAATAATTATTTATTCGGTTTTGGGAGATGTAAATCATAGCCAACACCGTGATAGCTTAGAATTATATATAAAATACCTCTCCGTACCACAGCAAACTCTGCCTTTACGACCAACAGCCAGATGGCCCAATATAACATAGATACTCATGCATCATGGCCTCAGGCCTAGATTTCTCGTACGATAACAGCCCACGTCTGTGCATGCTCTCGGGTAGAGCTGGTATCTGGAGGGGAGCCGGACAAAATGAAGTCCCTATATCTATGTAGACAGTCATTTTACGCGGTATTGAGGACACAAAGATGGCCTGTCAGTGTCATTTGAGTCATAGAGAGTTTCGAAGACATTGAGTCAAAGCTCATACATTAGTAAGTGATGTTGCAGTGAGCAATCGCGATAATAGATTCAGCGAGCCCAATCTCAGCGGTGTTTCACGGCTGGTAGGTACAACATCGGTGATGCAGACGCAGCTAATGAACATAAGGACCCGTGGATGGGATCATGACAAAAACAATGATGCCCATGGGCATCATGGCCAGCACTGCAGACGTGCAAATAAGACTCAATAGTAACCGTCACAACGGCGATAACGGCATCACCGAGAGTTCCTTTCGATGCAGGTAGGATATGTACGCACTACTACGTACAAGCTTGCATGCATGGCGTGTGCCTTGACATATATCCCTCAACGATGTCGTTGTGGAGGTTACTTTGAAAATGCCCACGAGTATCATTACCCTGCATGAACATCAGGCATTTAGCTTTCTGCTTTTTGCAACCGAACTTCTACATCCAAGTACCAGGCATCCTATCTAGGGGCAGTTCAAGACCCGTGAGGGTGTTGTCGGGCTCCTATGGAGTTTTAAGGTTGCCGAAATGTGCCCAACTTCCGAGGTATAGTGGACAGGCAGAGCCAGACAAACTGGTAAGAGACATAATAGATGAATGGCAGAACCAAGACGCAGTCTGGCTACGAAGTAAAAGTGCGACCCCGCTCCAAAGTGAGCAACTGACACATTCAACTCAAAGCCATAGATGTAAACGCCATGTTAGCAGGTTGCTGCCCAGGTTGCAGTCCGATGTCAGCAGTAACGAGCAGCTCGTTTGACCTAGCCTGAATGCATCACGGAAAGAACAGGGTATCAAAGAGGATTAGGCGATGCACTTCTGGCTAGTTGCATGTGCCCAGTTGTATATTGACGTGGTCCAGAAAAAGTAACACTTGCGACGCACGTTGAAGCGATGGGGGCGGACAAAGCTAAAAGCCATAGATGCACATGGAAACCATAACACTAGAAGCCCATGTATTATAGACCATGGCTACCGCGGCTGTTCATGATGTACTTATTTGTTCCTCTTACCAATGGTATTCTGATATAGTTTTCCGTTCTTAGTTGAGCCATTTTCTCAACTAGTCTAGACTACTTGACGTCACTTCAAGAGAAGAAGTATAGGTTTAGAATCATCGCCCGGTTGTTGGGCCAGCTTTTGAAAAGCTAAACCCGCTCACATGATAATGGCCTTGTATATTCAAATGAAAGATATAATATGTTTTGGAGAATCAGTTTAGTGCCAGAGTGTGGCGGCGAGGACCCTTTAACTGATGTCGTGCAAACAGCGCGAAGGATTTCGGAAATCCGGGGAAAGTCAAAGAGCCGCAATTATCATCAGGCGTTATCAAGGTCAACATCAATTTTCGTGAATTTTCCTCTCGGCCATGATTTGGGGCTTCTTAAAGTCCAAACGCCAAATGTTGATCACAGGAACGGACACAACTGTAAGTTCTTTTTTTTCCTAATCACTAATTGCTATCATTGTACAATAGGAATCGCTCGTAGCACTTGTCGCTTTATCTCTACACAGTGGGCTATCTCATATCAAGGACAGGGAGCTGATGGAGGAGATCCGACTGGTCCGACGAGGGGCAGGCCTGGCTTACTCTCTACTTCCCGAAAGAGTGCATGAGCGGCCGGTACGAGTTTGATAAATATGCCCAAGACTGACCGTGATCTACTCTGTGAGTAGGTGATCCAAACTTTGCGTGATATGATACGCCAATAGATACGCCAATAACGAACACTCTCTTGTATGTGAAAACTCTTCGCCGGATTTTTTCCCGAGCTTTGGATTGAGAACAATAATAGGAATTTGTAGATCCCAACGGTCTAGACCGTGTGGCCGTACCGCTGGCCGTGTCGATGTCTAATAATCGCGGTCTTGGACCGTGTTTTGTTTTCTCGATCAAACATTAACGTTTCATATTTTCACAGTCATAGTTCTTCGCAAACTTGGGTTTCACTGAAACATTATGATGTACCGCCTTCGAGCCAAAGTCCCCGCATGAAGACCGTGATGAGTCTGCCCACTCCGTTGCGGACAGACCGTCTTTTATCGGTAACGATAGTGATGTAGTCAGCTGGCAGGGCCGAATAAAGGCGGAGGGTTTCGATCAATATCGACTGAGAGGAATAGAAAAAACTATCACAAGGTGCGCCGCGCCCAACACATGACGATAGGCACATCGAGCCTCGTTCAGCCTCAGTCAGTCTTTGCCAGGACTGTGTTTTAACTTTAGAAAAGTCTTTCCCATGGAACAACATAGGACTTATAAAACTTTATAATTCACAGTAGAAGAAGCACAACCAAGCGTTTCGGTCAGTAACAATGTACCGCAGCACACCTTCAAGTCCGGTTCTGAGACTCAAAACCAAATGACATCTAACTCTATCACACCGCTACACGCAGTCATAATCTCAGATGAGATTCATTCTGATAGGTCACAAATAAATTTAGCTTTGGTTTTGAGAGAAGTCTTCCTCAAACAACTGTTTCTTTTCCTATATTCTTTTCCCGAAAAAAGAGCAGTTTTGCGTCTGTAGATATCTCTGGATATGCTAGCCATTTGCACACCAGAAGTATAGGATACGCCTTGCGCGAAATAGAATGGGCTTGGTCAACGCATTCTAGGTTGGTGCATTGGGCAGCAGTATGGCTTGCTTGTCATTCTAATATCGGTCAATTGGGGGAAGGCAAGGATGCCAATGGTCAAGATGGCTGTAATATCTGGTGATGTCTCGACGCTTGCTTTAGATCTAGTCCACTCTTCGCTTCGGCAACAAATATGACTTCGCTTCTCGAAAAAATTCCAAATTTTCTAAGGAAAGCCTTTGATGAAAGACAAAAATAAGACCACGGAAAAATAATGGTAGTGACAAGCAGATTCCAAAAAAGAGGGAAACCGCCCTTTTGTTACAAAAAAAAACGTACAGCAGAGGGTATTCGCTGGTCGTCACCGACCCAACTACTAATCCGCCGATTACTGGTTTAACTAGGGGAGAGCGGACGGGATCCCGTGTTTTCCAGTATCTATGGCCGTACGTGCTAGGATCACATCTATGCCGTGTTATATGGTCATCAGCATAGACGGCCTCGTCATGGCGATGATGTATGAGGAGGAGCACATGTAGATGACACGCGGTCACTGGTGTTTTATTCGATACGCGCCGCTACTAGCCAGGCAGTGCCTGCTACACTTGCAAGCCATGCTGTATTCAACGGTGTTGACACTCTGTCGGTCATGGCTACCCGGAAACAGCATCGCGCGCCTTTATGGGCACGCCGGAGCTGGGCCAGTTGCATATGACGCTAGCAACCTGCTTAGCACCACTTGGGCTGATACCGAATATATTTGGATGAGATAGGGCGTCTTGCCGGCATCTCTGTTGAGAACGGCGACTAGGTCACCGACACTGTTCTCGGCTGCAGAGCAACGCGTGCATTTTCTTTGCAGTGGCCGGCAAGACCAATCGCAAAACTTTGCAATCACTTCGGGACCACCTCGCGACCGCCACCCGACCACGGAGTATTGACGCGTCGTCAGTTGGATTTACTCCGTTTGTATTTGATTGCACCCCGTTAGCCTGTGCAGAATACTCTGTAATAGTCGCCGCGTACGGAGACGGTCCGCAACGGGCCTGTAGAAGATATGAAGAAGAAGACAAAGATATGAGAGCGATCTCCGTCCCTCACACGCCCACTGGGGCGGATATGGAGAAAAAAGGATAAGCCTGTACTCAGTATGTTGTAACTCAAGCACTCGCATGTAATACTGTTTTTGTACAGATTAGAGTCTAGAGTGCTCGATAATGTGCAGGCTGATTTGATCCTCTTGATCTCTTGCAGAAAGAAGAAAGAAATGCGCCGGTAACTAGGATTGAAGTAGAAAGGAGACGCACAGAGGCTGGAGATGAGAGGAAAGAAGAAAAACAGAGACAAAAAGGTCGATGTACTCCGTAGTACATGCACTAAAAGGAGAAGAAGAAAGGAAGAAAAGAAGAAAAGAAGACAACTAGCGCCGGGGTGGTTTCTGGTGGAGAGCAGTGAGATGCCGATCTTCACGAATTAGTCGGATAGAGAGGAGTTGAAGAGAAGTTGAAGAGAAGTTGAAGAAGAGAGAAGTGGCTCAACTTGTGGCCCCTGTCCCGGACATTGGCCGGCTCCTTGTCCGATTTACACTGCGGACGTGTTGATACAAGCACTCTTGTTCTTATCCGTTTCCTATCACTCTTGTCGTCTTCGAGCACTGTTCCTGGTCTGCACTCGTCAGTATTGACTCCTGACTGAAATGAATGAAATATGATATCGCCATCATCCTGTAATGAATCCCCACCGTATGACGAGGATGGAGCTGTCAGAAATCGAGCAAATTACAACGAAAAGTATTAGGAGCATGATAACTAGCCGGATATATGTTCGCGTGCTCTCTGTGCAATCTTATGCCCCGTAGCATACATCCGCCATCAGAGAAGACAAAAGGCACAAGGTTAGAAACTACTGAGTACATCGCAGACATCTGCATCACAGAGTCGACAACTCGGAGTAGACTCCTCCGCGGACCCTTGACCCTGGTTGACGGATCGGCGCCGGCCAAGGCACTGCTGCACTCCCCTATGCGTATCACTTGTACTTGTACGATGTACGATGTACTTGTATATATGCCTCATCGGAGTTTGGATAATAGCTTGACAGAAATATTGAAGACGATTATCTAACAAGTGAGACATTGTCATGACAGATCGAGTGCCGTGCTGACAACCGGCCCCCAACATCTGCTATTGTTTTTTCTGCCATATTGCTTCGCTCATCTTACTTACATCGGCCCGCAGTTGTTAATACTGTCAGCAAACGGCCCGGCATAATTCCGGCGACAGTGCTTTGTGCGTATCAGACTGAACAGTGATACGCCATTTCGGAATTAATCATGATAAAAAATAAATACAGAATATCCAATAGATAATCAACGAAAATCCGGGGGCAAGCGAGCCAAGGCCGAGAAGTCATTCAAGCTCAAAGCCTTGATAATTCTCTTAATTCACTCACCTTCGATCATTGATCATCGCTTCTCCTCTCGAGCTCCTCTTTAGGCCCTGTTAAGATCCCCTTTTGTTGCTGTCAAATCCTCCTTCTCGTGGGCATCCTTCGCCTTGTTTCGAACGCATGGTTTTCGGAAGATTATGGTGATCGTAATTTGGTGAACACTAGTAATCTGTATGGTGTAGTCAGTACGCATTTAAAATGTACACAAAGTACGATGTACATGATTTCATAAAACGTAGTGGTGTTTGGCAGTAAAACGTGTAATAGGCTGTGAGGTGTTCGCCGTGATCCGCGATCCGACGGCCGTCACCACACGCCGGGTACCATGGTTTGGACTTTGGATCACGAACAGTCTGGCTCAGAACCTGATCCGCGATCCGAGAGTCTTCATGCTTCTCTGATTATTCTACAGAAATTACCCGATGTCTGAGAGCAGAGAACAGACTCAAACACTGCTTCGGACACATTTATGCAAGAATAAACGAGGACTGTCACAGCGCACGTCGTAGTAGTTCGGGTGATGTGATATCCAAACTCGACCTCTCTGTAGTAATACTCAGTAGTAGCTAAAGAGTATCTCATCACACACACCTCTGAGGCCCCTGGAATACGACGTCCTTGCCGAGGTGGCATTGTATTTAACCGTCCCATCCTGTTACTCGCAAGTTTGGGTCAGCCCCTTGAGAGACAAGACGACGGCATAACAACGAGAGAGTAAATAAATGAGAACAGACAAGACGGACGGGGAAGCGGGAGACGGCTAACCGTAAAGACGGATTACCAGGAACCCGATTGTTGTTTTCACTACGATGTTTTGGCGAAGCCAATACCAGGAACCAGAACGCTCTCTGATGACTGAACCGTGCATGTTTGATCTGCACAATGGTTACGTCGTAGTGTAAATATATTGGATGGGTTATTGCGGATTCACGGTTATCACGGTTATCATGAATATCCCAACAGATTCATTATCCAATTTTGACTTGTTGATATTGATGACAGAGTTAACCATCACAACGGCGTCAATATACGATGAAGCAAGGAACGCAAACGACGAACCCAGAAGGGCATCAAACTGCATAATTCGTCGTACGCTTTGCTTCAAAGTATTTCTTTTTCCAGCAGTCATAATCCTCCTGTTGTTTCTCTGCACGGGCATTAATCCTCCGACAGATACCTCCGACACTCGACCGCATCACACTGCTTGTCACAACCGTCGGGTTTGAGCAAGACCAGACAGATTTTTCTGTAAAGCGACTAGCACAATGCACGATTTTTGTGACGAGAATATCGAATGAGCTAGCTCTAACGGCAACGGTCTGACTTTATGATTCTAATGTTTTGTGTGGCGGCCATCATGATCCGCTCCGTCCACTATCGTATCGTTAAACAATAGACTGTCTGGGCGCGCTCAGACTCTTAAACTTGGGTTCATTGAGCTAAGCGAATGCAGAGTAGAAGATGTTTACAGATCAAGTCTAGATGCTCGGATAGAGTATGCTTGTAGTCGCATTCAAAAGCACCCAAGCCACATTCTGCGCTTGTCCAAAGTAATACTCGTGACGTTTTTCATCGGAGAGGTGTGATCCGAAGGCATGCATCAACTACTTTTGTGCTTTCGGGCCACTCTGTAGAGTATGCATAGCGGCGGCATGGGCCACGGTCAATGCATAATCTTACTCTGTTATTTACGCCTGTCCATAATCAGAGTGACGTTGCTCTGCTGACGACTTTGCTGAGTCCTTGTTTGAGCTTCTGTACCTTGTACAGAGTATATCACATAACAAAAGTACGAGGTAGCATCCCTCAGCCCTGGGATTTGCTGATAGTGAGTTATTTGGTGATGGATGATGCAGAGTGACAGTGACAGTGACATGAGTCTCCAGTGAAAGACATCAAATCCTTGGACGGTCCGACTCTACCAGACTCGACTCGGTATCTTACCAGAAATCTGCAATAGTCCATCCTCCTCTAGCCAGGAACACCCTCGTTTTCAACGGGGCGACGGGGCTCAACGTTGTAGAGCATAAGGCTTTGACACTAGCAAGAGCTAGCACCAGTATAATACGACGTTGACCCCCTCCCAAAAAGCTGTTTAGAGCTGTTTAGCCCGGAGATGGCGACTCTTTTCCGTTAGCCTCTCCGCCTGCCGATGGACACTAACCCCTGGTGCCTTAGTCGATTTTGTACACTGTATCTTCGAAGCTTCTGTCTCTGTAAGTCTTAATCCCAGGCCCTGTCACCAAGGAACAAAATCCGCTGCAGTACTAATTACATAAGACATTACGTCGTACTCCTGCATGCCCAGAGGGGAGGTGAGGCAAACAGCGAGCTTGAAGAGGGCCAATGAATATATTTAGTAACTCGGGCGAGGCTCGAGAGTACTTGGCAGAGACAAGAATCAATATTGAAGACAAACCGCTTCAGAATAGTAACAAAAGAACGGGAAAACAAAAGAAATTGTCAAGGGCATCCCTGTGATATCGACAGAACACTCCGTCACGACCGTCGGGCTGGCTGGGTTGCCACAGGCGGGCTGTTGTTTCAAACAGCCAACGGGCAGCACAGAGCAAGTGACTCTGTCCGTCGAGTCTGATTCATGTCTTGCGGAAACACTAAAGACACCAGCATCAATCTACGAGAAGAGAAAATGGTTTCAAATGACATATCAAATAAGCCCCAACAGATATACCACTCTAGGATGCAACGAGTTGGATTGTGCGCGGTTCAAATGATTAGTCTATCTGTATGAGTAGAAAGTCTGATGGTCCACGACGGACATCGTGCCGTCCTCGACGCAGATCTGGAGACGCGATCATCACAGCACGCCACAGTGGGAGGCATAAAGAGGATGTTGAATAAGCGTGCCCTACAAGTGTAAAAAGAAAACAATATAGCCAATTGTGGCCATGAAAACGAGGTGGAAAAAGACGGCTCCCCTCTTTCCTTTCCTCCTCTCGCCCAAGAGGCCGGTATGTGATCTCTGCGCTCACCTCAGGCCGGTGGCACGTTTTCACTCACCTCGATGGGCTTATCAGTGGTGAGAATGCCTGTACTGTAGGTCTGAAACGCACTACGAGAACCAGTGGATGCTGTGCAGCATCAGGATACTGGGTCTCTGGTTCACCATGGCCAAAGTGTTTATCCTCTCTTTGCCATTTCGCCATTTCGTCCTCTTGTTCTCGTCTGCCCCATTCGCCATTTCCGCAAGGCGTTGGTACCTGGACTAATAAATCAAAACAAACGCGATCACTGATCAAGATACTCAAACGCGAATGGTATAGTTGAGACAATTCGGTTCTTGGGTCTTGTCTGATATGTCTGATGCGTCTTGGTATTCTTCTGCAGGTTCGCGGAACAGCGGCTGGCCATCGCGACGAATATCTACAATGTACAAGGATACTAAATACCTCGTGTCTATGGCATTGCGACGTCGCCTCTTCCTTCTCCCTTCATTTTCTCCGTCTTACGATACCCCTAACAATACATTGTCCCTTTATCAGCCGCCAAGTCTGTCAAGCATCGCGTACTCATAATACTGAATAGCATTCTCAGAGGAAGTCCGAGAACTCTTCATCGGCTACATGGCCTCATCGGCAAAGCCCAACAGGGACATATATCCATGCCAAGCCACATGGAGTCGCGATGCTGAAATAAAGAAAACTCAATGGGAGTTACTCTGTATAGACTGGCGTCCTTCTAGAACACGGAGGAAGTTCCAGAAAGGTAGCCTCATGCAAGTGAAATTGCAAACGGTCTCTAGTGTCTGTTGAAATAAAGTAGTGCTGATGAGTCTTTGTTACATAGTATGATGGTATTGTATTAATCCATTTTGCACATCTTCACTCTTCTCCCCATCTTATTCCCAGTTGTACCTTGATGATTATCTCTTTCCTTTCAGTTTTTGTTAGTTACATACACTTGGATTTTGGCTATTCTCCCGCCAAGGCTATTTCTCAACGGTTTGCAACGGCCCTACTCTGTATGTGCAAGCCTGTATCTGGCCCAGCACTAGTGATAGTGCACTCTGCAGTGAAGAGAATAACACAATAGTAATTACTTGTAATGCAAGATGCTCTAGCGAAATCGAGTCAATCGCATTGCTTCGTCTATCTGCGGCGGTCCCTGTAGCCTGTCCGCCCAATCGCAGTAGTCAATCGCATCGTGCCCATCACACTGCAAATCTGCAAGATGGCTCCAATAGAGTGCAATAGATAGAGTACAGCTGCACAGCTGATAGGATATGACTGCCTGGCTACTGTAGCTCGCCTATCAGTGGCTGGCTGAGCAGGATGGCTGGGGATGCAGGCGCCGGCATAATATGTCAGCTCAGGGCAAGTAGAATGCAGTCATTTTATTGGTAGAGGTTGAGTTTGTGGTCTTGACAAAGGTCGAGGGAATACGATCAGTCAGTCAATCACATTGCAGAGTAATGTTCTCGTCAGTCTTGATATTGCAGGCAATGACCATACGTCCTTGGCTGGACATTACTGCGACGTAGATGATTCCATCTCACTGTTTCTTACAGCGTATTATCGTACTATTCTACAAGAAAACAAACAACGAAATGAAGCGAGCCATAAATCCAATTAATTAATAACAGAAATAGAAAATACTACCACGCAATTACCTGGTGCAACATAACAATGTGTTTTCGCATGTACGTGCGCGAAATGAGACGGGAGCTATTATTGGGGTGATTTTATTCTTGATTACGGGGTGCCGTCAAAGGAAGGGAAACGCTCTGCAGTTGCGCATTCAAGAATAAGAACAAAAGAACGAACGTAGAGACAGGTACATGCAAAGGACACCACGAACTGCAGATGCGTCCCAAATAATGACTCAAGACGGAATGGCTGGCCTCTTGCGATAGGGCCCTTTGTCAGTGTAGTGGTTGCGTGTGAGAGAATACGGATTAGTATCTCTGGGGAAAAGGAGGGGAAGTGTATTCATTGTCGGACATGATAAAATATGCACCGACTTAGGGATAAAGGGAGGCTGATAGTTGGTAGAGGGAGAATGAACACCGATCAGGAGGCATTTGAAAATCGAAAGCAGGCAGAGAATCAGGAAATCAAAGACGAAAAGAAAGAGAGGGATGGATCCGGTGATCAATGATTCAGAGGATCAATCACGAAATCAAAATATGTACATAATGGCACTGCCAGCCTCGGAAAATTGACAGCATGACAAAACGCCACCGCGAAGAATAAAGACAAATGATAGCTACTGTTGACGAACTCGAGCATACAAGGGGGTGGTTGAGGCGTCAGTTGGCTGTGAAAGAGCAGAGAGCCAAAGGACCGTTACTCCTTGCGTAATATATTGTATATCGTGAACAGTGAAGAACTTTGAGTATTGACTTGACTGGCAATCCATGGAACAGCCTCGACCCCAAACCCTTGAAACTATTCAAGGCTGTCACACCTCTAGAGTGTGCAGCTATTGAGCAATATGCCGCCCTCCGCATTCACCGCTTCTTATTCAGCTATTATCGACAATATTTCTTCCTTTGCGAACCCATTGCAACCCTCAAACCGCCTGATCCGGCCGATCAAGTTTGCAGGTTGTCAAGTAGTCAAGGGATACTTCCAGAGTTTGTTGGGAGATGGTAGATCAATGTGGACAGAATATTATACACATTGTAGTAAAAAAGGCGATAGTGCAGGATTAAGCCACAGAACCGGGCAAAACTAAACTAGTGAGACTTGATGTAGATCATGATGGGTGCATATTCTAAAACAATGTCGACGTAGGCCCTACTCTGTACGAGAGGATGTGTACAGATCCAGTGGAGGCAGAGGGAGCCAGTGGACAGTGGGCGGACAGAGTTTGCCGGGTCGATCCCGTGTCTGAGCTGGAGTAAGACATAAAGGCAAGCACTGTAGCAGTGAGAGGGTTTTTGGCAAAAGAAGAAAGTGAAAAAAGAAAAAGGTTGGGACCCTAGATCGCTGCCGCATTCCTTCAAGTGGTCGTTGCACTGGTGAGACTGCCCATCTTTGGTCTGGTATGGTGATCACTTACACATCAGTGCGAGCTAATCGATGTTAGTTGGACGTTGAGGATGGCATCCAATATCAATTCTCTTCGCCTCTGTCAGTATCACAGAAGACAGAGGATGAGAAGATAAGATGCGGACGTGTCTGACCCGACTTGCCTGTTTGGTACATGTGTACTACGGCGAACAGGAAGGTGCTAGAGCTAGAGATGCAGACTCCGAGTAGGCTACTGGGGTCGGCCTGTTGGTTTAGAATTCGTTGCGATTCTCTCTTTCAACGCATGTACCCACTGAGCCACTATCTCTGTACTTGTACTCTGTACTCTGTAGCTATATATCGAGCCTGTTAAGACTTGTCAAATACTCGAGATTGCAGCGGAGAAACTCAACCACACAACGCAAAAGGTGACACCCTTGGCGAGCGCTGCAGACATGCCATGCCATGCCATGCCCGTATCAGGGCAAATAATGCGGGCTTCAGACGCCCATAAGCCAAGAACCAAGCAATAATGCGTGAACCGCAAACCAATTCTCTGTGTTCTTCCCATGTTTACATGCGGTAGTGCAGAAGAGTGAGGAAAAGAGGAATAGAGTTTTCAGTCAGGGGCTGATTAGTCATTCCGGTGGGTTTCGGAAAGTATCCCCAGTACAAATTTGTTAGCAGAACTGGAAGAAATACTTCTGCCGTTAACTGAGCTAACGGTCGTTGTGCGCCACGGCTCCATAGCGAATGGTGTGTACGAAGTACTTCTCGTGTCCTGTCTCCGTTGTCTCTGCCCGTTGTCTCGTCGTGGCCGCGTTTCTTTTGTGCGTGTGCTCTGTGTATCTGTCTGTATGTCTCTGCTGCTTGTACTTTTGCCTCTGTGGCTACGTGGTGATAGTGAATAATACTAAGGCGGGTTCCTGCCTCTTTTGTCGGTGTTGTCATCGTGTCCCTTTGCCTCTTCCTGCCTTTTATTGCCATCCTCTTCCCACCATCGTACAGGGTACTATTACAGAGTAGCCTTCTCGAGACTTTGCCTCCTGTCGGGTCCTTCACCCCTTAAGCCTTCCATCGCATCTGTTCCCGCCTTTGCTGGGCCAGACTACACCTAGAACTGGCTCGCCTGCTCGCAAGAGACTAGCTCTTCAAAGTCTGGGTCCAGGGGCTCCTCCTCCCGCCCACACGCACTCCCACCCAGTGAGAAAATATACTAGCAACTGAAATATAATATGTTAAATAGATAAAACCAATAAAGCCCTTCCAAAGAAGGGCAATATCCATGGCCGGCAGTGTGCCCCTTTTCCATGGTAAACTGCACTTTGATCTGGTTTGATTCCTGGATTCCTTCAATTTTCTTTAATCAAACACTGTTTTCATTATTCGACTCATCTCTAAGCCTCTACTTGTAAGCATAACTACGCCACCGATTCATATTCGTAGCAGATGCGAAGACGACACACAAGACACGACTGAGACATTCTCCGGCACGAAGAATACCGACCTCTTCTGAAGACTGGGGAACTCGGACTCGAGTAAGCTGCATCGTCTGGGCTGGCTCTGCACAAAGTGGAAGGACTGTAATGATAGGATGGAATAATGGTAGTGTGAATGCAAAAGAGAGAGGCTACGAAGTATGTGATCGCGGACTGGGGTGAGAGAGCCGGGGGTCTCAGGGGGTGTGAAGCCGATCTTTTTTTGTCTTTTTTTATCTTCTTCTGCAGAGTGGACTGCGATGTATTCACTTGTACTCTGTATCCTTATTCTCCATCCTCTCCCACTCGCTGTGTTTTACTCCGAATTTATCTCTGTCGAATTTATCGTCGACTACTCCTCTTCCAACTTCCATTTTCTACTTCCCTTTTCTAGTGTTTGAATTACTCCTTCTTTCGCGTCTTCTTCTATTTTATCTACTATTTATCTGTTAATCTTTACCCTTGACCTCACTATTTCGACTTGCACCTTCTACTCTCACAGAACATGTACAATGACATGGGTGCCACAGGGTTTACGTCTTCTCCCCTTGTCTCTTGAATGATAGAGTGAAGCAAAATACTTTGTAAAAAGAAAGAAAAAAGGAAAAAGAAGTACCTCACCTCATGTACTCCGCAGCCCCTGCACACCATTGACCTCGACTCTACCACCACATCCCCTCGACATACATATGACTCCCGGCTGCCACTACCAACCTCGTGGTTGACGTTCCTTTTCTGTTCTTTCTTTTGGGTCTTCCTCGATTCTTCCGATTCTATTCATTCATATTCATTTCTATTCTTCTCGTACATTACTGGAGTCGACATCATCCTCCATACTATACTCTCTCTTAATACAACACAGCGCATCATTACGCCACCGAGCACACACTCACTCACTCTCTATTCCATTCTCCAACGACGACATTACACTCGTACACGTACACGCACAAACAACAGACGACGGATTAGACAAACAAACAGACACACGCAAACAGACAGCACACACATATATATCCGACCACAGAAACAGTCGCAAAAACCAGACAGACGCAGAACACACAGATTCGCAGCGAGCGACCATGACCATGTCGACTTAACTCGACTGCCGCCACGCACACATCGCAAATCGCATCGACACTTGATTTTTGAAGAATCTTAAATTACTGTCATTCTACGACGGACCTGCCGATAGTCAGCAGCCGCCTATCGTCTGCCTTTCGGTCGTACAGCTGCTTAGCTTACCGGCTGTGTTTTCGGGCAGCACGACAGCGTCATCTCGTCTCGCCTATTTATTTTAGATTCTTGAGTTTGAGTCTCTAGAGTCTTTTTTATTTTCTTGTTTTCTTTCGTTCCAACTGCATTTCCTACCAAAACCAATCGCCATGTCTTGCGTCTCGCCTTTCCTGCCGGCGGCAGACTATGTCAACTCCACAGGCTGTAAGTGTCTCTCTTGAAATTATCTGCGCCTGCCTGCGACGAATCTAATAAACCAGACATCTCTGGCCGCTTCTGCTCAGACCTCACGGGTACAGAATGCTGTCTGCCCTGTCCCCTGACCGACTGGGTCTACCCCGACAGCTTTAGCTCCCTCACAACCGCCGCCGACTGGATCGCCGTTGCCAGTACCCTTTGCTGCGTCTTCCTGCTGATCTCCTGGCTCGTCCTGCCCGTCGACAAGACCAACCGCCATTATCTCTCCATCTGCCTTACCACCGGTGTCCTCATGATCAACCTGGGCTTCATTATCCCGCTCGCTGGCCAGCCCGACCAGTGCGCCGACGCAATCACTCCCAACGGCATGAAGTCCAACTCGGCCTGTGCCGCTTCTGGTGCCTTTATTGTCTTGGGCGGCTGGGCCGGTGTCATGTGGGTTTTCCTCCGCTCGCTGTCGCTGCACCTGCAGATCTGCTGGCAGGTCGTCGTCGGCCGCACATTCATGTGGGCGGCACAGATCACCGGCTGGGGCATCCCGCTGCTGGGCCTGATTCTGGCCCTCGTGCTGAGCGGTGTGTCGTTCCGCTTCGGTACGACTTGCCACATCAACCACACCAACTCGCTCGCCGTGCTCTGGATCCCGCTGCTCGCGTTCGCGACATTTACCATTGTCGTGCAGCTCGTGACGTTTGGCTACTGCGTCAAGGTGTACCTGGCGTCGCTGGCGGACAACAGCGCGTCGACCGAGGGTTCGGGCCTGCCTTCGTACAGCAACAGCATCCGCACGATGACGCCCCGTCAGGCATACCGCCGTGTGCGCCGCGTGATCCAGCTGCAATGGCGTGGTATTGCTATTGTGCTGATTATTGTGACGGATGTCGTCTTCTTCAGCATTGTCTTTGTTTTCCAGGACAACACGGTGGCTGCCGTCAGTCGTGATGCGACCAAGGCCGAGAACTGGCTGTTCTGCCTCGCGACCAACAGCAGCGACAAGAGCAAGTGTCTGCAGTACTCGGCGGCCTTTACTGTCAACGAGGCCACCATTGGTGCTGTGCTCGTCCTCCTTGCAGTATGTCCCTCCTTTCCTGTAAATTTTAATACACCCGCTAACAAATGAAACAGATGAACGGCTTCTGGCTGCTTTTACTCCTCGGTCGCTGGTCCATGGTCCACGGCTGGATCGACCTCTTCACGCCGTCTGCGCAGCTCAACGCTAAGCGCGAGTTTGTCTCCGTCGACGCACGGATGGACGATCTCAAAAAAGATACACGTTCGTACGAGATGCTGTCTCGGGACATCTCGTCTTCTGCCCTGGAGGCGGGCGGTCCCGGGGCACGCACCACTACCTCCTCCATCCTAAAGAAGGAACACGACGTAGTAACAAGTCCAACAGGCACTTCCAGAAGCGTGTCCAAGTCGGGTAACACCGCCATGTCCCCGATCCGCTCGCCCTCCGCCCTGTCCAGCCGCGGCCAGCGCTCGCAGTCACAGAACCCCATGGCCGGCTTTGAACGCGTTACGCCGCTGTCGCCTGTTCAGCTGGCCCAGTCTCAGTCGCGCTCCCAGTCGCAGATGAAGAGTGGCTTTGATGACGACGATGACGATGAAGAAAACGACTCGCCCGCGCCGCTCATGGACCTCAACACCGCCGCGATGGGCGGTGCTGCCGTCATGAACGCCAACACGGCACACGGCCGCTACGGCAGCCACAGCAGCTTTACCCACAACAACAACACCACCACGATTAGCAGCGGCAACGCGGCGTCGCCACCACAAAACAACAGCACGATCCCCAGCGGCCGCCGCACGCCCGACTACTTTGGCCAGACGGCACGCTACAACGCGCCCGCGCGGTCGTTTAGCAACCCGCGGCCGCCGACATCATCGTCGATGAACAGCCCGCCCGGCACCAGCGGCCGGTGGGACTCGCGCGACTCATTTGCGCGCGCGGCGTCGCCGACGAGCGGCGTGCGCACACACAGCCGGTTCGGCAGCCGCAACGAGAGCCGGACACGGAACGGCAACGGCAATGCCAATGGCGGCGATAACGACTACGACGACATTGAGAACCGGCACCCTCTGGGCATGAACCGGATATAGTTGTAGATGTCTGCAATATAACATGGCGAAGAAAAGGAGAACAAACTACACTACACCAACACTGGACCATAATACTTACTCGCCACGCCGGCTTGTTTGACGGCACGCCCCGGGGCTAGGCACTATCCGTTTCTTTCTCTCTTGTCCTTCCTTCTCCTTTTCTTCCCATGTTACTATTTCTTTTCTTCTTTGTTCATACCCCTTATATTTTTTATGTTTTATGTGTACAATAGCGAATTCAGATCATTTACTCAATAGAAATCTTCGATACACCTTTTTGATGCTTGTGATTGCGGATGTATTGATTGTGAGGCATTAGATACAGAAATTACAAAATCTACGAACCGACGTCATTGCCACATACAAGCGATACTTTGCGCAAGCCCACCCATATTCGTGCATCGCCGGTGTTTCTGCATCCCACCTTATTGCAACGACTGGCCCCTCCGAACTTGCGGAGGATACAGCAACACCCTGCTACGAAGTCAGCAGCGAGAAGCTGGCTGTATCAAGGCATCCATCATAATATGAAATCCCTACTAAGATCCGGCGTACTTACGGATGGTATATCAACGCGTGCTGACTGCAGGGGTGAAAGTTGACAGGAAGAGAGACAAGAGAGGAGTCGGAATGCCCGGATGGCATTCTCGTCCGAGCCTTACAGACGACCCTACCACCCGCAGGCGAGCGGGGATGTCAGATGTGATAGAGATTGTAGATATACAAATAGTAATGGCATACATTTCTATTCACTGTTAGGAAAGAACGACTGTCCAAGCATCCATTTCGAGCAGAGCTACATTTTGCGAACCAAAAGGAAGGCACGATGGTCAAAAGTTGCCAAGTAGGAGCATTGATTGTTAACAGAAATTGCATCAGGATGCAGTGTTGCCCACGTGCCTCGACAGTTATCCCAGACGTCTCTCTTGGTCGCGTGCCGGCACTCCCGGAACAGTCGATGGGCATTGGAGAACGACTGATCTGATTCTAGGTGGGGACGAGAGCAACAGTGGGAGGAGGTGCTGACGTCGGGAGGTAAGAGAGAGGGGAGACAAAAGAGCAGTACGCCAAGATGCGGCAGACAAATAAGGAAAGAGCGACACGGAAGCGCAGACGAGTCACTTCGTAAGAGAATCTAAAGTTCTATAAGAGCGAGAGTCCGGCCTTGGATTGGAAAAGGCCATGCTTCGATGTAGATGATTGTACGGAAATTTTACGATAATTCGACTGAGTAGACTACGGTGCCATTGGCGTGGTTGTAAATATTACGCTGCAAGTATGGCAAAAGAGAAGATAGATGGAGATCACTACAATATGTGATAAGATGATAAGATGCAAGGATCTGAGCCAAAGCAAGTCAGATACGCAAGCATGGCAGTCAGCAGATAGGGAGACGCAGTTATGCCGAGCGTGGCCGCAAAACGTGCATGAAAAGGCACAGGCCAGAACAGAACAGTACAGCTCAGCTCAGGCCAGCTCAGGCCAGGCCAGCCGATCATCTTGACCGACAGTTGAGTGGCAATGGCTGAGAGCTAGAATAGAGCGGATCACGGAGTGACGAGTGATAAGTCTGGATTTCCTGGAAAGAAAAGAAAGTGTTAAACGGTAAGGCAAAACTCTTCTCAGCGCTGATTTCCTCTACACTGTAAATCCGTAGAAAAGATTAAACGACGGATATAGGCCAATGCTCTGTTCCTTCCTCTTCTGTCATACTGCAGCAGCGCATACGAAGTACGAAGTATATATTCAGAAGCCTCTAGCCCGTTTGGGCGAAAGAGTCAAGCTGCCAGCACATCGTCCTATGGTAACGTGAAGTATAGAATAAGGACATGAGACGAGGAAACTGAGAAAGAGGACCATGAGAACTATGACAAGAGGAAACTGAAACAGAGACACGAATACAGATACAAATATGACCCGACTAGCTTGACCGACCTGGCCAGGCAGAGACAACACGAAGCAGTAACAGCAGCAGCAGTAGAAGCCCAGCCAGGCATCCCTGCTTCTCATTGCTGGTTTCTCCATTTGAAGAGTGCTTCTCATTCCATTCTCCTGTGCAAAGCTCCTCATACGCCGTCGCTGACTTTCTGTAATACCTCCTGGCACTCACTCATACAAGGCCGAAACACAAGGCGTCCGAGCTGCCAGCAACATGCCCAGAATGCACAAGATCGACAAGAAGTAGAGATGATAATTCAGAGACTTGTCAAACTCAAAATGCTCGTTAGAAAAGAAGAAATGAAAGAAAAAAGAAGACACCAACTGGCGCTGACAAAGCACCAATCTGCACAAACCACACCAACTCTGGACGTAGAAGGAACGAGCATTACCCCATCACGCACTCGCTCTCGCACAGCTCCAAATACAGCACATTCCCCCGAGCCTTCCGCTGCAGCCCGCTGCAATCCGCTAGAAGCCCGATCGCCCTCCCGACCACGCCGAGCACCGCTGTTCTCTATTCGTCTGTCTGCTGTCTGCTCTTGGTTTTCTTTGTCTTTTGTTATTTTGTTTCGTTTTCTTCTTTTCTCTTAGCTGTGCTCAATTATTCCACTTCCTAGCCCTATGTGTTTCCTTTTATTCTCCTGCCGCAGTACATAACCTCTGCCCTGTCGTTGCATCCCGCTCTGTTTCGTTGGTCTTTTGTTTCTGGTTCTCTTTTGTTTCTAGTGGTTTTCTTTCTGTTCTGTTCTTCTCTCTTCACTCTTCCTTCAGCTGGCATCTCATCTCCAAATACCTCTACACAACATGGCGTTATAACAACAGATCTTACATAAGCACCGTGACAGCCCGACGACCTTGATAGCCTGAGCTCAATCCTGGTCTACGACGACATCTGCTCATTGACGACTCGACGGCCACTTGACAAATACGAAACGCATCGCCTCAAGGATCTCATTAAATACCGACTCGAGTCAACACGCAAGCTATCACTGCGGCACCTCTCACCACCATCTACCGGCTCTTTGCACCTTCCTAAACTACTATTACACAGTCGAGCTTCCCCACACCCAGTCCATTGGTCCCCGCTCTCGCAGTCGACACCCGCCGCTGCTCGACCTCTCCTCTTCGTCTCCTTCTTTTCTCCCCTTGGTTCCTCTCCCCTCCGTCCCAATGTTGGCGAGGTTCCGATCAAATACGGCCCGAATGTTGGTTATACTGGGCATCCTCCTCATAGGAGGTTTCATCCACTACCTGTGGAGGACTGAAGCAGCACTCAATGTGCCCTGGATCCCCGACGCCGGCGCTCGCCTTTTCGCCCAGCGCCCACTCGGCGCACCGCAGGACGAGGCCCTCATCAACACTTTTAAGCTGCCATTGCGCACGCGCGGCCGCAACATTGTCGACATCACTGGCCGCCGCTTCAAGCTCTCGTCTGTCAACTGGTATGGCGCAAGCGACGAGCATTTTATTCCCGGCGGCCTCGACGTCCAGCATCGCGATACCATTGCCAAGACCATATTGGCCTTGGGTTTCAACTCGGTGCGCATGCCCTACGCCGATGAAATGGTCATGCTCAATCCCGAAATCCCCGACCACCGCCTCACTGCCAACCCCGACCTCGTGGGCAAGCGCGCGCTCGATGTTTTCGAGGCCGTCGTGACGAGCTTGACCGACGCCGGCATTGCCGTCATCATCAACAACCACATCACGTCCGCGACCTGGTGCTGCGGCGCCGACCCCTGCGACGCCGGCTGGGCCAACGACCACCTGCCCGCTGCCGTCTGCCGCGTGCGCCAGACCGAGGAGGACTGGATCCAGCACTGGGAGACCGTCATGCAGCTCTTCCTCGACAACCCGTACGTCATTGGCGCCGACCTGCGCAACGAAGTCCGCGGCCTCTGGGGCACCATGAGCTGGGACCGCTGGGCCACTGCCGCCGAGATCTGCGGCAACCGCTTGCTCAAGCTGCGCAAGGACTGGCTCATTGTCGTCGGTGGCACCGAGTCCGGCAATGATTTGTCCGGCGTCGCCAAGCGTCCCGTGCGCCTCGACCTCGACCACCGTGTCGTCTACTCTGCCCACGTCTACAGCTGGTCCGGCTGGGGCAGCCGCGAGGGCCGCTACGCGCAGCGCGACTATGCGTCGTTTGTTGCATCGATGCGGCGCAACTGGGCGTACTTGATAGAGGGCAACTTGGACCCCGTGTGGGTTGGCGAGTTTGGCGCGCCGCACCGGCCGTCCGTGGGCGACGCCAACTACTGGCAGAACCTGCTGCGGTACCTCAAGGCGCTGGACGCGGATTTTGGCTACTGGGCAATGAATCCACGCAAGCCGGCGGGCGACACGGAGGAGACGTATTCGCTGGTGGAGGACGACTGGGTGACGCCGGTACTTGACTACCGGATGCGCGACATGTCTGAGCTGATGCAGCTGCAGGCGGACGAGCTGTAGGTGTTTGTTGTTTTTGTTGTTGTTGTTGTGTTGGATCTCTACTCTTTTTCTTGCTTTTCAAGTGCTATCTGCTTCTCATGATACCAGGCGCGATGTTTGTTTGGATTTATTTTTGTTTTATTTTGTCGTCTTCCAGGTGTTTGGGTACAGGCGTTCAGTCGTCACATTTATAGATGCATTTAGTTTCGATTTCGATCCCATTATAGTCTTTATTAAAAGGAATATGACTGTCTGGATTATGTAATTGATATCCGCAATCTATTGTGACATTGGTGATAGATCTGGAAAGAACGATCAAGAATGCCATTGTTCATGACTTCGTTCCTGCCCCGTCGGGAAGATCTTCAACTCGGCGTGGCGTGGAACACAATTAACGGTTGTGGGGCAGGCGCGACTCGAGCCTTTTCTCTTTAGCACCTTGATAGGCCGTGTGCGTTTGATACACACTGTAATAACTTGTTAAAGCCCCCCCATCACACAGTATCGATATTTAGCATTCACGGCTGTTAGCAATTTCTCCACGCGCTTGCTGCAGTTCGTCAAGAACAATTAAAGCTGATCGGGTAGCTTGTCGCAAGCTGCCTTTTTTCTTGGGACCTTCCTACCTTGGCCATACCTTGCTCCTACTTCTTACGGCTTTCTGTTCACACCTTCAACGTCCACCAAGAGCCAACGACAGCTACACCGTCGCGCCTTTCCCCTTCAATGTCGAGCCCTTGTCGTCACCAGCGCCATCACACTCACTCTCTCACTCCCAAGCACAGGTTATAAACCATGGCCGAGTTCGACGAGTTCGACGAGTTCGACGACCCGGGCCTCGACGAGCTCTTCTCGTCAATGCCGGATATCGCCATGGAAGATGACACTTCTCCTCAACAGCAAGACGACGACCACTCTGACCTTTCGACCGACTTTGAATCCGACGGCTCCTCAGAGTTCAGCGACCCCGGCTTCGACGACGACGTGATCGCCCTTATCGACAAGCAGACGGCCAACGAGACCAAATACACAAACACGCCTGAATACCACTTTGGCAGCGGGGGACGCCAGCGTTACAGCATCCGGCGCGGGCCAGCCGACCTCAAACCCACAGACCCTGCGGCCAGCGCGCGCGTGGCCCAGACGCTGTGCTGCCCGCCGCCCACAGACGTTGACTGCGTCCGCGTCAACCCGGTGTGCGGCTTCCAGTCGCCTGACATGCGCTTCGGGACCGGCGCGCGCGAGTACATGCACAGGTACCTGGCGATGCACTACACGGTCAGCGGTCCCGTGGACGACGACGATGACATTGCTGCCCTTGGCAGGGCAGAGGCGGGCGCAAGAGAAGAGAATGCTGTGGAGGCGTACGACTGCTACGAGGCTGACGGCCGCGTGGTTGACGCACAGGGCTGGAGCGAGCCAGCCGACACAGAGACTCCTCGAAAGGCAGCATTCCAGGCGGACCAAGCGAGTATGCCGGCAAACTATGGTACCGAGAGCTGGAAGACGCCCTCTGCGTATGCCGAGTTTGCAGCAAAAGGCTCCAAGGTCCGGAAACCGCCGCCAATATCCCGTGCGCGCCTTAATCTTGTGGCTCTCTCACAGAAGTATAATGTAAGTTATGTCGGCTTATCTTGGAGCAATCCAAAGCACTGTCCGCTTCGACTAACATGCTGAAACAACAGCTATTCTTTGCTGCGTTCAAAGGTGAGGTTCACGTCTTTCGGCCGCAGCCGGCACCCGAAATTATTCGCGGCGCTCTCCTTGTGCTCTGTCCCCAGCCCACCGAAGCGGCTATCTTGATTGGAGGCTACCATAGCCAAACATCGCCTCACCAGGTGAACCACATGATTATCGGCGACCTAGGCGATCTCGAGATTGTACTGATGGCCTATGACGACGGCGACGTATTTGCCTACTACACGCAACAAATTGTCGAGTACCTCTCGCACAAATTCCGCGGCCACCCGACCCGTGCTCCCCCCAAACCGCTTCCCTTCTTTCGCGAGACCGTAGGCATTTCTGCTTGGGGTCTGGCCATCCACTCGAAATCTCGATTGATTGCAGTGAGCTCAAACCTTGCTGAGGTCACTGTCTTTTCCCCTGCGCTTAACGATCCCAATATGCTGAAGATGGCCGACTGGGGAGTTCTTTGCAAGAGTGGCTATTATATGACGGGCCAACAAGACGATTTTATTCCCGGTGCCAGTCACCACAGACCGTATCCCGGAATGTTCCGTCGGCGCAATCGCAGCTGGCGTCTTTTGCTGCCAGTCGGGCAAGGCGGCACCAACATCCCTAGTATTGCCTTTATGTCTAACAAATACGGCCTAGCAGATTGGATCATTGCTACCGATATTGACGGCTATGTCCTTTTCCTTAATATCTATGGTTTCCTTAGGGAACCCTTGAGGCTGAAACTCGGGCAGGCGAAAGAGATGTCCGCCATGGGCTGGGGAGTGCTGCCTATTCTCAAGACACAATTGATCGAGACCAAGGCGCTCCCAAAACGCTGCCCTACAGCTCTCAGCCGCGGTCACAACTTGATGAATCACGGCCTCAACTATAGCCTCGTTCTCGACCCTTCGACGGACGCCATTATCAGCAAGCCCACCAAGCACTATGACGTCAACAATCTCGATAGGCACATCCTCCCGCGCGTGCCGTATACGATGCGCATGCTCTTTGAGCTCGACTGCGTTGCGGGCGGGGAGAATCCCCGCGATGATAGTGACAGCAGTGACTATGATGAGGACGACGAGGACTACCAAGGCGGGCTAAAAGACGATGAGGATTGGTACGAGGACTATGTCGAAGTCGACGATGACGACTGCCTACTCAAGCTTTTTGAATATCGCAGAGAGAGGAATCCATCGACGAGCGACGTTGCTTTTCCTCACTCAATCAACAACCCCAGCAGGATCTGGCTTCCAGACTTGTTATATCCAACGCCTATCCTCCCCCCTCGGATTCGCGACCTGCCATTCAAAGTGGTCAACATGGAGTCTGGCTTTTTCAGGTCCTTGGTTGCTTGTCCGGGCACGAGACAGTCATGGGCAACGCCGACCCTACTATGCCTTATTGGCGTTCTAAGGTCGGCACTGCGCCACGACTCTGTTCTGAGTATTCCTCTGCCCATGAGAGATGGTGTTGATCACTCGAGGCCCGAGTTACTCTACAAAAGCCCCACCGCCCACCAAGCCAGCGCCGCCACCGTCGCTGTGGCTGCCGTTGCTTCTACAGCTGCAGGTCAGCCCATGGCACCAATGGCGGCGGGAAACTCGGTGTTTGATCTTACTCACGATGGCGACGAAGACGTCGACGACGACGACGACGACTACGAAGATGACCATGACGAGGACTATGACGAGGACTCCGACGACTCTGTGACGGAACATGATAATTTGTATTGGCAACACCTCAAAGATGTCTGCAAGGAATATGTCATTTTTCAAACGCTGTCCAATGGCGCACAAATGTTTGAACCCAATGACCGCACGCCCCTCTACCAGGTGGACAATATCACTAGCTTTACAGCAGACGAGCCTCGCCACAGAGCAGCGAGCATGGTCGACATGAGCAGGCCATACAGTCGACACAGCATGATTCACTTTATCCCAGAAATTAGTCTCCTTGTGGTGGGCAAGATGCAAGGGCAGGTGGTATTGTTGCGGCCCCTTTCGAATGGCATCGGTAAAACGCCGCAGCATTTGCCGTCAGACGATCGAGCACGACGGCGGCTATACACAGAGAACTACACACCGTTTGCATTCCGCACAGAGTGGACGCTGCCGCTGCAAAAGGACCGGACCAGCGAAAAGTACCCGCTCTGCTGTCTACTTGGCATTGCCGTGTCGCCCGTGCCCGAGTTCGGCGCCGACCGATATGGTTACAAGAACAAGAAGGAAGAGTGGAAGCGCATGCGGGCCGACGGCGAGGAGATGCCGCAGCCCAAGAAAGCCGCGCATTTGCGCCGGCGGTGGCGGCTGATCATGTACTACATGGACCACACGATCCTGCAGTACTATATCCAGGAGAGCGAGACGGGCAACGGGATGTGTGATGTGCAGCCCGTGCTACAAGAGGCACAGCAAGCCAGTGCGGAGCGGCAGCGAGCCGATCCCAAGCGGCCGCGGTATGTAGACGGAAGCAGAGTGTAAGTGGCGGGGGTTTGGACATGTTTTTTTTGTTGCTTTTTTATGGCATTTGGCTTTGTCGTTTTATATACCCCTCGGCGAGCAGGCATTTAGAGGAATGTTTCAAGGATCACTCTTGGTTTTTTTTTATATTAAAAACTTGATTTCCAGTCTATGTATGGCATTATGATTTGCATCTCCTTGTTTACCCATTTATCTATCAGTGTCATCTAGCGAGGCCGTTTTGACCTCCGTTCTGGCCCACCACTCGGGGGATCTGGCCGCTTTGTCCCAGCTACCGGCGACGGCAGATGGGCCTTTTCTGTCTCTTCTGATCCCTCTCTCCCTAGCTCATTTTTGATCAGGCGCATGCGCATCAAGGTGTCGTCCAGCCTGTCCATGAATGCTTCGCGGTATCCATTGCGCTGGATGCGCCGTCGGACCCGTTCCACCTGGCTCAAGAACTGGACTTGGCCGTGCACGGCATCGAGGGCGTCGAGCAGGATACTGCTAGTACAATTGCCGATAAGACGCTGATACAGGTTCCTCTCGTTCTGCGTCGCGCCAGCATGGGCATCCCGCGTGTGCTTGGAAACAATGGCCAGCAGAATGCACAGAATAGCCCGTGCCGCGCTGCTTGCCGCCCATTGTTTTTGATCGGCCTCGCCACACTTTTGTAGGAGGTGCATGATCTGATGGACGGCGCTCTGCACGTGCTTGGCTGCCCACTCGACGGAAATGACCTCGCCCGCTGCCGACTTGCGCGGCTCGCCCGTTGTGCGCGCGGCGCGCAGCGCGCCCAGCACGGACGTGATGCGCTGCTGGATCTTGCGAAAGGGGTCATGGGCCTTGTCGTGGGGGCCGAGCAGTTTCAAGAACATGGCAAAGAACTCGTCATTGGACACGAGCAGGCGCAGGACTGTCTGTTGGAGGTCGCCGCGCTCGACGAGGTCGCGGATCTGCTGGTGGTTTCGTGGCAGGCTTGGTTGCCGTACGGCGTGGTCTTGTGTTTCTTCTTGACGGTGTTCTTGCTCTACAGTCTCTTTTATGTCGTCCTCGCTCGCAAGGCCGTCCTGGCTTCTGTCCGAGTCTAGGCTGTGGCCAATGTTCTCATCATGGCTTGTTTCGTCTTCGCTGTCGGTGGTGTCGGCAACGTCGTCGCTGTTGCTGGAGCTGTCTTTGGTCACAGGCTGTACTTGTTGGTTCTGTGCTTGGGTACCCCAAAGCAGAGCCTCTAGCTCAGCCTTGTCCAAGTCAAATATCTCCGGAGCATACGCATCCACGCCGTCATCGTCCTGCACGCCCTGTAGCCCCGCCAGGATCTCGCGCGCCTCGCGCACGCGGTGGCTGTCCGGCCGGCCGTTGGGAGGCTCCGCCCGGCAGTGCAGCGCATTGGCCAGGATGCCAATGTGGAAGTCGGCGATGCGGCCGTAGGCGTTGCCGAGCTCGCGCGGGAATGCCGTTGTCGGGTCCAGCACCAGCGGCAGGTCTGTTGTCTCGGCCGTCTTGGTAATGGTCTGCTTGGCGATCTGGTCCATGAGCCAGACGAGGTGGCGGCAGGGCTTGTCTTCTGCGCCGGTGCAGTTGCAGCTGGGGTTGGGGATGCGGCTGGTGGCGGAGCCGATGCGGATTGTGCGCGGCACGATCTCCTGGAGCTGGAAGGCGTAGACGTCTGGGTCGTTGCTGATGCCGCACCACTCGATGACGATGGGCGGTGTTTCTTCGGGTGCGGGTGGGCGAAAGAGTTCGCGGACGAGTTCTTGTGTTTCGTCGTCGAGGCCGTCAATGTCGTAGAAGAGGCTTGTCAATGGAGACTGGACGGGACCTTCGTCGTCGTCGTCGTCTTCATCTATAGAGTCGTCGTCGCCATCGGTGCTTGCGTCTCTCAAGTCTCTTAGAGAAAGAGAGTGCCTTGCTTGCCTGCGACTGCCGCCGGGCTGGGAGGCAAGTCTCTGCTGGGCGGCACTGATGTCGGGGGGAGCATGGGATCGTGTGACAGGCGCCATCCCCGGTCTAGAGCTAGAGCTAAGACGAGAGCTTGAGCTAGAGCTGGAGCTAGGATGCTTTGAATTGCTGGGACCAAATACACCCAGGGATAGCTTGCTGAATTTTCCAATGGGCGGATGCATCAGCGTTTAGGGGATGCAATCGAGGTGGTGAAATTCAGATGCAGATGGCAAGAAGCAGACAAGCCAAGCTAGACAACTCGGGTAAAAACAAAAACAAAAACAAAAAAATAGAGATCGAGACAGGTGTCTAGGTAAAACAGTTGGGGGCCGGCGTGACGACAAGGAATAGGGAGAAGGAGGAGTCAGAGTAGAGGGTGGTGCGTGGCTGACAGAAGATGTGCCGGCTGATGGATGAAGGATTTGAGAGTTTATATGACACGAGAAGTGAACAGGCAGTGGTAGGGTGGTCTGTGATGATGTATGATGGTATATGTGAGTGGTAGGTGTGATAAAGGCGACGGAGATGTAGATAATAAAGATAGGTAGAGACAGATATGGCAAAGAGACGGCACAGATGACCACGGCCGGCAGGGAGTCAAGCACGGCTTGGATTGTGGTCTGTCAATGTAGTCTTTAACATCTTTTACATTTGTCTTCCCTCTTGTCTTCTGTCTACTTTTCTTTCTGCCCTACTCTGCGGTATGCAGTTGTGCCCTGCCTTTGACGGGCCTCTTTGCGGCCTGCAATAAAAGGATTAAAGGACTAGAAGGGTTGAAGGAAAGAAATAAAACTGTCTGCCGCGTATAGCCAAGTGTTGCGTAGGACAAGGCCTAGAACAGACGCGTTAGGCGATGGTAGATGGCGGGCAGAGGCGGAGACTACAGACTACAGACTGAAAAAGAAGTGCATATCTGGGACCCAGTGAGAGGCCGTCCGGCCTGCACCGGACCTATGAGGCTGACTTTTGTTCTGGTCTGCATGCAACCAGAACACTCTTTTTATTTTTTTCTTCCTTCTTTCTCCTTTCCTTTTTCCACTCCTTGCTGCGTCCGAGATGGAGGTGCATCGCCCTGGCTTGGGAGTATCGACAGCAGAATATCACCAACGTCACTGCCACCCTCTACATTCCCACTCTAGCTTTATTTCTACTAGAGCCAGTCTTGCCGGAATTGGGATCGTTGATGAGACATAGTAGCATTTATGAGAAAGACAAGTATGACGTCTGGTCATTTCGCTTGCTCTCCGTCACGCCCGCATCGAGATTAACATACAGTGATTTACGTTGAGGCCAGACGAGTGCAGGCAGCAACTCTCAAGTACTTCACCATCGGCCCGGTTATATGGTATAGCTTTGAGTGCTATGCAGTCTACGGCCTTGCAGTCTGCTACCTCGCCTAAGAAGCATTGAGGAAGCATTGGGAATAGACGGGAAACAGTGACAGAGAGGTAGTATCCTCGAGTAGGAGCAGGCAATAGATGAATAAAGGAGAACATTGAGTATTCTTGTTGGTAGATAAGTCAAAGTGTTGACAGTTGAAGAAATCCTCGAGAAAAATCAAAAGTGCAAGGTGTTCCGCCAGGCAGACTCGCTCTGCCGGACAGCGGCCATCTGAGCGGCCTCCTGTGCAAACGACCATGCATTCGTTATTGTTCTTTACGTGAATCTTTGGTGAAGTCTCTCCTCCTCCTCCTCGTTCTCGAGTTCATCCGACCAAGTCGAGTCCTTGTGGGTGCACAGTCGCGTCGGCGGCTATTTCTGCCCCTTTCTCTGAATCGATAAATAACAAACTGAAAAAGGCTGCCGCTATCAGCCGCCGACGTTGTTTGTGCATTGATCCTGTTGCCAAAACAATTCCAAAATCCAAATCGGGTGCGCTAAACTAGCTGCCGGGACGAGAGCAGCCAACAGGAGGAAGCCTTGTGGGCGGCGGCACTGTGTTTTGGTCGACACCAACTGTCTAATTCTACTGTGTGCATCTGGACGTCGCTTAAGTTTGGTTTTGTCGCATCTTTGGATTGGGAGTGCAGATTGGATGACCCCAGAGAAGAGCGGCCCATTTGCAGACCGCTGGACGAGTGAGCAGGCGCAGCAGGAGGTGAGCAGACGATAAGTAATGGATGGGAAAGAGAAAACAAATAAAATAAAGGGATAAAAAGAAGGAAAAGAAAGAAAAGACTGCAGCATCGGTTGACCAAGCTGATGGAATATCTCCGATGAGGTCATGACGAAACTGACAAGGTGATGGATGAAGCGTGCCGTTGATGCGACTCTGTTGTTCCAAGCGTTGTCAAGCTGTTGTTAATGTATTGGTCACTCAAGATTAAATCCTAGACTGAATGTGAACGAATGCATTGAACAGACAAATATACAGACGGAGAATAAAAATGCGACAAGCAGTAGACAAGAAGAGATGAAAAACAATGTAGACGGGACGAGCAGACCATGGAGTATGGGTGCTTCATCGCCCATGCAAGCCGTCATAGACGATTCAAGAGAAAGCAGGTCAAATAAAATCAAAACAAAAATGTATACACAACAGTAACGCCATGCCAAACGCCAAAAGTAAACCACAAAAGAGACCAAGTCAAGAGATCAAAAGCAGAACGCAGAGATAGTCATAAGTCGTCAGACACGTACAACGAGTGCCATATCCAGAAATCAAAACACAAAAACAGAATCAACTGCGTGCTTATTGGATGCTCGAGATCTTGCGCGCAGCAGACGCCATCGAGTTGGCCGTCGCCATGTTGCCTCCGCTTGCGACACGGCTGCTAGTCTTACGGATGCCAGCCGGCTGCGCACCGGGCATGCGCTTGGCTGCTGCCGCCGCTGCTGTCCGCTCAGACCCGCGCACCTTGGCCATCACACCAGATGCCGATGTCGACCGGTGCTCGCGGCCGCTCATCTCCCGCTCCTGGTGGATAGACTTAGTCCGGCCAATGGATGAGCCAATGTTCTCGGCATCAAACGACGCGTCGTTGTCCATCATCGCCGTTGTCGTCGTCGTAGTCGTCGTCGTCGTCGACATCATCGACGTGCTGTGGCTGGCCGCCCGCTTTGGTGATGACTGTGCAGCGCCCGTCTTGCGCGACATGCGCATGCGCAGGTAGATCTCCTCCTCAGAGTCGGTACCTCTGCTGCCTGCGCTCGACCGGCCCTCGGCCTTGGCATCCTCATCCTGCAGAACGGCAAACAGCTCAGCCTCCTCCTCGGCAACGCCCTCCTCCTCAGCAACTGTGCTGTAGCCGCTGGCCTTGCTGCGCGAGTAAGGGTGGTGGCGGTCGGCGCGAGTGCCCTTGCGGGGCTGGCCAGGTGTCGGTGCAGGCAGGTAGTCCTCCTGAGCAACATTAGTGCGCTCGTGGTCGACCTCGCTCAGTGGTGTGCGGCCCGATGTCGAACGGTTGGGCGGTGTAGAAGTCGACTGGGTCCGGCCGAGGCTGGCCTTTTGCATCGCGCGGATGGGGGTGCTGGGCAGGTTGTTGCCGACATTGTTGGCAGCAGCGGCCTGGTTGGCGGCAAACTCGCGACGCAGCTTGCGCTCGATACGCTCCTCAACCCACCACTCGCGGAACACGCCCTGGTTCAGGTGCAGCCAGTGCTGCTGGGGGCCGACAACCATGCCGGGGCGCATAAAGCGCATAAACGAGATGATCTCGTTGGCAGTAAAGCCGTAGCGGTAGATCAGGTAGGCACCAATCAGGCAGCCCGTACGGCCCAGACCGGCCTTGCAGTGCACGGCAATGTTCTTCTTGCGGACAGTAATCATCTCGTGGGCCATGCGCACAAACTTGCGCACAGTCGTCATTGGCGGACATGTGCCGTCCTGGAAAATCATGTCAATGTGCTGGATGCCGAGAGCCTCAAAGTACGATGGCGAGTACAGGTGCGAGTTGAGGCGCACAACAAGGCCAATGTTGCGCTCCGAGAAGTGGCGCAGCACGTTCTTGAACGGCTGGGGAAGAGTAGGGTGGGCGTCGACGGCATCCAGTGTCCGGGGCAGCGAGGCAAACAGCTCAGAGTCCTCGGTGATGCGCGCAACAGGGGTGTGCTGCGGCGAGGCAAAGGCAAGGAAGTGGGGAGTCACCCAGTTGAAGTCACCGTGCTCGACACGCTCAAACTGCTCGTACTCGGCAAGGTCAAAGTTGTCCAGCACGCAGACGCCCTCCTCCTTGGCCTTCCACACACCGTAGACAATGTCCTGAACAGTGATGCCGTAGTCGGCCTGGCTGTAGCCAGCATCGCGGAAGGGCATCAATGGGGGATCAACCTGGGCAAGGGGAGCCAGGGCCAAGTGAGGCGACCAGGACTGGATAAGAACCATGTAGCACGCGAGCAAGCAAGCAGCATTGGCGCGGCCTAATCGTTAGTTTGATGTGAGCATACAGGAGAAAGCGGAACATTTACTTCTTGGGTCGGCCTGGCTCCAGAAGACAACAGGGCGCTGCTGGCTCTCAGTGGCAGCCAGGATCTCGTGAAAGTGCAGAGCAAAGCGGTAGAGGTGGCCGACATGCAGCGGGCCAAAGTCGTGGTGGAAGGCGTTGTAGAGGAGCGAGTCGTCGACAGTAAAGTAGTAGGGATTGGGCTTGGATGTGGTAGATGCGCCGTCCACAGAGGGCGCGGCTCTGTGCGAGCGCTTGGTGGGCGACTTGGGGGTCTGGACGCCAAAGGGGAAGAGGGTGTCTGCGTCGGGCGGGCTGACGTACGCGCCGAGGTAGAGGCGGTCTGTTGGTTAGCACATGTTGTGATGGTGGTCGATAGCGCAATGGTTTGGAGGGCGCTGAAGGCGGTGAACTCACCAGGCAGATACTCAATGACCTGTCCCATGTTGGGGGACTTTGAAGGAGGCATCGCGGTGGATGTGTTTGTGATGTGAAAGACAAGAGAAAAGGAAGTGGTCGTGTGCAGGCTGGTGCTGCTATCGATGTTGGCGATGAGGCTGGCGATCACGAGCGCATTGGTCGGTGACGATGATGGCAGTACAGTGATGGCGGCAGCAATGATGATGATCGTAGGATGTAAGAATGGTCGAGTGTTGTTGTAGATAGAAAGATTGTCGTCGTAAAAAGATGAAAAAGTAAAAAAGTGAAGATGAACTCAAAACTCAAAGAAGAGGCAAGAAGCAGTCTTATGACATTGGCTTACTGTTGTGTCTATGACTAGCGCCCGTCGTCAAGCTGCATTCTTGAGCTGTTGTTTGTGTTTTGCTTTGCTGTTTTGCTTTTGTTGTGGTGTGTGTTATTGTGGTTGATTCCACTCTGATCTCTACCCCGGCCAGGCGGTGTCGCACCCCGGCTGCTTTTTCTCTATTTTCTGTACTCAGTATGTACGCTTTTGCCTCCCTGGTCTGCCTCCCTGCTGCCTCTCTTGCCTCATCTGGCCGCTGATCCACCCTCTCCCCCCAATATCATAACAACGTATTACTCCGTAACAAAACAAACAACATAACAAGCACTGTGGGCCAATCATATCTCGCAAATGAGCAGCTCAAGCCACAAAGTGGGTACATATCAAATACAGGCCTGGGCCCAGTTGTGGCGTCGCCAGGACAACCGGCGGGTCTTCATGCCTCTCCCTGTCTCAAGGGACAAATAAGAGCACCAAGGAGCAGTGGAGTCGTGATTATGTCAGTTTGCTTAGTCACTTTGAATTAAAAATCGGATTTGTTTTATTTTATGTACACGAGGGGTCGAGCTCGAGCTGCGGCAGATCGACGTCGTCACAGCCTTGCCTCTTCATTCTCAACTCTCAGCCACAACCGCAACCATGGCCACAGAATTCCCGTGCTCTCTGTATGTCTCTTTTACAAATATAAATTCGTGTCCGTACTAACCCCCAGTGTCCTCGACATCCCCTTCCCGACCGCCCGCCTGGCCACCGTCGCCCTGCAGGCCCTGTCCGTCGACAAGGAGATCTCGCCCGCGGTCCGCAAGTCTTTTGCCGTGCGGGCGGCTGACGAGTCCGACTCGGAGAGTGAAAAGACGATTCTGCGCACAACCTACGAGGCCACCACGAACCGCATGCTGCGCGTGTCCGTCAACGCCTTTCTCGACAGCGTCGGCCTGGTCGTCGAGGTCATGGAGGGCCTCGATGTCGATGTGCTGGCCGAGGCGACATGAACTCCTAGAAATAACGACACAGCAACAATGACTCACGCCGGAGCTCGTCCGGTATCCGAGCCCGAGACCCGGCATTCTCTACGTTTGTCACACATCGCATCGTCACATTGCATCCAAGTATGCACACGCCCCGTGCTCATTTGGGATGCAGATGGCGAGGCCGCGCAGCCGTGGTAGAGATGCAGACTTGCAGAGTCGAGGCCAAGCGAAGGGCGTGTGGGGACAGTTTCGGGTCGGAAACAAGGCTCTTAAGATGTAGAGGTGTGGTGGTGATCCTTCCATGGCTGCGGTATTATCTACTGGGTCTATCTTTGAGTAAATGAGATAACGCGGTGGTGGTTATCACATCACGCCATTGCCGCTCGACCAGGGCGAATGGCACAAGATGGCGACAGCGACCAGACCAGGTATCAATCGAACTAGCTGTCGAAAGTACGTCACTATGCTTTGGGGTAGGTTGGTTCAGGTTGAGGTGTTGGAAATAAAGTAAATAATTCCGAATAATTTTTGAAATAATAAAGACGAAAGTGAAGGCCGGAACAAAAACAATAAAACAGCATGAATTAAGAAATTTGTTCAAGCAAACGTTTTAAATAGACAACAAAATATATAAGCAAAAAAAAAGGCAAACTAAAAAAAAAAAACACAACTAGAAGAAACCAGACATTAAATACGTTGATTACGATCCGACAATAAAATTCGAGTTCACAAAATCACAGATATCCCAAAATAGAGTATAAATAACAATAAAATTATGAGTGGTATATAGATGTGGAAAACAATTGGGGAATCACTTCAACCCGCAGTACACATTCGCGGTCATAATGCAAAACGACAGAAATGACAAGTATGACAAAGAAAACAAAACGCTCGCTATGCAATTATTCCTTGACAATGCTGTCCGAAGCCGGCAGCACCGCCGCATCGCGCGCAGCACGCGCCTCCACGTTGGCAATCGCGCTCTGCAGCGCGCTCGTCAGGTCCACGTGGAACAGCGGCCGGTTGAGGCCGTGCACCGTGACGCCCTTGAGGCGCCCGCCCGCCGGCTTGTTGAGCTTGCTGACGTACTCGTCGGCCGACGAGCTCGAGTTGGCCTCCTCAATGTCGAGGCCAGGCGCCTTGCTAGGGGCAGCAGCACCAAGAGCCTCCTGCGCAGCCTGCGCAGCAGCCGAGTCGCGGCCGCCAATGTCGGCAACCGAGAAAATCGACCGCCAGCGCTGGTGCGGGTCGTCCTGCAGATCTGTCGGGTAGCCGAAACCGGCCGAAACGAGAGCGCGCTTGCTCCAGCGGTTGTTGACAGAGGCAACGTGCCAGTCGACAACGTTGGGCGCGGCGTAGCGGTCGAGCTGGTTGCGCACGTCAATGAGCGTCTGCACTGAGGTAATGTCCAAAAAGTTGACAGAGGAAAAGTCGAGGATGACGGCCTTGAGTGTGGGCAGGTTCTCGTCGACGCCGGTGGCCTCAAACGGCGACAGCTCGCCGGACGCGAGCCGCTTGAGCTGGCGCTTGGTCGGGCCGGGGTCGTTCCATGGGCGGTCACCAGGGTTGGGGTACGATGTGAGGTTGGTGCGGCGCGTCTTGGAGAAGATGTAGTCGACCAGATGCTCGAGCGAGTGCGACGCGTTGGGGTATGTGAAGCCCTCGGCAAAGCGGTAGATGAAGATGCCGGGCAGAGGCGTCTCGAGCTCGACGTGCGGGTTGGAGCCGTCGCCGTGGTCCAGCGGCAGGAACACGCTGCGCGCAGCCAGCTCGTTGGACAGGCCGCCGACGCTGCCGTAGGGGCCAATGACCTGGTGGTGGTCCTGGCCGATAATGTGGTCGCCCAGCACGGAGTGAACCTTGACGCGGCCCAGCAGCGAGCCCTTGGAGCGCAGGATGCGGTACAGCAGCATGGCAGCCGAGATGGAGATGGTGGCGTAGATACCGTCCTCAATGCTCGAGAAAACCGTAACAATAACACCAACAAAGAAGATGAGCACCTCAAAGGGGCTGACGCGCCAGAACTGGTAGACAGTGTCGGGGGGCGTGATCAAGTCACCGACAGCGTGGATAATGACACCGGACAGCGAGGCGCTGGGAATGTAGTAGAACACGGGGGGCAGGGCGTAGATGGCAAGCAGCACAACGAGACCGGTAATGACACCAGCCAAGGGGGTGCGCACACCGGCCTTGGACTTGATGGCAGTACGCGAGAAGGAACCGGTGGCAGGGTAGCCGCCCAGGAAGGGGCTCAGCACGTTGGTGATGCCAATGGCGACCATCTCCTGCGAGGGGTTGATGGTGTAGTTGTTGATGCGGCCAAACGACTTGGAGATGGCAATGTGCTCCATCAGCAGGACAATGACGGACACGGGCAGGAAGCTGATGAAAGCGCGGATGATGCGCGTGTTGATCTCGGGCACGGCGGCGTTCTTGAAGCCGCGGGGCACAGTCTTGAGGATCTTGAACAGCGGCGACGAGCGGCGGTTGCGGTTGACGAGCCAGCTGATCATGGTGTACAGCAGGATGACAAAAGCAGTGCGCAGCGTCGAGATGAAGAAGATGACGCGCTGGTGCTTGGGCCAGCGGCGCGCAGAGTAGCTGCAGGCAATGCGGATCAGGTAGAGCATGGTCAGGGCAGTCAGACCCATGGCGGCGTCGATCTTGCAGTTGGGCAGGTGCTTGAGCGTGTTGATAATGACCTTGTAGGTAGCGGCGCGCGTGTCGAAGCCAGTCTGGCCCAGCATGGTCGGGACCTGGCCGGCAGCAATGCTGATGGCGGAACCAGTCATGTAGGCAGACAGAGCAGTCAGGGAGATCAGGTCGACGATCCAGCCGAAGCGGATCAGGCCAATGAACAAAACAATGGCACCGGCGATGATGGACAGAGCAGAGGCAATAACGTGAGCGGGAATATCAGGGTAATCCTTGGCAACTTCGGTGACAATGTTACCGACGAGCTGAGACATGACAGCGACAGGCTGGGCAGTTAGTATGTGCATATATGGAAGAAGAAAGAAAAAAAAGAAAAAAAAACTTACACCAATGGTGATATCCTTGGAAGTAGCAAAGAACCAGTAGACAATAACACCCATGAACGAAGAGTAGAGACCGAACTGGGGCTCGAGGTTTGCGAGGATTGCGTACGACATGCCCTGAGGAACAACAACGGCGCCGACCGTGATGCCGGCAACCAGGTCACCGAGTAACCACTGGTTGTTGTAGTGGCCAATCCACTGCAGGAAAGGGAACAGCGAGATGACGTACTCGGAGACATCGCTCTTGGACGGCACGAGCTCCTTGAAAAAGTCAACGGTGTGCGGCGGCTCTTCGACCCAGGTCTCGTCGGCCGAGAAGACGGACTCGCCACGGGTGACCTCGTCCTGGTAGGCGACAGGCGGGTTGATCTTGATACCAAGGCCCTTGGCCAAGTTGTGGCCAATCTTTGTGGCCGTAGTTCCAGGCATGATTGCGACTTGTAGTTGCAAAGAGGATGGAAGAAGAGGAGGAGGATGAGAGGTGAAGAGGATCGACTCGAGATGAAGATAGTCTGCAGGGGCGAGGCAGACTATATATAATGGGACGAGTGATTAATAGATAAAATAAAACGAAAAGTCCAAGTAGAAACAAAAAGTATGCCAGGCTAGATCCAACTCTATGGTACAGCGCGTCTGCAGAACGAGTGCAGAACAAGTAGCAGTGGGGGGCCTAGGAGAAAAGAGACGGGAGAGGAGGAGTAGAGAATGTCGGTAGAAGAAGTAGGGGGTGTAGACAAGAGGAGAAAGTATGTAATTGATTACGATATAGAGGAGGTGTGGGATGGCAGGGGGGTATGGTGAGATATTGACAAGTCCGGGGATATTATGTGATGGCCAAGATGGCAAGAGATGACAAGAGATGGACAAGAAAGTCAAGACAAACAAGATATGACAAGCAACAGACGACAAAAGAGGCGTCAATATTGAGAGCCAAGACGCGGGAGGGCGTGAAGGACAAGAGGCTAGACCTCGAGGCAAATGCTTGTGATGCTTGAGCTGAGCTTGTTTGCGATAATGGGCAGCCAAGTAACCAGACCCAAAAAGCCAAAAGAAATAACAACAAGCTCGTGCTGCGGTGAGGCCGAGAAAACAGATATGGCGAGATGGGATCAGAGAGAGAGAATGAGTGTCAGCCTTTGCTACGTAAGCAGGCAGGATATGCTGTGCTACCGGGGTGGACTGTGAGGGCGCTGAAGGAAATGTTGGGAGAGGAATCAAACCAATAGAACTGAAACAAAAGACAGAATAATCAAAACCAAAAGAAAAAGAGAGAGGAAAAGACAAAAGGGTGGTCGAGGCTCGATGGTGACAGAGGTCAATAAAATGATGGAAGAACGCCCCAGGCCAAGAAGAGTTAAAGCCAGCCGAGCTCTACAGGTGAAAAGCACTTTGTGGCGTTTTGGGTAGACAACTCTGTGATAGAGATGGACCTCGAGGGGGTGTGAGGAGGAGGAGGAGGAAGAGGAGGAGGCAGGCTGAGGGTAGGCCGCGAGATGTGTTTTGAACAAGATGGCAAACAATCTCAGTTCTGAATAGAGGAGACGGAGAAGACAGAAGGCAGAGAAGCACAATCGAAAGAGCGAGAAAGGGAGAAAACAAGCACTCAGCAGCGAGCACGGAGATCAGGACGAACGCAGCGAAGACGTCAAGAATGTACGTACACATGGAGCATGGCAATAACGGATGGGGCAGGCACTCCAGAGTCTCCATTTGCTTACAGGGAAAGAGCTGCCCAAGCCCGAAAAGCAGACATGGGAAAGAGCACATTTGCAGTGACGGTGGACGCAAGTGGAACCTTTTTTGGCTAGCTCGCATGGCGCAATCGTGTAAGTGCCCTCTGACAAAGCATTTGGAGGTACTTTGGCAAAAGGTACTTGCTGTACTAGCTAATTTATATGTTAAACAAAGTATCTATTTCCAGAGTACTTGTGACGACGCGTGGGTCTTTTGTCTCTTCACAAGTTTATTTTGTCTGTTTTGTCTCTTTGAATTTTAAAATGATTTATTGCTAGAGGATTTAGACTTTTCACAGCATCAGTGTCTTTCTTTATCCATACGAAGTAGTTTGCCTTTCTATGCTTGGAGACTGAGTAGAATAGAGAGGGAGACTTGCCTTCACCGTTAGCTGTCGCCTGCCGCGCCTTCCATCTTCCATTCGAGATTTCCACGTTCTTTCCTAGTTTGCTAGTTTGATCTCGGAGTTTTCACTTTTGACGTATTATTAGTAATCATCGATATGTTGATCTTTGATTGTGAGTCTGACAGCAGCTGGTAACTCCGTCTCTCCGCCATGACATAACTGCATCGAATGCACGATGGTGAATATACGAAGTACCCAAATGTTCAGCTGCTGATCGTCAATTGACCAGCCGCACTGCATCAATGCGATGGCATGATATGACATGATGCATCTGTTGGCCCGGGGTTTGAAGCTCATCACATTTGTCGCGTCTATTTTAAGTTATTTACCTCGTTTGTCTTGTCTATTTACATGCACGCCTCCATTATCAATAAAGCCTCAATGTCGTGACGGCCCTTGGGAATCCAGATGCCAATTTGCAGCATCTGTTGTTGCCCACGCCTAGCTGCGGCCTTGCTCGGTCCACCCCTTTGTCAACGTGGACGTCGTTTGCCCGTTGTGCGTTATTATATGTACTCATAGTATGTACATATCGTCTATATCAGAGCAAATGCTCTTGTCTGAAATGGAAATACATCAAAAATGCAGCGTTGCTTGTCTGCCGTGATGAGGCTATTCCCTCGATATCACAGCTATTCGCAGTCTAGCCAGACTGATCCAAAGAGTTTTCAAAGGAAACCCAAAGTAAGTGCCTTTTGTCTAACTGCATTTGACTGTATTTAATATCTATCAACTCGATCTTGCCCTCTTTGTGACACTCACGATCTCGACATCCCCGGATCCATCTCTCTCCATCAGTACAGGACTGCCGACCAGTCACTTATTCCATTTCAATTCCCATCCTCTTCAATATTGCATCTCTTTGATCTGTTTGATCTGTATTATTTGTATCATCTTAATTATCTGTATCTATGACAGTACTCCATCTCCGCTGTAAATATCAAACCTTTGACAAAGACTTGCACGCGGTCCCTTCACTCCAATGACCAGATCTGCGCTCCCCGCGCTTACTGACTTTTGGTCATTTTGGTCTTTCCATAGCAGTCTCAGGACTACTCTACCTACTAGGCCATCCTTCGTTCCCGTCTTGGTCTGTGGTGTGCTCTCTGTGCTCTCCTCTCCTCTGTCTTATTATCAATCATCAGACCCTGTCTTACTCGCTCACATGTGCATATGCAGCTGCGTAGCGTGGCCAGTGGGACAGTGTAATGGCCTGGCATGCCTAGCTTGGAGCTTATTTGTGTCTTCATCAACTGCACACGCCTTTAATTTGCCGTATATTGTCTTGTTTTACGAGTTGAATTTATAGATTAATTTTGGAATTTATTTTATTCACAACTCAATCGACCTGAATTTATCAATTAAATTTGACTCAAGTATAATACATCAAATACGTGACTTGCCCCAAGTGCGCAAACTCGTTTCTCCCCATGATTTTCTTGCGTAAAAAGAAGAGACAGCATAGAAAGTATTTATGACGATAAATGATTAAAAATGTTAATGTTGTCTGCTTTTCCCATCGACTTCTCTACCAAATGACTTATTACACGAGGCGTCGGGCGCCTTGGCAGTGTGGTCCAAGGCAGCCAATCACCAAGCTTGGAAGTCGCTTGCGCCATCGACGGATCCAGTGACACCATCGACCTCATGTGGGTCTTTGCGCCAGACGACAACGCACCTCAACGCCTGCGCTCGCATTCTCGGACCACGAAAACACTTGTATTTGTACAAAGTACAGAGTACAGAGTATGAGTCGGTCTAGCTATCGTTGCGCATTATTGCATTGAAGTAATATTGGAGATTATTGAGCAATATGCGGGATGACGGCGGCTGAAGATGGGAGAGATGAGAGATGAGAGACGAGAGATGAGAGACGAGAGATGAGAGATGGCGAGGATGTGTTGAATAAGAGGAAATGAGATTTTGGTCCTCAGAACGAGGAGCGAAGTGAAGTAATGGACGCGGTCGATACAGCTGATTGCACTGAAAGCTAGATTGCTTTGCTGAATCCCACAAGCCGACAGCTTCTCGACAGGAAGCAATCTCCAAGCACAAACAAGCTTTATAAATTGCGATGCAGAGTAGGCGGAGTTTGTATATTGTAGGCTCCCCGGGTCTGCACTCTGCATAGCAATATCATGCCTAATACTATGATCAAACACGGTTACTCTCCAATACTCACGATGGCGGCTGTTGATGCTCATATCAAGCTTCAATGTAAAGATCACCGTCTGCAGAAGTTGATCGAGGGTCTGAATACTCCGAGATCAACAACTAGCAGAGGATAAAGAAAGAAGCAGTTACAGACGGCAGCTAGTTCAACCACTTTCGCGTGGCAATACCAAAGACAAAGAGCTGCCAAGCACACAACTACTCTGACGAACCGTTGCGTCTCCTTCGTTCCCGTCATACCGACTATCCTGTAAATACCATCACGCATGCAAAGACGATCTGGTGAGACTCGTCAGCACCTTGACTCTCATTGTACTCTGTAATACTGTTACTTCCACTCTTTCAAACGCATCCCTGATTTTCGAGTCCCCTGATTCCACTACCAATGACGATCGTCAGCCCATCTCCGAGTCTACCTGTACATATTCTGAAGAAAGCATTCGGCCGTGCCTAGCTCGTCGACCTACATGACCTACAACGCGCTTGCACGCATAAACACGCAGCACTACGGGGATTGCGGTATTACCAGGGAATATCTTGCTATCTAGGTCTCTTTCTAGAAGCCTGGAAGAAGCTGCTGAGGTCTGGTGTCTCTGACAAGCTGCTACGCTGGCATCAGCTCGGAGATGCTCAAGCCGCTCTACATGGTCGACTCGTCCATCTGATATTCTGTCATAATACTACAGCACAAAAAGACGCGGAGACGCCGCACGCCGTAACTAGAATCTCACGACTATCCCACGGATGCAACACCCCATTGTCACGGCCATCACCCGTCCAGCCGTCTGCATCTACAACCTAATCCTGCACCGCGAACATGACTCCTCGTGCATGAAATTATTCTCACTCGACGGCAGTTCCTGTTTGTCACAGTTTTGCCTCTTGGTCCTAGCTCGCGGGATAGATGCACTTGCAATTGCTCTACTCTGCACAGAGGCTCCCTCCGCGTTCCTGATATTGGATAAGATTCTCTCCACCCCGGGGACTACGGCAGATTCTGACTTACCGACTCTTAAACACACGCCCTTTGTATTTATATTTGTATTATTTGTATTATTTGTATATTGTATGTATTTAAATGTATTTATATTTATACATGCTCTGCTTCGTCAGGCAAGAAACGCCCGATCCCAAGATGGAAGGTGAAGGGCCTGTATTTCCAGTAGAGCAGATTAAGGGGCACGGGCAGACAGACCACTGTCAGAGTACAGGATATTTCAAGTGTTCCCAGTAGGAAGATACAGAGTACTTGCTCAACAGCCGCAGAGAGAAGCATTCTGGGCATGCTTGTCCATGTCTCCGAGTCCGTAAGCCCAGAGCCCAAGCCATGCAAGGTACGGCGTGCCCGTGCTGCATTGCATTAACGCGAAAATGTGACAATAGTGACAAGAAGCCGTAAATCCATTACGAGATGGCTGCTTTCTTTTGCTGATTCAAACCCCGAGTTGCCTCTGCTTCCTTCTTCCATGCTTTTGATTTGACTTGCACACCCTAGCATACCATGAACATTCATAATACATAATTATTATCAAAATATATCAAAAGAAACTGGCTGTGGGGGTTGCAGAGTGTAATCAAAACTCATAATACTTAATGAAGGGTTTGCTCTGCAATCTCCCGTTCCAAACTGTTGTCTGGGCATAGCCTATTCTCCTTGTCTTTAGTGTTTGTTGAACATGTAAACTAATCTCCTTATTGCCAGCCGCTTGCTCATTTTGGAGTAGAAGCACGTGTTGGGAGCTGCTTCTGTCAAGACCTGCTCGTCTCTCCAGAGGACTAGACTGCCAGTCGGCCAGAGCCGCGCTTGTCACGATGCTCCGTCGGGTTTCCTAACAGTCTAGCAGTCTAGCTTCGGACAGTGCGGCTATGGCATGTCCGTTCTACACCCGTAGCGTGCTGTGTGTTGTGTCGAGTTTCGTGTGTCGTGTCGTATCCGGGAAGATAATGTTCATACGACACCCGGATTTAGTTGATATATGACGGCGGCGAGGTATCCGCAGCGACACAAGACATGCACCAAAGAGAACTACCGTTGCAATATAACATCATTCAATAGACACGGAACATGCACGGAACATCAATATGTATGGCTGGTAATGTTGTTTATTTGTAAATGTTCCGGCAACGGCCACGAACATGTCCCGAGCCCCAAGGCTCACCGGCCATGGCCAAGACACGTCGTCAGAACCAACATCAAACCAAAAGAACAAAGCCCTGTATCAGATACAGAGCCAAGAGAATATCAAATGATAAAAAACAGGAGTTCGGTATCTTTCATGCCACAATAATAACGATGCTAAAAGTACAAATGAGAATGAAGAAAGAAAATCAGACGACAGTGTGCCGCCGGCAACGGGCATAGGCCGTGACAGATCCGTGACGGATCCGTGACAGGCAGCCCATCGCCGGCGGGCTCTATTCGAGCCTGCACGTTCTCTCTCGCTCTCGGCTTCGCCCTTTAACCTAGCACTATTGTTTCTGAAAGCAACGCACGCTCGTACTTTGCGTCTCGTCGACGTCGCTATATTCTCAGGGAAGAGAACAAGACGACAACATATGCTCTGCAAGTCTGCAAAAGACGCCGGGCTGGTCGTGCGAGGGTACAGTCAAAGATGTACTCTTCAAAGACACAACCGCCATGCACGACTTTGTCGTAAGACTGCCCAGCATATCGCGCGAGACACGACGCTGCGTGCACTGCTTAGAAACCGTGGACCTTGATGGTCTTCTCATCAAGACCAAGACCGCTGCTCTTGTCGATGAGGAAGTCGCGGATCTTGCTGCGCTGGTCGCCCTGGAGCTGGATCACCTCGCCCATGCCCTTGGACTCGGCCGCAGAGATGATGGTTCCATTGCAAGCTGTATTGTTAGTATATAAGTTTGTTGCCACTGGGGTGTATAAAAAAACTAACCGAATTCCTGTATAGTTAGCAAGATGCACTGATAATAGTAGAGGTTAGTAGAGCGATGCTTACCTTCTTGATGACCTTCAGAATCTTCTTGTGGTCGAACTTGGGGGGAATACCCTGGACCGTGGTCAAGGTCTTGCGTCCATTGCGTTCTGTGATGTTAGCATGTGTCTGCTGTGTTGTGTTGTGGTCGTTTGATGCCTGCTGTCCACGGCAGAGGTGTCTACGTACGCTGGATACGGATATGGAGGTACTCCTGTTGCTTTGCCTGTGACTGTCCGGTATCTTCGTCGGCGTCGGCGAAGGGGTCTATAGAGAGTCAGTTGTGTGTCCCCTTAGATAAGATATTGACTTGTCCTTGTCTTGGTCTATGCCCAAGCCGGCATCGGCCGTGTCAGCCCTCTTTCGAGACAGGGCGTATGACGGCGACGGGCACGTGGGACCAGGATAGGCCAAGACGCTGGGACGTAACTCACCATTGATCTTGAGATTTTCGATTGACATCAACTCGACTTTCTATGCGAAACTGTGGGAACGGGTTTTGTGGTGGAAGCTGGGGCTGTATTGCCGAAGAGACTGTATTGTTAGTAGGGGTTCTGATTACCGCGCATAGAAAATGGGGAGAGGCGGGTAGGGCAGAGGGCGCCAGGGCCACGACGGCAGGTCGAAACGACGCGGTGCCGTTGCTCCGATAAGAGGCTGCAGATCAACAGCCGGGCAGATGTACGTACTCAAAGTTGCTGTTGTGGTGGGAGTGGTGATGTGGTGATGTTTGAATAGGTGGAAAGAAGAAAAGGAAGAGCAGAGGATGATATTAAGAAGAGAAGCGGGGAACCACTTTTGAAGGCACAAAAGTGGCGGGGCAGGCAGTGAGAGGTAGAGCTGGCCAATCATGGGCTATTGTCGGTATCCACAATGGCGAAAACCCAGGCGAAAGGCTGAGTTGGAGTTGAAGTCCTGAGGGTAACCAGCCCGTGTTCTATCACGTGATGTAAACACTCCATCATCAGATAACGTCAGATCTCACCCGAGTAACTGCGTGGGCTGACAGCAGTACGTTGAAAGCAAGGTTCACCCTGTTGCCGTGTCTAAAGTGACATAGTATGCCTAGTGGTGAAATGCAACCAGTGGCTCGCATTGTTTGTGCAGCTTTGATAGTGTACAATAGCTGCGACGCCCGGGCAACTCTTTGTGCGTGGCAACGACAACAATCTCGATTCCGTGTATTCTTAGCGATGCAGAACTGTATTCACACAAAATTCAAATTAAGAATACTGGTTTTTTAGTAAAGAAAAATAGAATGTGAAAGCGTCACAATTGCGAAGCAGTCTCGACAGCAAGGCTAGAATGATGACTAAGCCGCGCTATAGCGGTAGAACTAGATAACGTTGTGTCTGAGACCGTGACTACACACGTGCTACCTCTCCTCACCTTACAACACGCGAAGCACACGCGACGGTCGTTACCCAATTGAGACGTTCCGACCTTTCCTCATAGAGAACCTCACTACTCTGGACTACTACCAGCCATTCCAACGACGACGGCTGAAGGGTCCAGCAACGGCGAATGCGAATTGCAAATTGCAAGACTACGATACCATTGTTGTCATTCCTGCCCCTTCTCGACTCGGGCTTTTCTAACTGTCTTTATCATCAACCACTTTCCCTAGCACCGCGCCAACTGACAGTTTGTTGACATCGCCAGCTTTACTCGACAGCTACAACGAACTACTCTCTACCACGGTCTACCAACCCAACCACACATCACCATGCCGAGCCCCGCACGAGATGGGAGCTCCGGCATTCCCTCCCTGCTGCCACCATCAACACTCTACCCGGCATCCCCGAGTGGCCACCGGGGGCTTAGAAAGCTCCAGTCGGCCCACAACCTGGGAGCCAAGGCCGGCAACATACCGTCCATGATCTCCCAGCAGCGCCTTCTTCAGAGCCAACACCTGCAGCACCATCAGCAACAGCAGGCGCACCGGCAGATTCAGGCCCAGCAGCAGCGCTCGGCCTCGCCCGTGCGTCGCAATGTCAGCGGTACCGCCGCCAACCGGTCACCCCAGCGCGTGCGCGCCAACAGCGACGCCACACTCGCCCTGCCCCTCGGTGCATCCGCGACCACATCAGCGACAGCTTCCAACGCCGTCGCCAGCGCCAACCGGAAAGCACTGCTGGGCCGGTCGCCGGCGCTGGATGCGCTCTCAATCGATCGCCTGATCCGTGACGGACCGCCCGACGGTGATGTTGTGGGCGCACTGAACAACCTGCGGTGGAAGATCCTGGAGACGGGCATCAAGAGTGACGGGGACGGCATGTCAGCATCACGCATCTACGTGTGGCTAATTCTGCTCGACTGCCCCGTACTCGAGACGGATGCGTACCTCTCGCTGGTCCACCGCGGCGCGTCGCCGGCCTACTCCAAGATCCGCAACGACACCTTCCGCACACTCACAACCGACCCGCTCTTCCGCCGCCGCGTCAGCGAGGCCAGTCTGATCCGGCTGTTGAACGCCATTGCCTGGAAGCTGCACGACGTGCGGGAAGAGAAGCTGCTCAAGCAGTCACCACAAGCACACGGATCGCGACAGTCCATACCGGCGGCCTCGTATTCCAATGCACAGCAGCTGCATTCCCAAATGCACTCGCAACTACAGTCCAATACACAAATACACGATAGGCCCTCTTCGCGGGGCATGCTTGGTATGCTGAATAACACAAGCATGGGCATGGGCATGGGCAGCGGCACGTCGTCGCCCGCCCACTCCAACTCGTCGCCCAATGCTAGAAACCGCGCACGCGCGCTGACACTTACTACAGAGGGATCCGAGACCAGCGTGTCGGCCGAGTCCGGCACCTACGTGCAGGGCATGAACGTGCTCGCCGCGCCGTTCCTGTATGCGGCACGCAGCGAGGCGGAGGCGTTTGTCGCCTTCCACCACCTGCTGACCAAGGAGTGCCCGGGCTACATTCGCGGCGCCATGGACGGCGTGCACAAGGGCCTGGCGCTGGTGGACAAGGTGCTAGCCATTGTCGACTCCAAGCTGAGTCTGTATTTGCTTTCCAAGAATCTGTCGGCCGAGATCTACGCGTTTCCGTCGGTGCTGACGCTGTGCGCGTGCACGCCGCCGCTGCCTGAGGTGCTGCGGCTGTGGGACTTTTTGTTTGCCTACGGGCCGCACCTGAACATTCTGTGCATTGTCGCGCAGCTGATGATGATCCGCAATCAGATTTTGACAAGCCCGAGGTATTTAATTGATTCTACACATGTATATGTTGATGAAGCTAATAGCCAGCCCCAACAAACTGCTGCGGTCGTTCCCTGCGCTACAGGCCGACTCGATCAAGCGGGTGACGCTCACGATTATTCGCAAGCTGCCTGCCGATGTGTACGCCGAGATTGTCAACCACGCGCTGTAAGCTGCAACTAGACATCTGATTACCTGCATTGCCCACATGGTATGATGTGGGATCAAAACCACCGAGATGGGACGGCACAAATAGCTGCAAAACTTGGCCGTGAACGGTGCTCGGGTATAACAAGTCTTGTGAGGCAAAGAGGTACTGTGTATGATATTGGGAGTCTTATAGGAGAGAAGAAAGAAAAGGCCGACAGGGAGGGATTGGATACGGATGACTAACGAATGAATGACCTGGATTGCAGAATAATATTATTTGTTTTCACTTCCCAATACAATGACATCAATGTCTTGTGACACTCGCCAGTCTCTACAACCCATGTCCTTGCCAGGTCAACTGCTGGCCCTGTGTCTTCCCTGCATCTGCGCCAACGCCGGCACACCTTCTGTTCCTGCAGCGATGGGGACGCACTGCATGCGCGAGAGGCATGCCGCATCTCCGGATAAATGGCAGCTTGGCGAGCATCGCATGGTATGCTCGCGTTGTGCTGTTATAACTTTACTCCTGCCCCTTCTACCTCTTGTTTGCTTTCACAGACTCTCCACATCACCTCATCCAACATGCATGCAGCTGCAGTCCTAGTGCTCAGTGTGGCCATTACCACGGCAGCATCCCAGTCGTCCATCTGCGAGCACACCTACGGTCCAGGCTCCCTTCAGTGCGGTTCCGCCAGCACGGCCATGTGCTACAACCCACGCAAGGGCCAGTCGTGCTGCACCGACAACGGCTACTGCGAGCGCGGGCAGTACTGCGCACCCGTGACGGGGTACTGCTGTTTGAGTACGGAGAGCCTGCAGGAGTGCGCGTCGAGTGCCGGCTTTCAAGTGCCATTGAAGGACAAGCCGCTCATGCCGGCTATCAGACCAAGAGCAACACCACCGCAAAACACCCCGAAGATGCCCTACCAAAAACAAACATCGGCCGTGGCCCGCAGAGAGAACACCCTGCTATGGACGGGCCTCGGTATCAGCATTGTCGGTGTCATCGTGGCTACAGTTTAAACTAGTCTCTGGTAGATATAAATATAATGTATATAGAATGTATTTACTGTCTATGTGCATACAACTGTATGTGATACAAAACAGAACTCGTCGACACTGCAGCCAGCGAGTTCTACTGCCATTTATACTGTATGTATGTTTCGTATATGATGCTAATGCGATGGTGCAGAGGTGCCATGTGGCGCTCATGCAATGTTGTTCGTCATGGCCATGTGCCAGTATGCAATTTTAACGCCGGAACCCATAAAAAAAGAAAGGTGAAAATGCTGCAAGATGGCGAAGAAAGAAATATAAAGATGGGACGGGCTTTTGTACATCAGCCCGTTGATTAAAAGAGTGAATAATAAGGTTAAAGAATGAATGTGGCGTCGTGCTGTCGTGGATGTCGGGAGATTTAGTATGCAGGGCAGCCGTTCTGAGCCTGGCGGAAGGCGTTGGAGAAAAACTCCTGCATCGCCGAGTAGTGGAACAGGATGCCACCCAGCACGGCAAGGTGCCACAGGTTGTGGCTGCCACCAATGTAGTCAAACATGCCGGGCGACCAGCGCTCAGGCACCTTGCTGGCGTACACGCAGGCGCCCGTCAGGTACACCATCAGTGACTTTGTGATGGGCAGGTAAAACTCCCAGACAAACGACGAGCCGCGCGTCAGCCAGATTTGCACCATGGGGAAGAAGCCTGTCGTGGCGAGGCCGACGTAGAAAGCGACACGCAGCCACGCCATGTCGGCGCGGTTAAAGAACGGGTGCCACGGCAGCGCAACACCGCCGATGCCGAGCAAGGCCGTCAACGAGATATAGATCCAGCGGCTCACAGGGTCGCAGTAAAAGGCAGTGTACTCGGTGGTCATGATGGACGCGGCAACCAGCAGTGAAATTCCCGTGTAGTCGACGCAGGCCAGCGACGATATCAGCTGGGCGTCGGCAATGGAGTTCATGGTGTGCCAGATGGTGCTGCAGACCAGGCACTGGCAAGCGGCAAAGAAGAAGACTGCAGCAATAAACACGTCGGTCTTGGTGCTGAGGTGGAAGTTGACACTCGTCGGGTAAAAGTACAGCGCAATGGCGAGCACGATGATGACCCCGAGACAGTGCGACCAGATGTTGACCAGCTCGTTGGAGATGCGGAACATGGACTTGAAGCAGGCCGCCTTGGTCTCGCTGAAGCGGTATCCGCGCAGGATGTGCGGGTTGATGCGCCACGGCATCGGCAGGTCCTCGTAGCTAAGGAGGCCATTGTCGCGGGCGCTGTTAATGGCACGCTGGATGTGGTCCTCCAGGGTCTCGGCAGCCTTCTTGGCACGGCCCAGGCTCTCGTCGACAACCTCGAGCGCACGCTCGATACCCTCATCCATGACACGGCGGCCCTCGTCCATGATGTGGCCGGCGGCATCAGTGGCGTTGGCGATGCTGCGCTCGCGGAACTTGAGAGCGTGCTCCTCAAAGTCATCGAGCATCTCGTCCAGCAGCTCAATGCCGACACAGGCCTTTTCGTTGAGCGACTCGGCAGTGGCAAGGGCTTCCTGGTACCGTACCTCGACAGTCTCGACCATGACCTGCAAACGCCGGCGGCCAGCACCGATGACCTCTTCCGAGGCCTGTGAGCAGCGGGTGCGGACGGCCTGAAGAGTTGTGTATGCGCGTGTAAGACTCGAGTCAAAGCTCATCTCGCCAAAGCTCTCGAGGCTTTCCAGGCGGTGTTCGAGTTCGGTAAGAAAGGCGTCAAGCTGGGCGGTTAGCACATGCAAAGACGCGGTTGTGAGGATTACACCGAATACACACCTTGAGGAGGAGGGCCTCTTCGCTCTCCATGATTTGGTTGATCAGGGACTTGCTCCGGGGCCGGCCCATGGGCGAGACTCGCCGGCGCCGGACAGGGCCTTCCTGGCCAGCGGGCTGCGTGCCGGTGGTCTTTGCAGCACCTTCATAGGACTTGCAGTTTGTGCTTGCCATGTTGCTGGCAAACTCCATGGTTGATTATCCTGGAAAATATCTTATAAATCTGCGGGGCAGACAAGGGGTGGTTTTGTTGAAAGATGCCCAAAGGTCGATGTCAGATTCGATGTCGTTGGATCGATGTTGTACCGCGACGGAACAAAGGGGTGTGTCGAAGGCAACTCGAAAATAAACAGAAAGAAGTCAATCGATAATAGCAAATGGCAAACAATATGCACAAGACAAGAAGCGGTCGCCGTTGCGTATGCAGTCAAGCGAGCGTCGGAGCGGAAGTGGGCGGGGAGAAATGAAACACGAGGGTGGAATGGGCAATAGGGCCGTCAGCGTCGTGCTCGGCGGATCATTGAGGTTGGAGATGTCGGATGTAAAGTTTATGAAAGTGTGGCACGCGGGGTGGTCGTGGGGGTTGGTGAAGTAAAGGTGGCACGAATCGAGTCTCGGTCTTGATCTTGGAGATATCGTAGAGAGATGGCAGGCACGTCCCCTATTCGAGATGTTGTTGCGGATTTCGGCGGTTGAGGGAAAACGGGAAGGAGCGAGCGAGAGCGAAGAGGAGACAGAAGGAGACACAAAATAAACTGGAGACAATTCTGCATTGTTGGGACGGCTCTTTCCCTATTGGGAGATTGGCAATGACGACCAGGCTAGACCAAGCAAGCCCAAGCAAGCCCAAGCAAGCCCAAGCAAGCCCAAGGCCCAATAGGCGCTGTAGATTAGTGCTGGTGGTGCAAACAGGGTCTCTCACAGGGCATCAAGGTACCTGCAGGTCTCCTTGGCACATGCAGGATTTTGGATTCCAGAGTGGGTTTAGGCGTTGTGTTGATGGATTTGCATCTGACTGCTTTGCCACAATGAGTTTGCTGCTGATGTAAGCTTACCGTCAAAGGCGGTGGCTATGTGGCTGGAGTGCCAAGCAAAGCTGACTACGCCTGCGTTTGGCTATTGGTAGGCATCTTATCAAGTTATCATCAAATCTCTATCCGAAGCTTCCGACCGTACTCGGGAACTACGCGCGTGCCTACCACCCTTACTTTCACGTCCTGTTTTCGTCCTTCTTTCGTCTTTTCCGTTTCTTCCTCCTTTCCCCTTCTCTTCCTCTCTCAACACCATGCACGCCACGGAAATCGTCACCGACGATGGCCTCGCTGCGCTGCTGGAGGCGTCGACGCGCGCTCGCAAGCAGGCCCTCGAGCTGATCGAGCTGGCCGCGAGCGCGTCTGACGGACAGGGCCTCTCTGAGAGAGCCGCCGACATTGCGCGCGAACAGACGCTGCTCGTCGCCAACATTGCGCAGCTGCGCACCCTCCACCGGTCGGCCTACTTCGCGGCGCGCGAGACCAAGGCGCAGACCGCCGAAGCGCGCCAGGAGGTCGACCGTCTGCACCTGCAGCTCCAAAATCTGTACTACGAGCAGCAGCATCTGCAGGGCGAGATCCTAGCGTGCCAGAACTACGACCACTCGTACAAGCACCTGCCGCTGATCAGCGAGGAGGAGTTTCTGGCGCTGCACCCGGAGCACGCCGAGTCGGACGAGGTGACGCTGATGACGGCGCGGATCACGCACGAGAAGACGGAGCGCGAGGCACTGGAGAAGCAGAAGAACGAGCTGCTTAAGAAGAAGCTGAAGCTGATTGCGGAGAACAAGAAGCGCAAGGAAGACCTTGCCAGTCTGGACCGGGACCTCGAGAACTTTATTGATGTACGTTGTTGTTTCGATCTGGCATGTTATTTAGTACTAACCGGCAGGCTGCGAAACCGATCCAGAACCTGTTTGACAAGGTCGTGTGAGGCCACGACGATACGACACTGCAAACGACGACGACACCATTGTTTTCATCTTCTATTTTCAGCGCCCTCCATCGATGTTCTTCTCCGTTTTGTTTTTCTCCTCCGCCATAGATACCCAGCGTTAGCAAATACCAATTGTCGCATCTCAGCATCTCGACACTCTTGTTCGTCATATGATATCATCTTCATAGTACGGTTGCACGCCTCGACATGTCGCCAATTTGCCCGAACTGTTCATCCTCTTTCTTCATATTATACGGCAGCCCTCTGTTCACCATCTGTTCCTCGGAAACGCACATGCAACAGCGAGCTGTGCAACCTGCGCCAGCCACGACATTTTGGAACCCTGCATCATACAGCGCCCCAGCTACAACTGCATGCACGCCGCCACCTCTTCGTTTTGTGTTAACATTCCGATACCTCATGCACAATACAATGATTGACGAAGCACGACCCCAACCATGCATGCGACACTGTGCGTTTTAGGAATATGCGCTCGTGCTGCATGTGCTGGAATATGCTCATGGTTGGCATCGACGACAATGATTCGGCAATCGACAGCAGCTAGTTGGAGTGTGGGAGGATGGACGCAAGTGAGCGGGACGCATAGTGCAGGGCACCATCTGCAGGAACGAGCAGGGACAAGCACGCAGGCACACGAAAAAGCAGGCACGCCATAGACCATGCATACCAATTCGGACAAGCAGACACACGTGCACGCCAAACAACGAACCATGGCCGGCGCATTTGTACACCAGACAGACGACAGACAACGAGTGGCCGGAACGCCATACCGTTACAAGTGCGGATTGCAACGCACCATGTTCTCTTTGCAAGCACACCTTTCCCACTGGCTCGGCCGGACAGTCTGCAGTCTGCAGTCCGCAGTCGTTTGGATCTCGAAAACTAGTGTCGAAGACGACTCAGCTGAATGGACTGTGTGGGTGAAACGGAGCATCGGCAGAAGACACAAGTGGCCAAGTTGCAGCGCAATGGCAACGGCAACGGCAACGGCATTGCATACGACGGGATTCAAAGGAGACTTGTTGCGACAGACACACCACTAGCTGCAGCAGACGACAGCCCTACCTACCGACAATGCGGATGACATCTTTATTGAGTTTTGCAAACGAACCGGCGGTTTGAGCTGGGCTGAGCTCGATACAACAGCATAATACATCACGTATGATGACGACAGTCTTGGCCTGGTGGTAGATGGAGGGCCCCGCGGCATGGCACCGGCGACGGATTCGAAACACATCTCGAGCTCGACTAGCCGCGTCGACAATCAGCCTGGCCCAGCTTTCCATGATTCAGTCCGTCTGGTATCTCGATACGTTTATGAAGCAACGATAGTTACGAATATAGCATTTTCCGATGCAGGATGTCTACGAGGATTGATGAGGGTGAACTGCACTGACACTTGACCAAAGCACGAAACCAGCACGAGGCAAAGGCGACTCAGTATGCAGCAGTGACAGCAACCCAGCTGTGAATACTCTATATGTTAGTACTCGCACTACTGGGTATGGGCATTGTCGTGGCAGAGACACCCATGGATACAAAGAACAGTGCCAACACTGAAAAGTCAAAATTGACAAAAGACGAGAGAGGGAAGGACCTGGCCAGTTCACGACCCAACTAGCCTGCGGCGTTGCATTGCCTAATTCTAGTTTTATTGCGACTGGACTAATGGCTACAGAGTGCAGAGGAAATTGCCGCACGGGATGAAATGAAGGCGCAGAATCAGAAGCAATAAGGGACGGCAAAGGTCACTACGGCACGGACCCAGTAGGCGATATGAAGTGGCTGTCGTGATCAGAGGTCACCAGGGCGAAGGCAAGAGAAGGAAAGACGGACGAAAGACCAAAAGACAGGAAAGACAGAAAGACAGAAAGACAGACGAAAGACGAAAGACGGAAAGACAGAAACAAAAGACTGAAGAAGTCTACCAATCAGACACTGCCGTTGGGCCACTAGTGGTGGTGGTGCATTTGTGTGGAGGACAATCAAAGTGGACATTGCGCAACAAGAAAAGAAGACAAAATAGAATTAAGAAAGTCACTAATCACAGGCTACATTGGATACGGCGTAGCTTTGTTGAAGCTGCTCCGTAACAGAGTAAAATGAAGATGGTGTGTGCAGGGATGGGACAGGGGTGGCAGGGTGCAGACGGTGCAGACAGGTGCAGACAGGGGTGCGCCGTTGTTTGTCTGGTAGGTTCTCCAGTTGTTGTTCCAGCCGTCAGTAGGAAACGGAGGCCATTGCAGAGCAGTTTCGTCTCGGCAAAGGCTTGGCAGCAGTATAAGAGTATGGAGAAGTAGTGAAGCCGGTAGAAGCAGTTGATCTTAAAGTCATCGCGATCTGGTGCTTTGATTTGTAAATGCCGGTGTTCATGTCTTGCTATGGCTCTGCAGTACTTCTCGGCTCTACCAGTGAGGAACGTCGAGTCTTTACAGAGCCAGCACACAGGTTTAAGGACAAAAGCATAGAATGCAAGAGTCCAACGGCAGGACAGCCCTTGCTTTAGGTTGTCGATGCCAAGAACGATGGGCTTAGCGTCGGCGATGAGTACTGGAAGAAACAGTGCAGCGGACATGGCAGTTGACAATAAAAGGGGTCTCCACCAACGTCTATTCGTACCTCCCCGTCCTCCGTTTGCTTCTTTCTTTGGACTTTCTTTTTCCTCTTGTATCTTATTGTTCCTTCCTTCATCCTCCCGCTGCCACTACAAAGTACAAAGGTCACTACTCTTTATCCACCTGTTAAATTGCAAAAGACAGCACTCTTATCTTTATTCTCTATTCTCTTCTTCTCCTATAGCTGTCTTTCAGACTCTCAGTACGACTAGACTCGGCATGATTCCGCGACACGAATCTGTGCTTCATTTCGCTTCCATCGTTGTCCCGAGTCTTATGTATCTAAAGATGTGTATCTGTGACGAATGTGCACTTTCTGCAGATGTGTATCTGTGATTGCAGTCACTAGACTCACCAGAATCAATAGTTCAAGAGTGCAGTGAGCATAAAAGGCTGACACTTCAGCTCCGAATGCCAACGGCGTTTCTATAAACAATATTGCACAATGGTGAGAGCGGCTGAGCAGCTTGTGAAACATGGATAGAGGAATATTAAGAAGGAATAAAAAGAAAAAGAAAAACATCTCCTTGCCGGGTTTATCAAAGGTTATTACAGTTGCCCGTGGTCAAGTATCCCCATGTGCCAGCGGCAACGTGCACTCACAGAGCTAGACGACGGATGTGCTCGTATCCGCTGTTTTTACTGGCTGGTTTCTGGCTTCTTCTATTTAGTACTGCGTAGAATCGCCGGCTCGTGAGAACTACAAACCAGGCAATGGATGATCACCAGCACAACATGTCATAAGACCTGCAGATCTATTATCAGTCAAGACTAAGGGTCTATCAAGACATCAACATCAAGACATCAACATCAATATGCCAAGGCTGTCATCCCAAGGACACTCTGCAATGCAGAGGCCGCCTGAGCACTGCGTCTGTAGGTTTTTTATTCACAACAGAAACACGCAAGTCGGACAAGCACGACACCTGCTTGGCCGTTCGTCATACTGGCGCACCACTGCAGCATCGTGTCATTATAGGAATGGCCATAGTCTCTGAGATAGGGTTGGTAGATGTCGGCTACAAGAAATAGAAATACTCTATCTATTCCTCCGATAGTCCCATGATAGCCACCGACCCTGGGCATGAGCATGAGCATGCCCTCAGTGCTACCCGCTACCACTGATCGCCAGACCACTCAAGTGCAAGAGTGCAGCACGGTGTCGGTTGTCAGGGTCTCTGTTTTTTGTCTCTACGTTGATCAGACAGATCGGAGGCTGGTATTTCGGCGTATTTGTGTGAACACTCTCTACGCGATACTCTACTCTTAGACACACATCCATCGGCCAAGATGCAAGACGGCTTTTGTATTAAAACGGCTAGTCTTGACTGGCCTTGGCTTGAGTTTGCTGGCTAACCCTCTTGAGCTCCGTTTGCAATAAAGCATAAACCAAAGCAAGCATATGCCGTCGCCTCCTTTTGTATTGTATTTGCACTTTGTATTTTGCACACAAGGTCTAGACCGGGCTGTTTGCAAAGACGTTGGATGGCGGAATATTAATATTGGTTGCAAGTTAAATTTGATATGTACAAAGTAGCATACAAATAAGAATAGCTAAGAAATAACTTAAAAATAAGCATACTCAAATCAATACTTTGTAGACTCGATGCATCTGGCTATTGCAATTTGGTATTGCTTTGTCCTTTGTCGATGCGGAGAAACAATTCTGGCCAATTTTGCTACTTCTAGAAGAGATCCATAGCATGGAGGCTGAGTCTAGGCAATGAGATAATACGATAAAGTATCAAGATTTAGATGTTCGACACTCTGCAGAGTCGATTCTATTGCGACAAATAAGGTTGTGGAGGTAAAGACCGCTGAAACGACAATATTGTCTTTAGTTGGCAGTGTTAGCAGTGTTCTAGGGCACTACTACCGGTTGAGACCGAATGTCACCGCCTGTAGAGGCATGTATTACATACTACTGAATATTACGCCGTCGTCTGCGCGGTTCTCAAGCTTGTTCTCTCATTTCAACGGCGCAGAATCAGATATACCACAGAACAACGATAAGCCGGAGAGACTGCAATGCCGGCGACTGCAATGCCGGAATGTCACTGGCTTTTTGTGTTAGGTCCAGTGATTGCGACTAGTAAGTTTGCAAACGCGGCCGCTGTGCCGTTGCGGCGGGTTATCACGACTTTGGTACTGCTGTCACTGACTGGTCTTGTTGTCACTGACTGTTGTCACTGACATGAAACAATGACTTTTATAATTGAAGCCTAATCATTAAAATGAGGCACAGTGTCTGAATTCATGTCGGGAGGCACAATGTCAACTCCGACATGACAGTGATCTTCTGCGGCAAGTCAAATACCCTTAATGACATCCTCAAATGACAGTCAATTATCTCACAGCGTACTCTAATCATGTCAAGTACTCAAAGATATTAAAATCCCGGCCGCGTCATGTAGGATTTAACCGAGTCTAAAAAGCTTATCACAAATAAGAACATGCCGGTTGTCTCTGACTACTCTCAATTGCCCTCAGAGCCTTTTCCCGCTTACGACGGTGTACTTGTGTCTCGTATTATATTCGATTGGATGGGCCGGTCTCCTTGTGTTGTCTGCTGTCTTTCTCGCCCTCTTAACATACTACGTAGTAAAATCAACCACGGATATATGTCCTCCGGACTGCGGCTCGAACGGCATTCTTGGCACAACGTGTTTTGTATTCATCGGTACGGGTCGAGCGGCACTTTCTGGTGTTTGCTTTCATCCCCGTCGTATTATTGTTTTTCTCACACTGTAGATTTCACTTGGAAGAAAGAAACAATCACGTCTTGTAATTTAAAAGGCAAAAGAAAAGAAATAAAATTGAAAAGAATTGTGACAGATTTTTTTAAGAAGGATTCCTTTATATATAAAAAAATATCAAAACACAAACACAATACACCACAGATCAAATGCTGTGCCGCAGTCCTCGTGCCATCCTGCTCTTTTCACTCGTCTGCGTGGATGTCGTCCATCATGACGTTAGTACTGCATCTACATATGGCGCTCCTTCCAGATACGGTCGCGTGCACATGCTTGGTATCTACAATGGGAGGGCACTGGGTAGATGCATACTCGTCCCAAATGGTTGGACGGTAATAAATCAAAGAAGATGAATAAAAAGAACAAATCCGAGGCTGAGAAGCGATAGCGCATTACAGTCTACATTACTCCGTCGTTGCGGGACTACAAAGTCAGTACTTGGTACTCAGTCCTGAGAAGATTTCTAGCGGAGCAGATCGAGAACAGAAACAGACAAAACGGAAAGCGCGATCGAATGCGGACTAGGCAGTCCGGGGAGACGAGACACTACACTAGCAAACCCTGTCCACTTACAGGCCGGGAAAGCACGTCGTGGGCACGTTGTTGCGCCACACGCACCGTCACTGGACAGGGTCTTTTGTCTTGTCTGTCCAAGTCTGTCTGTCTTCGTCTCTGTCGCTCTTCAGACTGAGTACAGTACTGTACTTCAAACGGAGCCAACCTCAACCTCAACCTACCTCAACCTGCTGCCTTGCCTTGAGCTGATCATTATGGATCTCACTCTGCCAGGCTTCGCTGTCTGCTCAAAATAGCACAAAGAGACGCCTGTTCCACTCAGACCAGACCTGCTGTGCGGCACAGAGTTGGACGGAGGGCTGTGCGCCTGGTACTGAGTATCTTGGACTAGCTTGTCGTTGGCAGACACTGGACACCAAGACCATCACAGGCCCGCTCCTTCCCTAATTTGCCAATTCCAAAATAAGAGCCAGCCACAGCACCGTTTTGGCTACGGGAGTCAGTGCAATAGAGCTCAAGAACATTCATTGCTCCATCATACAAAGACATTGTGCAACACGCTCTCGTCCGTATCACGCCCTGTCCTGTAGAATCGGTGCATGTGAAACGGGACTGTATTGTCTTTCTCATGCGTTCTATAGAATAGACTCATACGCTCATAGGCTGTGCTAGTAGCACTGCATGCACTGACTGTAAGATACTCTGTACACAGCGCAGGTACCTCGAATCTGCCCAGGCCATGGCCGCCCGTTGCGTACCTGACTAGTGGGGTCCATCTGACTGCCATCGCTGAGGTCATAGCCTGTACTCTGTCTTGTACAGTGTAGGTTTGCAGTGAATCGAATCAATCACCAATGCCACGCTGCATCTGTGCTCGTATGTATTCTGTATTCTGTATGTATTATGTTCTGTATTCTGTTCTGTATTCTGTACTACTCTGTACTCTGTATTTAGTACTGGCGCTCCAATCAAAACGTGCCAAAAGCTGCATTGCACAGGAAGCTCGATAAATTCGATAAATCCGGGATGTCTGCAGTTGAAGAGTAGAAATAGTACATAGTAAATAGTAGAAATAGGGAGATTAGGAGAAATAGATTGAAAACAGTTAATACCAAGTGTAAATAGCTTACATTAGAGATACATAAATCATAAAATACATAAATACATAAATAACAATTCAATGGCAATCACGCTAGCCCCCAGTCTGCCATATCCTGCCGTGGAAAAAGCCAATTTGCTGGACCACCTGTTTCTTGATTCGAGAAAGCAAGAAGCAAGAAGCAAGAAGCAAGAAGCAAGCAAGAGCAAAAGGAAGAAGAAGCCACTACCACACTGATACGCACACCAACTCGCTGCAACTTGACAGTACGAGTATCACCATGCACCTCCGTTGTAGACGTCTGCGCCCTTCCTTTGTATTCCCACCTCTACTCAGTAGTATCTCCCTCACCTCTCGATGCTTGTGTAGCTGTAACACATAGTGACTCTCTCCTTCCTAGATCAATTACCACTGTTTACTTGTGTCTACGGCGGCGCCTTCCTTGCCAGACCGTTGCTCTTGCCGTTTTCCATCACTTGTCCCTCGCACCTTCCCTCCATTCATACATGCACCTTCCAGCGAGCAATATCAACAACGGTGCCGTCCACCGTTTCTTCCCAACACGACATGACCGTTTCGTCCTCCACCCATGCCACATGCCCATGCCCTATATTGCTTCATGCTCCATGCTCCGTAGTATCTGCAGAATCTCAGTACTGAGACTGAGACTGAGAAGACGTTGGCTTGGCCGTTTTGGCCGTGTTCTTCTCTGAATGACATATATGTATCTCCTCCAATAACCCCCTCAGCCGTCCAACACACCTAGCCCGCCTTGTCCTCCAGTCTCTAACGAATCGACACCCCTAATCGTAACGGCGAGAAATCACACGAGTGCTCAGTATGGAGTAGAGTGCGCCTTCCTCGTCCTCGTCGACTTTCTCGTCACTTCCCGTTCTGCTCGTCTCTTTCCTTCTGCTGCCTGTCTTCTCTTGCTCTGTTGACATTCGTCTCAGTCGCTCCTTCCTCGTGCTGCTCCTGCTCCGCCTGCGCCTCCCGCTCAGTAAATCAACATCGTTGTTGAACCTCCACACTGCCTTCCACTTCTACTCGAGCCTACTTCCACTTTCCTTGCACCTACCTTGCACCTGCCTCCTATTATCCCACCCCCCTCCCCTTGTCGTCTTGTCGTCTCGTCTCGTCGCCTTGTCGCCTTGCCGTCCTGTCGTCCTGTCGTCCTCTGGTCGCCCTCTTGGGACCTTCCCTCTGACTTTACGTATTATTTCTCTCTATTATTTCTCTCTTATTATTTCTCATTAATTCCCCTCCTCTTCCTTCTCCTTCTCACACACTCTCTCTCCTACATTCCTGACAACCTCACCTTCAAGAGTCAATCGTCAACTAGGCCTCCTTCGTCGAGTCTCGCCATCCTCGCTCTTCGACCTGTGTGCATCTCCTATAGCTCGCACCATCCCGGGACTCTGCCAACCTATAACTGTCTCTTTCTCTTTTCTTTCTCTGCCTCTGTTGACCTATAACCTAATACTCATCTCTCTCGTCTCTATCCATCTTCACATTGTCTTCTCTTACTCCTATAAATCTACCATCTTTCTATCAATCTTCTCTGTCTCTCTCTCTTCAGCTCACCAGACGCCAACTCGGTCACCCAATACATATTTAATACCCGGCATCTCAAGCTCAACCGACGCAACTTGCACTGCCCGTATCTGCATTAGCAGCTGCCTCGCCATGTCTGTCTTCAACTGGTGCGCAAGGCGCGCAGGCGGTCTCGCCATGATCGCGCTCAGCATCCTGAGCTACTGGGTCATCACAAGAGAATCCGCCGCCATTCGCTCCAGCTACAAGTACCAAGCGCAGGACACCCTCAGTGCTCCCCGCGCCTCGCCCAACGGCGCCGGCATTTGGACGCTCATCTACTCCTACTACTGCCTGCTCATCCACGTCCTCGTCTTTGCGTTTCCCCTGCGTGCCTGCTGGGCCATTTGGGAACTCACGGCCACGCTGCGCAAAAACACCAGCAACAAGTCGATTCCCGATCTCAAGTTTGGCCACCGCCGTCGCGGCTCGTCCACCTCGCTGTCCAGCTCCGACACCCTGACCTCGTCCCGCGCCTCCTCCAGCGCCAGCAGCGAGGCCGGCGATCTGGAGGCCGACCTCTACTCCGATGCCACCACCCCTGATGTCGGCGACAACAGCCGCGTCGTGCACGCAATTGTCATCCCTAACTACAAGGAGGAAATGGACACTCTGCGCGAGACCCTGGATGTCCTTGCATCGCACCCCCAGGCTCGCAGCAGCTACGACGTGAGTTTTTTGTATTTTTTCATTTTTCATTTTTTTTTTTTTTTTTTTTTTTTTTTGCAAAAAGGCGAAATGGCGACCAGAAATATCCAAACCAGCAATTCGCATCTTGGATATAGATCAATGACGTTGATCGTATTCGCATTCTGCCTTGTGGTTTCGGAGCCTCTGTTTCGTATCCATTTCATTTCCCGATTTGTGGTTTTATAAGTCGTATTCGCATCCGCGATGCTAACCGCACTAGATCTACCTTGCCATGGAGCAGCGTGAGAACACCGCCGAAGTCAAGGCAATGTCGCTCATCAACGAGTTCATTAAGAAGTTCCGCGCAATTGACTTTACTCTGCACCCCTCCGACATTCCCAATGAGTGCCCCGGCAAGGGCAGCAATGTCGACTGGGCCGCCCGCAAGCTGAGCGAGAAGTACCCCATTGGCATTCGCAAGGATGTCATTGTCACTGGAATTGATGGTAAGTTGAGAGATGGGTTTTCAGGTTGAATGATTGATTTGCGCTACGTCTTGACGATGCGACGATGCGACAGGTGGTGTTTGGGTTGCATTGCTTCATCCTGCATCTGACTGCCATTGCCGTCGCAAATCTGCATCCATTCCTGTCTGAAACAAGCAAACCGTTGCGTTCTGCGTACCACTCTTGTTTCTCAAACCGCCGCTAACTCTCAACAGCCGACAGCCACTTGTCTTCCTCCTACTTCTCACAGATAACGTCTATGCACCTGTCCAATCCCGAGTCCGCCACCACCATGTACTCTGCGCCCATCATCTTTGACCGCAATGCCCACAGCGTCCCGGCCATCGTCCGTGTCGCCGACATCATGTGGTGCGCCGCTGGCCTGTCTGGCCACTACGTTGGCTCGACCATTGCCCCTCCTACATCCGTCTACTCGCTCCCTCTCCAGCTGGTCGACCGCGTTGGTGGATGGGACACCGACTCTGAGGCCATTGGCGAGGATCTGCACATGTACCTGAAGTGTTTCTTTGCGCTCAACGGTAACCTGACCGTCCGCACCATCATCAGTCCCATCAGCCAGAGCAACGTGACGGCTGGCGGCTACGGCAAGGGTGTTGCCGGCATCTCTGACGATATGCGCGCCCGGTATAAGCAAGCCCTGCGCCACATGTGGGGAGCTCTTGATACCGGCTACACTCTCCGCAAGTTGGTTCAGCTTTTGAAAGACCGCAAGCACACATCGCGTGCCTTCCGCCCCCTGCACAGCTCCGTCGAGGACTCGACTGATGTCTACGTGCCCGATGCCCAGCTCGACGCTCTTACTGGCAACATCAACTCTGAGCAGTCCATCGATACCGGCTTCTTCTCTGATGTCACTCACGATGTGATCCCCGGCCCCGACTACATGCGTCTGTTTTACCTGATGCACCGTATGTTTGAGGCCCACTTCCTGCCCGTCCAGATGACTGTTCTCGTTGTCACCTCGACCCTGTATATGCTGGCAACCGAAGGTGCTGAGGACATCCACGGCGTTGCTTGGATCTTTATCATCTGCAAGTACCTGCGCACTGTCGGCTTCCTTGAGGTCGCTCTCTACCTCTTCCTGTATGAGAACTTCCATAAGATCGCAGTCGATATTCGCGAGAAGGAGATGCACGCCGCTGGCCTTGCTAAGGGCATGAACTTCTCGCACCGCAACATCAAGTCGAACTTTATCGACTACGTCATGGTGCCTCTGGTCGCTCCCATCTACGGTGCGATCCCTTGCGCCCAGGCACAAATCTGCCATTTCTGGACAACCGACCTCGTCTACACCGTCAGCGGAAAGGTCACCCGCCAGCGGTCCAAGTCTATCAAGGCCGAAGCACTCCCATGAGTTGCCACTCGCGACCTTATGATCATGAACTGCTTTGATAATTTCTCCCATCTTTGCGCGTCTGCCGTCACGATTCATCTTGTTACCCTACCTTTTAATACCTTTATAATTTTTACTTACGCCTTATATACCATTCGCTTCTCGCTTTCGCTTCAGGGCCAGCAATGGGTCTCACGACCTGGTGTGCGCGGTGCCTTTTTTTTTCTACATTCACACTTTTTCAACGCCATTCGCTTCTCCCTCGCATGCTCTCAACACTCGCTTTCGAGGCATTGCAGGTGTTATTATTTAAACTTTTTTTACATTGCTTTTTCTTCGGGAACAAACGAATCTCACGGCTTTGTGTGTACATAGACGGTTATGATGATGCTATGCGCATCGGCTTCCTTTTTTCATTTGGCATTAGAGACGGTGGTTTGCGTTCACTTGTTTTCCCCTGTTCGTTTACACTTCACGCCTGTTCTCTGTTCTTTCTGCCTTTATTTTTCGCGGTCCCAAATTCTTCTGGGTTGAGATGGTCTCACGGCGTTTTTGGAGCAACTCGCGGGTCGGACACATTCCGGCGTCCTCTCGCTACATTTGATGATTTTCCACATTTTCGACGGGTTGGAAAGAGACAACAGACACAAACTACAAAAACATTGGAGTCGGCCTCGGGTGCAATGTCTCCTTCACGTCGACCCGAGGCTTGATTGTCTGGCTGGGGGCTAAGGGCTAGTCCAGCAAGACAGATCCATGGTTACGATGAGTGAGGGGTTGTCAAGACACGAGGAAGCACCTCGACTTGATTGTTTCTAGCCCTATAATACCTAATAAGACTTATGTACATGTTCATGTTTCTGTGAGTGAGAGCTTTGATGATTTTGGCCGTTTTCAGTCCTCGTCTTCAGTTTATGTCTTGGATCTTCTTTTGTATATCGGTTTCTTGACATGAGGTGGATTGGATACGTCGACAACCATTAGACAACTTTGTTTATCAATGACATGTATAATTGATAAAAGGCAATAAATACCCGTAAAGAAGAGTTTCGACATGCACCGTAGGAAAAGCATCGTGACGAGCATCGGATGTCGTCAAGCCAAAGTGTCACGTGAAGACCATGATGACTACTCTTTGCTAGTCAGGGACCAAGCGTTTCCTGGCCAATGCTATCGATAACGTTTATTCGATAATTTAATCGAATAAAGAAAGAAGATGGCCACCGCCTTGACACATGGCCACCGCCTTTGGTACTTTGCTCTTTTTCTACTCAATGTTGACGTCGAATGCCTTTGTTGCCTTCGCTACAGCTGGTCGCGCCTGCCGTATTAGCAGAGAAAACTCTTTACAAGAAAAAAATAACTGGGGCTTCCTTCCGCTTTGTTCTGTCAGAGTCCCTGCTAAAGCCTGGCCAATGGGATCCTGCATATCAGCCCACTTGTACCCCACAATATCATCCAGAAGAAGGGCGGTGAAGATTTCTGCCGCTCTTCTGCCTTTCCCTCGCCATGTAACGATAGGGAGAACATTTTTCTGGGCCAACCAGCGGACACCATACCCACTTTAAACTTTTTTCTGCCCGTCGCCGCCGTAAGAGAAAGAGGAAAGAGGAAGGAGCAGAAGAGCAGAGAAGGAAAAAGTTTTGAGTATTTACAGTCTCTGTCGCCAGTCGCTTTTGACCCTCTTTCCTCTCTTCCTCCTTCATTTCCTCCCTGCATTTTCAACTCTCCATCTACATCTCTCTCTACCTCCATCGCTCTTTTTCATCTCTATCTCTCTCTTTATACCCATACCTTCCCCCCCAACACACATCACAATGTCTCAGCCTCAGGGTGTTTTCGGTCTGGAGGTGCCTCCCGGCGGCGTCCTCATTCCCGTGACCCTGGACCTGCCTGCCACTGTAAGTTTTTCTGATGATGCGCGGCCGCATCGCAACCGCAATTGATAGCTCGACCAATGCTAACTGTGCAGATTCACATCTCCATGGCTGCCATCGACCCTACGGCCGAGCCCGAGGCTGATGCCGAGGGCAAGACCCCCACTGTCGGCCGCTCGACCCTGCGCATTGTCCGCCGCCCGCTTGACTTCTTCGGCGACGAGGAGGAGGATGAGGACGACGAGTACCTGCGCAGCATTCTCGGCGGCAGCGATGACGACGAGGAGGACTCTGACGACGAGCCCAACGGTGGCCCCAGCGACCCCTCCAAGGCCCGCCGCAAGCAGGAGCTCCGTGCTCTGCTGGCTGCTGCCGCTGCCGAGGAGGAGGAGGAGTCTGACGAGGAGATGGAGGATGCCTCCGCTTCCAAGAAGGCCAAGGCCGTTGCCAAGAAGGGCAAGGGCAAGGAGGTCGCCACTGAGGAGGACTCTGAGGAGGACTCTGAGGAGGAGGACTCGGATGAGGAGGACGAAGAGGACCTGGTCCTCGAGGACTTTGTTCTGTGCACTCTGGACACCGAGAGACAGTACCAGCAGCCCCTGGAGATCACCATTGAGGCTGGCGAGACCGTTTTCTTCACCGTCTCCGGTACCCACGCCATCCACCTGACTGGTAACTACGCCATTGAGGACGACTCCGAGGACGAGGACTCTGACGAGGAGGACTCTGACGACGACGACTACGACCTGCCCCCCGGCATTGACCTGGAGGACCTGGACAGCGACGAGGAGGTTGACGAGCTCGACGAGCTCGACGCCCTGACTGGCCGCATTGAGGAGGTCGAGTCCGACGAGGAGGAGGCCCCCAAGCTGACCAAGAAGGAGAAGGCCAAGGGCAAGAAGCGCGCCGCTGAGGAGGACGCCGAGCCCAGCCTGGAGGACCTGATCACCAAGGAGTCCGCCAAGGCCGACGACAAGCAGAGCAAGAAGCAGGCCAAGAAGCTCAAGAACAACGCTGGCGACGCCATTGCCGTCCAG